>LR749913.1:433814-564827 GCA_902729485.2 Mus minutoides
TTTTTTTTGTGTGTTCTAATGCTTGGTTTTATTAACCACCCATGGCACTATAAAGGAAAAAGAGTTCTCTAGAGAATATAAAGTTTAACATTGTTAAATTAAAATATTTTGTCAGCACATCCCTTCCTCCTGGTTCTCTTGATGTTGCCTGTATTTCTAGTTCACCCATTTTATTTTGACACAACCTCTAAGCATACAGTTATTCTGCGTGCATGCACAGTAGATTATACCTTGTCCTTAGACATATATAATCTTAGGGCTTCTTTTTTTTAAGTCTATCTATCTATCTATCTATCTATCTATCTATCTATCTATCTATCTAATTTAATTTATTTATTTATATGAGTAGCTGTCTTTAGACTCACCAGAAGAGGACATCAGATCCCATTACACATGGTTGTGAGCCACCATATGGTGGCTGGGAATTGGACTCAGCACCTCTGGATGAGCAGTCAGTGCTCTTAACCACTGAGCCATCTCTCTAGCCCTAAGTTAGGGTTTCTATTGATGTAATAAGCACTACGATCCAAGAAATTTGGAGAGGAGCACTCAGGTGCTCACCACTTCCTGAAGTCAGGGTAGGAACTTTGAGGTAGGCATTGAAGCAGAAGTCATATAAAAAATAAAAGGCTGTCTTCTTCCAAAATGTTTGTCTACTCCTCAGAAGGGTTGCGGATGAAAGTCCTTGGGTGTCTGGTTAGCCAGCCCATCCTAATCAGTGAGACCCTGACACAAAAGAGGTGGCTGGTGTTCCATAGGAAGAGTCCTGAGAATGTCCTCTGGTCTTCATGTGTACATGTCTACTTATGGTACGCTCACGTGTACGTACATGTATGTACAGATACATATATGAACATGAATCCAGACATCCCTAAAAACAACTTCCTGTTTTTGTGCTTAGGTTTGATTGTGAGAAATGGGATGGGGAACAATGGGGTGGAAATGTGATTGAACAAAACAGATATGAGCTCATGCAATAGCCCAAGGGGACCCCTGACTTGTCTGTGCAACAGCCCCTCCTCCTGGGTACTGGTGAGGCCTCTTGGAATGAGGACCTCATGACTTATTAGACAAGAGCAGGTCAGAGACTTCTTCATGGTTAGAGACTAGATAGGGAGGCAGGGAAAGGTTAGAGTAATAATTCTAGTTTTTATGGCTGTCTTTGGGGGAAAAATGATTTCACATTTTATGACTTGCTCTTGTCTGGGGAAGAGGAATTCTGCTTTGAATAGTTTGCCCCAGAGAGATGAAGGGGCAAGAGACAGGTGGGCAGAGAATGACTCTGAGACTGTTGCCCTCCAGTTCAGTGTTCTCAGTGTGCCTTGTAGCCTGGTTTGGGGGCGTCCATTTCCTGCATCCCAACTTCTTTAAGCCCTTTGACTCTCCTCTACTTTGTAGGATACTAGTGTGGAAGTAGCTATTTATTTTCTGAATGCTTGCTGTGTTTTTCTCTTAAAAAATCAAATCAGTTGAGAGAAAATTATCAGGAGAAAAACCTGGCAGAGGCACGAACAGGCAATCCACAAACTTACAAAGGAAACAAACTGTAAAACACAAATGCCCAGTAAGTATTTTTAAAATGTTCGCTTCGCTGTTGTCAAGAGCTTACAGATTAAATTTGCAAGGGGATAATGGTGACATACTGTCTCTCATCTCCCATTTGGCAAAGATGAAATAAAATCGTATTAAAATGGTTCTCATGGGAACCAGCGCATAATTTTTAATAAATGATTTTTTTCTAGCAATTTGCTAAAATAAATAAGCAGAGATCTATGCAAGGATTTGCATACCAGGGTATTTATAACATAGTGTTATTTACAATGGTGAGAAATGAGAACCAGTCTGAAAGTAAAATAAATAGTATTGGCTAAATAAATTAAGGCCAGTACATTCTAGAGCTACTAATTCACATTGGTAAATATTTAGTGACAAAAAGATTTCATACTTCTTAAGGTGAAATGTGTGTGTGTGTGTGTGTGTGTGTGTGTGTTTATAAACACAATTAAGTTTTATTCAGTTAAGTGTTTGTCTGTTTATTTTTGCTGGGGATCAAACCCAGGGCCTTGTGCATGCTAAGCATGTGTTCTTCTGATCCACACCCTTTCCCTCTCTTCTAAGGAAATTAGAGCCAGCGAATTTTGTACAGATTGGGATAATATGGTGAAAATTATAGTTTTTTTGTTTTTAAATAACTAAAACAAAACACCTAGGGACTGGAGAGATGGCTAGGCAGTTAAGAGCACTGATGTTCTTCCAAAGGACCCAGGTTCAATTCCCAGCACCCACCTGGCATCTCACAACTGTCTGTAACTCCTGTTCCAGAGGATGTGACACCTTCACACAAATAGTTATGCACACAAGACACCAACAGACACAAATAAAATTTAAATTGTTTTAAAAAAATCCTGTTTTTTTTTTTTAAAAAAAAGCAGTATTAAAATTACTGGAACAACAAAAAAAAGCCGGGCGTGGTGGCGAACGCCTTTAATCCCAACACTCGGGAGGCAGAGGCAGGAGGATTTCTGAGTTCGAGGCCAGCCTGGTCTACAAAGTGAGTTCCAGGACAGCCAGGGCTATACAGAGAAACCCTGTCTCGAAAAAACCACCAAAAAAAAAAAAAAAAAATTACTGGAACAAAAAGTGAACAGTATATTTTACATACAAGAAAACAACTAATTCAAAATTAAACAGTGGGATTGCTGTGTATATGTTTAACATATTGATTTGTTTAAAAATCATTTAAAAAATTTTTTATGTGTAGGGACGTTTTTGCCTAAGTACATGTCTGTGCACCGTGGGGGGTGCAGTGCCTACAGAGGCCAGAAGAGGGTGTGGAATTCTTTGGGACTGGAGTTTGAGCCTCTATGGAGTGTGAGCCTCTATGTGGGTGTTGGGAATTGAACCAGCATCTGGAGGAGCAGCCAATGCTGAACCTGTTTTTTAGAGAATGATTTTGTTTCTTTAAAGCATCACCTCTGAGCCGGGCGTGGTGGCGCACGCCTTTAATCCCAGCACTCGGGAGGCAGAGGCAGGTGGATTTCTGAGTTTGGGGCCAGCCTGGTCTACAAAGTGAGTTCCAGGACAGCCAGGGCTATACAGAGAAACGTTGCCTCGAAAAACAACAACAACAACAACAACAACAACAACAACAACAACAGCAACAACAACAACAAAAAGCATCACCTCTGTATGCACGGAGTTGTATTTTATTTATAATTATTATTTATCTTAGCTCATTTGATAGGGGGCGAAAGTTTTAAACTGGGGATTTTTGAAAAAGAAGATCGTTGGAACATAGACAAAGATTTGTTCTCAGATAGGGTCTTCCTTCCTAATGGTCGCATTCTAGACTACAGAGATTTAAAGGTGTGCCCTACCAGGCTAGGCCTGGTGTTTCCGTCAAACAGGAGACTTTGGCTTCTCTTGCATTAAAGGGTTCAGCATCGTTACCTCCTGCTAGGCCATCTCTTTTGTAAATGTGAGAAAGTCGATATAAATCAAGGTTAATCACCACAATGCTCCCAGGTCTGTTTTCTGCGCTGTGACCACGGTGTTTACCGTGCTGTTCTCTCCGCCGCCGCTGGGGGGCAGCTGAGTTCCACGAGCAGGCGGCTGGGCTGGCGTCCCTTCCCCAACCCAGACTATTGCTGCTGTTAATGTATTTTGCTTGAAAGGAACGAAGAAAAGAACACAACATGTAGTATCTCCGGATTAATCTCATTTTATTAACCTCAGAACATAATACTTTATAGGGCATGAGATTGAAAGGCTGTAACTCTTGTAACTAGAATTCTAAAGATTTCTTCTTAAAAGGAGAAAGCCTGACAAAGCTGTCTGCTGATGGCGGGTACAGAGCTCTTTTCAGGTGGGTTTATAGACCCATCATTAATAAAAGAACCTTCCCAACATGACACTCCTGTGCCAACAAACAGCATTTGACAGTTCTCTGGAAGGAAAGCCTGAAACTCAGGCTAGAAGGTAAGCAAGGGCAAGTTGAGGCTCATTACATTGAAATTCACTTTTGTGCTCAATTTAATTAATAAGACGCTACCTTTCATTCCTAATGCATTTGATAAGAAGAAAGAGTAACTATTTGTGTCTTTCAAGGCAAGAAAGAATAGAGGAGTCAGTCTTGATGGCGATCTCATGCTAACGCAAGAGAGCAGGAGTGTAGAATCGGGAGCTCCCACCCTCTGTTTGATAAAGGCTGCGATAGGAAAGGGGCTTGTAGGAGGGGCTGGACTTGGCCTTTCTATTCCCCAACATTTTCTTCCTTTATATGTCCCATATCTCTGTCACTGGTTATTTTATCCCATCAAATCAGAAAGGAAAACAAGAAGAATGAGAACCGCAATGACCTGAGAGATACTGTCACAGGGATTGAAAGACGGGGATTGTTATTAACCAAAAAGGAATATCATGCCGGGCGTGGTGGAGTACGCCTTTAATCCCAACATCGGGAGGCAGAGGCAGGCAGATTTCTGAGTTCGAGGCCAGCCTGGTCTACAAAGTGAGTTCCAGGACAGGCAGGACTACACAGAGAAACCCTGTCTCGAAAAACAAAACAAAAACAAACAAACAAAAAGGAATATCATTTTGACTTATTATACACAATGCAGGCAGTTTAAAATGATCATTGAGTGTATATTTATTTCATGAGCTCTTGCAATGTGCCAGGTGCTGTGTTGATGACAATATTTTAAAGTCACCTTTTTTTGTTTTTGCTTGTTTTTTGTTTGTTTTTTAAACACTCATTAGGTTATATTTCTAAAATACCATTATCTGGCTGGGGATATGCCTGAGTTGGCAGAGCGCTTGCCTATGGTGCAGGAAGTCCAGGGTTTGATTCCCAGCACTGCATGCTTCAGGCATGCTGGTGCATGTCAGTAACCCCAGCACTCAGGACACAGAGGCAGGAGGGTCCGAAGTTCAAGACAACCTTCAGTTATCTCTCGGGTTTCAGGTCAGGTTAAGCTCTAGGGCTTCATGTCTCAAAAAACAATAAAAACAAAACAAAACAAAACAAAACAAAACAAACAAACAAACAAACCAAAACAAACCCACTGTTATTCACTATGAAAACTATTACACTCAAGATCAGACTCAAGGAACAGCTAACTCGCAACTTCAGAGGGAAGCCGTGAGATTCTGAAGAGACTCCATAAAAGAAAGGATGTAGAAGTTTTCTGAGACTTGAATGGCTCAGGAGCACCAGAGAGAGTGCTGTAGGCCAATGGGGACAAAGCTCAGAGGACAAAGCATCTGTATCCCTATCATCGGCCAGAGGGGGCTCTGTAGTGCCGGCCCGGTGCCTGTTGTAACCTGCTTAAGCTCCCCCTTTTCTGTAAAAGTGGTTTCACGAGGAGCTTCCGTCTCATTTTTCCAAAGCGGCAGATTCAAACGGTGAGCCTGCATTTTAGGGAAGGAAAGCAGAGGAAGGAAATGGAGAATCAGAGAGAAACCATTTTCTCCCAGGCCTTTCTAGTTGAGGTTTAGAATTCCCGCTTGATCACACACCTTCTTCCAAACTGAAGGCAACTTTTCACAGATTGCATCTCATTTTTAACCCCCCTCCTCCCCCCCCCCCGCCGCCCTTAAGTTCTCAGATTTGCCACCGCTCCTCCTCATTTGCATGATTTAGCTCGGTTTCGAAACTAAATTTTATGAGATGTTATTATCTTTGAAACAGTAACTCTTCAAGCATTTTAAGGGTAGGTTTTGAGTATTTTGCTTCATGAGGTTCATTTACGATCTTTGATCTCCCCCTCCCTCTCCCCTCCTCTGCCCCTCCTCTCTCTTTCCCTCCTCCCCCTTCTCCCTCCTCCGCCCTCTCTCTCCCCTCCTCCCTCTCTCTCCTCCTCCTTCTCTCCCTCCCCCTCCCTCTTTTCCCTCTTCCTTCCCCTCCCTCTTTCCCCCTCCACCTTCCTCCTTTCCCCTTCCCCAACCCTCCCCCCTCTTTGTGTGTTGGAAGGTGGGTGGGTAATGAATCCAGGGAACATCTTCTTTTCTCTGTTGTAAGCTTTTGCAGGCAGCAAGTTGTCCTACATTGGAATTACATTCTTAACGTGACATAAAATCTCAACGAGTGCATTCATGTTGGTGGCCTTTGGTGAGATAAACGAGCTTCAGTAAACACTTTTCTTAAAATACATTAATATTCTATCAAAATCATACCTGTAGTCTTTTTAATGTCCACCACAAGCACGTGCATTTGAACACTTGATCCACAGCTGGTGATGCTGTTTGGGGAGGGGGCTGCGTGGCCATGCTGGAGGAAGTACATCACTAGGGGTAGATTTCATACCGGTTTCAGTTTGCTTGCTCTGCTCTGTGCTCATGGCTGCTATAAGATCTCCACCCTTCCCAGTCACCACACTGATGCTTGCTGCCCTGCTACCCTGATCTTCCTGGCACAGTTACCATGCAGACACTTGCTGCCACGCTGCCCTGACACACCAGATCCACGGCCTTCTGGAACCATCAACATCAATACACTTTTCTTCCATAAGTTGGTTCGCTCACGACAATTTAGCACAGGAGTAGAAAGGTACTAATGCTTGAAAGACAGACTCAAACTGGAATCATCTTAGACTATATGAAGAGCCACGGTTACCTAAAAAAGGAATCGTATCACAAAGTTGGAGAGCTTCGGAGTCATATTCAAAACATTTCCCGTGTCCCTTCCATTTTTCTATTTTTATTTTTTGATAAATTAAAACTTATTTTTACTAATTAAGTTTGTCCTCGGACATTTTTTTTCACACGTACACAATGCACAGTGACTCCTTGTACTTGCACTTCCTTCCCACCCCAGTTCAGGGCTCTCCTGAATCCCTTTCCTGTTCTTGTACACTCATTGTGTTTGGTGATCTGCTGAGATTATAACCAGGGACATCCGTGTGACCACGGGTTGGGAAATATCTCTTGGAACCTGATGGCTCAGCAGTGGGCCCACAACTAGAGACACTAATTCCATGTCTCAAAATATATTAGGAGCCAGTAGCCGAGATATGAAGGATAGGGCTCTGTGAGCTTCTCCGCCTCCGTTGACTGATGGTTGATAGTGATAGTCTTGTGTGGGTCAAATGCAGCTAACTCTAGTTGTGACGATTGCAACAGTCGTACCAACGCTGTTGTAGAAAAAGCTGCCCTTCTCTGCTTTCTGGTATTATACGATTTTAAGATGGAAAACCATTTGAATCCATTGTTCCGAACAATTTTATATCAGTTACTCTACTGTAAGGGCTACATTTGAAAGAATCTTTCAGTTATCTGACCTTTTCGTTTTCATGTGTAGGTACATACAAGTCCCACCTTGGAACCCATTTCACTCAAGGAAGGTTACTTGGTACCTCTAATTGTGCCATTTCCTCTGTGGGTTTGAGTATACCCAAGGGCTACGTTTGAATATTAGCTTCAGTAATTTTTAGTAGAAGGCCTACAGATGGAGAAGAGTCAGGATGTGGGCAGAAGACACGGGAATTAGACATTGTTTTGTAGGGAGGATGCCAGACATTCCCACAGTGCTCTCTTGCCTCTGCTTTGTCGGCAAGCTGTGGTGCTGACGTTTTTTTTTTTTTTTTTTTTTTTTTTTTCTACGTAGGCAGCATGGACAATCATTCTCAAAGCCCCGAAGGCACATTTGATCTGCATGGAGTTTCAATAACTCAGTTTTCCCGGCAATAATATGAGTTTATTCTTTGTACACGTGGTGAATGGGATTTATGTTTGATTTTCAAACTAATTCTGCAGACCCAGACATGACTCTGGGAAGATCCTACCCTCTGAGTTTATAACAGTATTGGTGGGAATTTGGGTTCCTGTAAGCAGAGCTCCTGTGTCTCCTCTGGATCTTGGATCTTCCCCCAGCTCCTCTGTTTCTGAAATGATGAAACCATTCTTTTCCCGGCTTGAAAGATCTTTCTTTGATGTCTCCTGCTCCTATTTTTAAGCTTTTCAAAGACAGAAACCTTTTTTTGCAAAAATTACTGCTTGGTTTAAGATCAGTGGATTGGCTGTCCTGATTGCAGTCTTAATAATCAAAAGTTTTCTGTTTCTCAGATCGATCATACCTTTTTATTACCAACCCCCTTGGTACTTATTGCAATATCTTACTTATTTTTAAAGGGTTTAGTTATGAGAAAAAAGCAGGGGGTTTGCAAAGTCAAGCTATGACTCTTTTGCAGCTTTCTCTATTAATGTGTTTCTGGATAATCAATATGCTTGTGAGGGGGTGACGCTTGAGGCAGGATGAATCTTTGCTGTGTTTAGAAGGAATCTCGTAAGTAAACCAGCTAATTCCTAATACTGGCATTTTTCTTTTATACTAAGTGACACACGATTCCCTTTTTCTCATGTAGGAAAGGGACACAATTTAGACATTATGATTTCCTGATAGTGTCAGAGAAAGAGGTAGAGACCTAAATATGAGAGTTATAAAGTGAGAGTTATAGTTTGTTGGTGAACCTAATGCTACTTTCTTCTTTCTTTATTTATAGAAATAAATAACTATGGCAATAGGAAGGATAGCCTGAAAGTGATCCCCAGGGAAGCTTGATCCATTGATTTCTATTCCCATGGATCTCATCTGGGGTGTCTGCCTGGTCATGGGTCTGTGGGAGGAGCTTAGCAAGAGCTGTTACATGCAGTCCACCGAGTGAGTATCTTAGTGCTTGCCATCTTCCTTTCTGTCTTCTACACCACAGGACAAAGTGTGGTGTGGTCATGCTTGAGTGTGGATACGTGTTTCCATATGCTCCATATGTTCTAGTTGGTACCTATGGTAGCATTCTTAGGAGGTGGTAGCAACTTAGGGTGGGGCTTCATAGAGAGCTTTAAGGTTATTAAGGGTGAGCTCTTACAACAGTTGTGGGAACTCAGCTCCCTTTTCATTTTCTCTTGATTCCTTTTTTATTGGGGTGAAAAGTTTGACCTGCTACGTGTCTCCTGTCCATCTACCATTGGTCATCAGTAGTAGATCTACTTGATCTTGCATGGGAATCTCCAAAGTTGTGAAATATACCTTTCATATTTATAAATTAATTATATCTGATTTGTCATCATGTTGATAGACACATGGCTTCAATAATGAAATGTATACTTTTTTCCAAATGAAAGCATGATGGTTAAGTGAGAACCGTTCTTCCTCCAAGAAAGGGAATACAAGGCTTTTTTGTTTGTTTCTTTCTATTTGGGGAAATAATTGTACTTTGATACCTTAGAATTTTCATGACGGCTCTGTCAATAAAGTGTCTGTAGCAGAAGTGTGAAGATCTGAGTTAAAATACCTAGAACGTGGAGGTGACCTGTGACCTCAGCCCTGAGGGGTGGAGTCAGGGGGCTCCCTGGATATCACTGGCCAGCTTGTATAGCTTCAGGTTTAATAAGAATTCATGTCTCAAAATATATAGCGGAGAGCCTTAAGAAAGTCACCTGTCATTGACCTCTAATTTCTACATGCATATATGCACATGTGCTGAATTCTACATGCATACACGCACATGTGCTTGTGCATCCACATATGTACACAGATGTGGAAAAGGAAAAGGGAAAAAGAAGGCCCATCCTGGA
The DNA here is from genome assembly GCA_902729485.2 of Mus minutoides. Taxonomy (NCBI): domain Eukaryota; kingdom Metazoa; phylum Chordata; class Mammalia; order Rodentia; family Muridae; genus Mus; species Mus minutoides. Next base: position 443,385 of record LR749913.1, read on the forward strand.
ATGTAATAGTAAATATTAACAGAAAGCAGAAAGCACCCCTTGCTTTCAGAAGGTAAGAATTACCACATTAGTTAAGGTCTTCCCAATTTTCTAATTAATACTGATCATATATTGAAATCTTGAGTTTCTGAAAGAGCAAGTAATTAAGGAGTAGTGAGGTCAGTCCCAAGACGCCAATTACCCTTCCCAATTATAATTACAACAAGATTCTTATTTGGACAGTGTTGGTATGTATGATGTAATGTTGTAATTTTTGTTCTGAAAAAGAAACATTTTGAGCAACTAAGCTATACCATATAAGCCCAACAGCCTCAACATGAGAAATTATAGGTTAGTCATTCTGTATGTGGAACATTTGGGACTGGAAGTATTTAAGATTTTGCATTAAAATTTTTTTGAATACTTGTATACACAGTGAGAAATCTTTAGAATAGGACACCCTCGTGTGTGTGTGTGTGTGTGTGTGTGTGTGTGTGTGTGTGTGTGTGTGTGTCTGTCTGTCTGTCTGTCTGTCTGTCTGTCTGTCCGTCTCTCTATGTGTGTGTCTGGGTACATGCTAAGTGTCTTCCACAATTGCTATCTACTTTAATTTTTAGAATAATGTCTCTCACTGAACCTGCAGTTCAATGATTCAGTTGCAGTGGCCCACCCTGAAGCCCAAGGGAATCCTCCTGTCTCTGCTTCCCAAGTGCTGTGACTCGAGTCACATGCCTCTGCACCTGGAGTTTTATGTGGGCGCTGGGGGTAAGAACTTAGGTCTTTTTATGAGTGTATAGCAAGTTCAGGCTGACCATATCTCAAACCTAAGTTGGAGTTAAAAACTTCATTTGTGTTTTGTGTTGATATTGTAGCCACAGAAAGTAAATTCTATACAGTGTTGGCTGAGAGATCTGCTGTGGGTCTTTTACTTGTGGTGTCATTAAAAAGGTTAAAGATTTTGGAGCATTTTAGAGATCAGATTCTTGTATCTGGATTGCCCAACCTTGGAAACATGCTAAGTAACAAAACCAAGATCAGAATGACACACATACTATACTAAGCCCAGTAACTGATACCCTTAAGCTTTTGTTTTTTGAGACAGAGTCTTTCTGTGAAGCCCCAGCTGACCTGCACTCACTATGCAGACCAGGCTATCCTCCCACTGATAGGGCACCACCCGCCTCTGTCTTCTGAGTGGTGAAATTAAAGATGTGCACCACCACACCCGGCTACATCTCGTTTGATTTTCACTTTTTTTTTTTTTAATTCACGACTCTTAGTTTTGTATGATTTGGGAGCTGAGTTTTATAAAGAACTACATTAGGTATCATGGTCCAGAGTGTGTCATTTGCTTAAGATATGGGCATCTGGGAAGGAAAAAAAAATGTTCTAGGAAAAAAGCAAAATTACGACAGAGGTAACAGGATTGTGATGACTAATCTTGATCGTCAACTTGATGCAATTTAGAATCACCATGGAAACAAACCTCTGATCATGTCTATGATTTAGTTACTGGACTGGTCAATTAAAGTGGAAAGATTCAGGACTGCAATGGTAGAGTGATTAACCTCAGTTCAGATGATTCAAGTGACATACAGTTTCCAGTACTTTCTATGCTAAGTTACTGGGTGATGCACAGAGCATTCAAGTTAAGATAATGTTGCAAGTGACTTGATGTGCCAGTGAGGGGCAGAGTGATGCTGGTGGGTCCTCTTCTCAGAGGAGAATGGGAGAGGGGAATGGGGAGAGGATCTCTGTGAAAGGGGACTGGGAAGAGAGGAGGGATGATGTTGGGATGTAAAGTGAATAAATAAATAATTAAATAAATAAATAAATAAATAGAAAAAAGAGACAATGTTGCAAGTGTTTATACACAGTCTACACCTGTATCTGAATTCATTTGCTTGGGTGTTTTTTCCCCCCATGAACTGGATGGTCCCCAAAAGACCATTACATGATATTCATGGGTGAAATGGGACAAACACATGACTGGAGGTTTATCAAGGGGTTGTAGCACCAACCAGCATATATGAGGCGGAATCAGAACACACAGCTTCCATTGCCAAGGCAACACTGTTTTTATGTAGATGAATGTGGAGTTACCAGGCAAGACATGAAGAAAGGCACAGAGGGTGACCCTGCCAGTGTGTTTCCTTGGGTCTATCTGTTTCAGAACAAGTCAGTTCTAATTACCATTGACATGAAATACATTGTTCCGAGTCATACCTGGAGTGTGTACTGGGTTTGGAACCCCTCTGGCTCCATCATATCTCTGCAGAACTGGGCTTCGCTCCTCAGCCTGTGCTTTATCCTGGAAGTTTCAGCTTTCTGTGTCCTCTGAGATCCTTCTTTTATTACATTTCTCTCTCTTGAATTTTGATCAAAGAATATTTTAGAAAAAACTGTGTGTCTTTTTTGAACCCTAAAATCTTTTTGCTGTACAAATCCAATTCATGTAAATGGTGGCAGATCCAACTCCATTTAAAACTCTTAGAATTGAGTGGTCAGCCCTGAAATCATATAAGTAACATTATATATATAATGTTCAGTTTGGGGCAGTCTTACTGACCACAACTTTTCTTGTATCATATAATCTGTTTGTTTTTCATACTCTTGGATAGCGTCTGTACTCTCTCCACTGCACTGCTTCGGCACACAGCTACCAGTGTAATCTTTCTGAACAAGACTTTTACCAATTTATTCTTCATTGACTTCCTAATGCCTGTGAAGGCCTCTCCCTTAGGTAGACATCCATGCGCAACCTCGAGATCATTCAGAGATTGATCAATTGTTTTTCTTCCTCAGATGTCACATAAGACAGGCTCTCTTGAGTTTCCAACCTCTTACCTTGTGTTTGATATTTTCCAGACATGTTCTCATGCCCTGCCTTTAAAAAATCTTACAGTGCTTGAAGGCTTGCCTTAAGCTCTGCCTTCTTTTGGTAGGTTTCTTTGATCATAAGAGCTCATAAAACTGTCTTTCATCTGACTTCAGCCACCATCAGAGAAAGACACACCACCGTGTCCTTCAGCACTGAGGTTTAAACCTATCGATTAAACCAGGTGCTCTCTTAGGATTGCATTTCACTGTAATTGAAAAATCCCTTTTAGACTGAAACATAGACTTAAGAAATTCATACAGTGCCCTGTGGATGCACACAAAGATAAGCATATTGAATCTGTTGAGAAACCTCTACAGCCTATTCACATCAGAATCCGACTCTTCAGGACTTTTCTTTCAAAGCCAGTGACAATAGTACCTAAGCCGCAATGCTGGTGTTTTCCTGATCTTTCCAGAAGATGTCAGTGAAGATTTTAAGATAATAGCTGGGAAGCATGCTCCTCCCTTAAGTGGACTGTTAGTGGCTTGAGGAGCGTCATAGAAGGTGTTGGAGTGGCCCTGATATTTGGGGTGACAACTGGATCTCTACAAGTACCAGCTGTGGCACTTGTGCCAAGACTGTTGTCTGCAAACAGCAATCCTGAGTGTAAGAAGCATCCATGTAGGGCTGGCATGTAGCTCAGTGGTAGAGCTGTTGCTTAGCATGTGAACAACACTGGGTCTGTCTCCAGCACCCAGAAACACACACACACACACACACACACACACACACACACACACACACACTCCATTTCCATATTCTAAAATTTGCAAATACTGTGTAGGTCAGAATGGGTTTGCAATTTTATATGATGTCCCTTGTATCATTATTTATAGTCTCATTCTGCTAGACCTCAGTTGAACATTCTTGTTTTTTTTTTTTTTATTTATTATCATTCACTGATTGCTTATTTACATCCCAAATGTCCCCCCTCCCCCCAGTCTCCCTCCTGGTTCTGAAAGAAGGAAGATCAATGAAAATATACCAATGGTGACAGATGAAGCGTGGATTCATCTGTTTCTTGGGACTTTGTCAGAAGCAAAAGCTTCCAAATAGCTCTAGGCTAGGATTTGTGGGTTAAAGTCATTCTTTGGGAATTTGTTCCTTGTCTTGTTATTGCTGCTAATTATGGTCACAACTCGTTTGTAGATTAAAAATGAGGGGATATGTTACTTATCCAGTGTACATGTATATGTGTTTATCCAGTGTACATGATGCAAGAGTTTTTAATGTTTATTAGACAGACAGTTTTAGTTCTATTATAAAACCTAGCAAAAGGTGAGGAGATGGCTCAATAGACAGTAGATGGATACTCACACACTGTGTGCGGGCTGGGTCTTGGAGCCTCAGAACCCACTGAAAAACCAGGCAGGCATGGTGGTTACTTACAATCCCATCACTTGAGAGGCAGAAATGAGGATCTCTGGGGCAAGTTGGAAGCTAGATAGCAAGTGTTGGTGAGTTCTGGGTTTAGTAAGAGACCCTGCCTCAGTAAATAAGGTGGAGAGTGACTGAGGAAGACACCTGAAGTCAACTTCTGGCCTCTACATGCACAAATGCACACGTACACATGGGTGATCACACATATATACATAATCACTTGCTTATGTATCATGCATTGTCACAGATATACATAGACAGACAGACAGACAGACAGACAGACACACACACACACACACACACACACACACAACCTCTTAGCAAACAAAAGTTCTGACACTAGCTGGGAAGAAGAAAGATGTTCACTAGCTAGGAAGAGAACAAAGTTGAGATTTACATGCAGGTCTCTTGGACCCTGTTATCACCCCCTTTGTGACACATAGGGTAGGTAGTAAATCTAGGGTTCCAAGGCCCCAAAGTGCATGGCTCTTAATCAATTTTCTTTGGAATGTAAAATGCAAGCATTAAAGGAAATGTTTCAAACCACAAGTTCAAGTAAAGCTTATACTTATTCTTAAAATGATACTTTGCCGGGCATGGTGGCGCATGCCTTTAATCCCAGCACTTGGGACGCAGAGGCAGACGGATTTCTGAGTTCGAGGCCAGTCTGGTCTATAAAGTGAGATCCAGGACAGCCAGGGCTACACAGAGAAACCCTGTCTCAAAAAAAACTTAAAAAAAAAAAGATACTTTGTTTCATCTGTAATTGTATTTTAGTTGTGATCATGCACTTATTTATTTGTTATTGCTTGGTTTGAAGGTAGAAATTACCAGTTTTTTTTTTTTTTTTTTTTTTTTTTTTTTTTTTTTTTTTTTTTTTTTTTTTTGGTTTTTCGAGACAGGGTTTCTCTGTGTAGCCCTGGCTGTCCTGGAACTCTCTCTGTAGACCAGGCTGGCCTCGAACTCAGAAATCCTCCTGCCTCTGCCTCCCGAGTGCTGGGATTAAAGGCGTGCGCCACCATGCCCGGCTATATTTTTATTTTTTAAGAGCTGTGAATTCGGAATGCATGATCAAATTTGAGGGTGTAAAAGTCAACGCCTTTTTATGTTTTTCCCCCCTGAGTGAGGAATAACTGCGCATCTTACAGTTAATTTTTAAAGGTTGGTTTACTTTTCTCTGTGTGTATGTGTGTTTGTATGTGTGAGTATAAGCCACGCGTGTGCGTGTGTGGGGAGGTCAGGGAGACCAGAGCAAGGCATCTGATCCCTTGGAGTTACAGGTGATCTAAGATATCTAATGTGGGTGCTGGGAGCTCAACTCAGATACTCAGGAAGAACAGCAAGTGCTCTTAAATGCTGAGCCATCTCTCCAGTTCCACCATTAATAGTTTTTAATGGTTGAGAAAATTTGTATTTTATTAGTCTTTCATCTGTAACGTGTAGTTTAATGTCTGATCTCATGAAAGACACACACAAACATTTATTGGATGAATGAATGATTAAAGGTGAAACGTCACACGTTTTCTGAAGGTATTTGGATTTCCAGATGAAGTCCTCTGCCTGGATGTAACCATTTCCTGTTTCTGTCTTCCTATCATTCTTAGCACAGGATTTTTGTATAGCTAACTGTTTTCGGCCTATAAGGTGCACTTTTATATATTGCCTGGTGGAATGTGCTTGTAGAACCTTCCTGACTTTGCTATTGGTAAATGTTGGATAATTCTCTTCCAACTACCAGAAATATAAAGAAGTGTGCCTTGAGAGTGGGTTAACTTGGTTGTATACATTCGCTCTGTTTGTTCTACTTAATGGCAGTTCTCAGGGAGTCTCTTTCAGGTTCAAGGATCCTTAAGAAGATCCTCAAGGTACCAGCCTTCTTGTACTGAGCTCAAAGGGGTGGAGACGGAGCTGCAGTGGCTGAAGACTCTGAGGTTTGCCTTGAAACCTCAGGAGAGTTGAGGGCATACACACCAAAAAAAAAAAAAAAAAAGAATGGTACCAGTCACATGTAGAAAATTTCCCAAGAAATAATGGCCCCAGGAGATCACATTGAGAATGGCTGCTGCTGAGACGTGGGTGGCACCTCATTTACAATGGAGGTAGCACTGGTTAAACATTATCTATTGAAAGATGAGCATGGCTTATCGAAGCCCACTTCTTTCCTGAGGGTCATATGTTGACAGTGTTCTTGGGACTAATCTGACCTGATAGGCAGGGATGATCTGACTATCTTGCCTTACACCTATCTATGTGTTTCCTGTGATCTGTGGCCACCATTCACAATTATAACAACAAACAGCTGCTTACCAATACACAGAGGTCGATTGAAAATTATCATGGGGCTGTATATCTCAGGGATAGTGTGTGCTTCACTTGCGTGAGGCTCTGTGCCAAGTCTGCAGTGACCCCGAATGGATTCACACACCATGTTGGCTCAGAAGATGATACTCCCAAATGTACAGCCGTGAAGTTTAAAGTGAGAACGCACGAAGAGCCGCACATTTGGGGAGGGCTTTCTCTCTCCTTATCTATCTTCAAGTCCACATAGTCCAGGAGACATTATTTGCTGCAAGTGCCATCCCCAGCCATCTGAGCAGGAAGAAGAAACAGATGCAAATGGCAAGCAGGAGTGATGGCGACCACAGGGGCATTACCCCAAGGCATTGTCTGTTCTTTGAGTCAATTCATCTCCGAGAAAAACAATATACTCTTCCTATAAAACTGCCCAATACTTCTTTTCTCTCCTCAAAGAAGAACAGACGTAAGCCTCTAAATCTTACTGAACTGCTGGGCACCTGGGTGATTACTGTGTGTGCAATATTCTGCATGGCTTCTCCCTTGTCAATCTGTCTAGTGCCTTTGTCAGACTCAAACACTGAACTTACAAGAGAGAAGATCTTCTGGGCCTATACTTCTGACTTTAAATGTGTCCTTGTTATTTGCTGGCCATCAATATTCAACTCCAAATGTTTGTGTCCATATTAACACTCCAAATGGAGGCCACACCCTAACTGGCTGATGGCTAGGTGAATCGCTCGTCCTGATATCAAGGCTGTCAATTCTGTTTCTGATGAGGTTAAATAGCAGGGGACTCCTCAATCTCCTGCTGATCTTTGAATAATCTGAAAAGGATTTATTTACTGGCTTTTATTTTATGTTTTAATTTTGTTTTTTTGAGACACAGTTTCTCTATATAGCTGTAGCCATCCTTGAACTCCTCTGTAAACCAGGCTAGCCTGGAACTCACAGATATCGGCCGCTATCTCTTGAGTGCTGGGATTAAAGGTGAGCACCACTGCTGCCTAGCTAATTGCTGGATTTTAAATTCCAAGGATCCAAATGATCCAATGACACTGACCTTAAAAATTCTCCCATTTGTGTGCTTGGATGGGAGGGATTGCAGTTGAGAGATCTCTCAAAGACTCGACAGCGTTTCCCCATCCCGCCTGCGTAGAGAGGAAGATCTAGATGTTTACGCTTATGGAATGCAAGACTTTGCTTTCCATGCTTGGGCGGCCATGTGAACAGGAGTAATTTATGGACACCATTTTCCATTTGCATATGAAATAGGCTGCTTGTTCTTTATGGGAGAGGAAATGGCTCCTTTGGGTCACAATTAGCCTATCAAGCAATTAGTCACAATTAGTCACCATGCTGGCAGTTAATTGTGCACACAAAGTTGTTTAGACAAAGTAAGACTGAATTTCCTAACTTGAGCAATATATCCAGAGCTGTGACTTGTCTGCCTTCTGCTTTGATCTGGTTTAAGGTTTCTTATTGTTCAGAGAAATAATTTAAACTCCTTTATTGACTCAAAGCTTATTGTTGGGCAGTGTATAGACTGGAACATTAGAAGTTGTGGTTGCAACCAAGCAGTTAAATTGTTTTCTCTTGTTGCTAAACATGATTAAGAGGCGTGCTTAAATGGCACAGCATAGAAACAGTATTACCCTAACAACAAAGGACCACAGAAGTCAGGAAAGGCTCCAGGGCAGAAACTCAGGGAAGGCTATATGAGCAGCACAGATGGACTGACTTCTCGCCTCAATTCTGTGAATATCGGGAGTCACTCACATGCATGAGAAACAGCAGCACGACGCTGTGACCCTCTTAGAGTCTTTGCATGTGATATTCCACTGGAGGATGAACAGCTAGCTAGCTCTCTTGGGAACTAGAAGACCATTCTGGAGGAGCTGACTTGGGGCCATCCCAGATTGCTGGGATGTTTAGGATCGGCAGACGACAGCTCTGGAAGCAGAGTGTTACCCGAGTTCTCACGGTAAGGAGCTGAAGTGAACTCCTCTAATACCAGGTAGAAAAAGACCTGGAACAACTTCAGAGCTATAGCCAGGTGAATCCGTGAAAAGGATGTTGGTTTGCCAAGTCTCTGACATGCTGCATGCATTTGTATTTCACATGTAAAAGGAGGGCTGTGCCTTTCGACTTTACTGCAGATTTCTGCCCGAGTATAACTACATGTAGCCATTTAGGAAAAATGTTATTCTAGGGTGGAAAATGTATTTGGGTTGGTGGTTTGGGCTTTGTATATTCCTTAAGGCCTGTAAACTTTTGCTGGTTATTAGATATGGTTAAGGCAGATTCTAGGATAGAATATATTTTAGGATCTTTGACACCTCTCAAATCTAATATTTGTAGAAATGAGGTCATGGACATGGAGATGAAGGGACAAGAATCATCTTCCCCACCTGGGCTCCTTCCCAGCTGCTGCATGCCAGCTGCTCACAGGGAGGATCTTGAACCTTCCACTGCCAGTCAGTGTGCCAAAGACTTCTCCTCCAGCATCACTCTATTGCTTCTTGCCAGGCTTGGTCAAAGATCCTTATGTCTGAGTACTCGTGGGTGGGGTCTCCCGTCAAGTAGTCATGGACAGACCTAGCCTAGTGTAACAGCAAGATGGACATTCCTCTCTTGAAGCAGCTAGACAGAGTTTAGTAGGTTACAAGACAGATTTTGCAACAGATGATCTACATCTGGCTGGAGGCCTGTTTGTTCTGCCAATGGCTGCTTCAACTGGACCTTGCCAAGTAGTCATAGTGAGCCTGTCATGAGCCAGTGTTTGTCCTAGGCTCTGTGTTAGAGCAGAGAAATGGGCAGATACTCAAATGGAGCACAAGACCTCAAGTCACAAAGATTAAGTCAACAATCCCAGGACCGAGCTATATTAAATTAAAACTTGGGAACAAGCCAGATGACTCCTGCTGAGCCATCTTACCAACTTATGATTTGTTTATTATATGAGGCTGTGTCTCTATCCCAGGTTGGTCTTGAACACCCTATGTAACCAAGAGTGTGACTTTGGACATCTGATCCTTTGCCTCTACCCCATCAGTTTACATTACACTAAAGATAAAATCCAGGGCTGGGTACGATTAAGCTATATCCCTAGCCATAAGCTTTAGTTTTTAATTGGCAAAAATTGCAACTTTGGGGGAATATAAGATGTTTTGATGCACTGAACATTTTAGAGAGAGGCATGTCCCTCACTTGTATACCCCTTCTTTGAGAGTCTTTGCTTTCTAAATAACCTTCTGTTGCTATAGAACTTACGATACAATATAAATAGTGTTTGTGATGTAACGCAGTAAGCCGGTCTTCTCTAATTTATAAAAACTTCTTGCCCTCTTTTACCATGTCTGAAACATTATAATCAAATGTAAACATTTAAGTATAATTAACGAACTAAATTCTTCGACAAGTACTACCTCTTGGGAGTAAATCTTTTTGGGAAATTTCATCTATGTTTCTTGAATGCTAGTTATGGTCACCCCAGTGAAGTATGAAGGGAACAGCTTTATCTTAGTAATATTGCAGCATGTTACATCAATATGCATTGTCTATTTGGTCCATTGATATGATAATTTATTGAGGAATAGCTTTTTGAGCTGAAATGCTCAATGGAACAGAGCCCAAAGCATGACAGGTAGCATAACAGCTGTAGACAGAGGTTTATTTCACTGTGATCTGGAACTTTAACTACACTGCTGCTGTGTTATAATTAGGTGAAGATGATACGTTAATTGCTATTATCCATGTGTGTCCAGGACAGCAGCAATAAAATGTAGTAGAAGTTCTATGAACATGAAAAAGACAGGCAATCTCTTCCTTTTCTCATATAATAAACTCGAATGCTTTCCAATAAAAAAAACTTGAAATAACTCTTTATCTAATCACTCACTTACCAGCAAAACCTCAGCCCAGCTATATCTGCCTTCTTTCCCTTTTCCTCAGACTGAAAAAAAAAATGCTTAGTATTTATTTACCATGGACATGGAAGACATGAATCACAGACCCAATAACTCATTTTTTCCCTCTGAAATGAAACCAAAATGCATGGTTTTGTGGGTTGATTTTGTTAACGCCAAAGAAAAGGTACAACCAGAACATGACAGTCATCTTGACTGTTGAAGTCATCCATCTTTGAGGGAGGAAAATTTTACAATGGAGATGTTATCTCTCAGCTGCAGAAGAGACCTGTTTTGTTAGTCTTGCATGCATTCATGCTAGATAATGTGGTTGGTGAGATTTCAGATTGTTCCCAAGGATTCAGGGATTCCTGTGGTTAGAGGTTGAGGGAGGTGGGAGCACTCCCTAGGGGAGGCGTAATGTCTCCTACTGAGATGCTCTGCAGGAGGCCAAAGCTTGTTTTCAGTGTGGTGGATCGAGGAGGAGGCCAGGACATAAAGAACCTAAGCTGCTGAGAGGTTGTCAGTACTGTAGCTCTCTGGCACTATAGCCATGTGAGTGCCCTTTGTTATTCAAGCCTAGACTTGTTTGGCTTGGAGACCACATTTCACATTGAACATGCCAAAAGGCTTTCATTGGAACCAAGGAAAGCAATTGGCTTGAGGATTTACTGGGGAAGTGGAGAAGGGGTGGGTATTGCTTGCTAATGGGCAGGTGACTACTCTTGGGTCCAATCTAGTTAGGGCCCAAAGATGCTCATATTGCAATGATGTAGGAGGTAGACTTGAGAGAACACATCAAACTGCATTGATTTCACAGCTGGTGCTTACATACCTACCTTATGCCAAACGCTGTGCTCCAGGATACAATAGGGGAAGGCTCCCCAGAAAAGATGACCTCCTTCCATTAGTCTTTTTTTCCCCTTGCAATTCTAAGAAGCAGCAAAAGAGAGGCCAAGAATTAGAAGGATCCCACTAATTCTTGGGGCCTTCCATTCAAAGCTCCTATTCAAACAATACCCTGGTAACACCAATCAATCACTGTCCCTTCAGAGCATGATTTATGATCAACAGACTTGCTGGGAAGTGTTGAGAATTAGCTGTACTCAAGTTCCAGTCCTGGACAGACAAGTCAGGCTTCCTTGTGGTAGGAGGCACGGGCACCAGCAGTTCCTGGGTGATTCTGGGGGACAGATGGCTTTAAGCACAGTGATTTATTTTATGAATGAGAGAAGTTTGGAAATTTTACCCTGGTGTCATATAGAATGTGAATGGTGACATATATATTTTAAGTGCTTGGACCAGAGCCACCCTGAATTAATGACCCTGGTTGCCAGAGGAAACTGTGTAAGAGGAAAAATTCTGTAAGATAGGTAGTTCTGATTTCGGGGGAAAATCACTGTTGAATGGGGTGTGGGTGAAATAAACGGCTGTGTGAAAGCTCACTAAATCTTTTATATCCAGATACTTGGTGTGCAGACAGCAGACTGAGAATTGAGACAGGGACTGGAGAGATGACCCAGTGGTTAAAAGCAGTCTTCAAAAAGACTTATGTTGGGGTCCTAGCCCCAATGCCTGCTAATATCTATAACTCGGGAGTCCCCTTTGGCTGGATGGGTGTGGTATGGTGGCCCATGTTGCTTTAATACCCAGCACTGGGGAGGGAGAGGCAGGCTGACCTCTGATCTGAGTTTGAAGCCAGTCCGAGTGATATAGTGAGCCCCCTACTCCCTTTAAAAAGAGTTGAGTTGGGAAGATGGAATGTTGGGATGGGAAGGGGGAGGGGGGGTTGGTGATAATAATGTTCCTACTATGTATGGGCTTAGAGTTAGGTTTTTTGAGATATCTTATTTGCTGTAAGGGCTGCTGAAGTAGAGATAATATTATGTTCACACAGAGATCATTATGTTAAAATAGCAATGCTCAGGCTTTCTGGAGAATGTGAATGAGCTTTTCATTTTGTTGAGAGTGAGGATCTCCTAGATCCACGTACCCCCGTGAACCGGGGATTGCCGCAACAATTTTGTTTCTTTTTGGGTGTCCTAGGAGTCATTTTGTGATGCCATCTGGGTCTCTTTGCCACTTTTAGAAGATAATAGCTGTACAATCCCAATGTATGGTGTGTGAGGTGTGACTGTCTTGGAGGGAAGACCACTCCCATGTGTTTGGGTGTGTCTTTCTGAACATTTCTCTTTCCCTTACCTTTCAGACACCTGTGTGTATGTGTGTCTTATAAAATCTACCATTAGAATACCTCCTAAATGTAGACAATCTTTCACATTCGACTGAAAAGAATGATATAAAAGGGAATTAGCATATGAGCAGATTACGGGCTCCTTGAAGCTCAGGAGAAATAGATGAAATTCGAGAAAGCATACTCTGGGCCACCCACTGGATGGCACCTTCTCTGTTTAAGTGCTGTCTCTGCTACTGGGTCTGCAGTTGTGCTGAATAAAAGACGTCTTCACCAGGCCACCTGCTGTGAGTGGGATTAGCGGTGGCGAAGTTCTTTCTCTCCAGGACACAGACCACTTTGCTCAAGAGTTCTTAATTCATAAGGAGCAGTCCCGCCTCCTGGGTAACTGTGGCCTTTCTCTGGGACGAATAAAAGGAAAGTGGAGTGAGATAGGGAAGGTGTGAGGAGAGTTTCTAACTTGGTTATCCCAGTCAATTAAAGAAGACCTGGGTGAGCTGGAAAACACCCTGCAGAACTGGGAGAAATGCCCCCCCACCCCGGGTTAAAAAGAAAAGGCTGGAAGTCAAAGAGAGAGGCTGAAATGTGGAAGAGATTTGCTTCCCTCAGCATCTGCAATTCAATACACTTGAACAGGAACTTGGTTCAGTTAGCATCATTTTGGGGGATATGGGGGGGGGTAAGTTTTACTTGGGTCCCCCCCAGCATCAGACCGAATCCTGGTCTCCAATGACAGATCCACATTGATCTGAAGTAATTGGTTCCATCCCTTTCTTGGAAGTGACATGTAAAGTAAATCAGCCAGTTAATTCACCCATTGATTATACAAATCACAGGGCAGGGTGGTGTGGCATCTTTCCTTTGAAAGGTCAACACCACAGGCTATAACAAAAAGGCAGATTAACAAAAGGAAAGCTAGGCAGAGTTATTTAATTAAAATTTTGCACAACACAGAGGCCTTCAGAAATAAAAAGTCAAGGACCAAGGAAACTTTCTCTTTCTGTAGACAGTCAGGTGGAAATAAGATCAACTGGGCAGAATGTGAGCCTGTAAGTGGAGAAACCCAACTAGGCTTCTATTCAACTCTGTTCCAGTTTCTCTGTGTATCTTTCCTTCCCCTTGGGTATAGGGTATGATTGAGACGCCTCAAGAATGAAGTCCTCCCAGGAAGGAGACAGAAAGAAGAGTGGCCTTTCTAATTTTTGTGGCTTAGTTTGAAAAAGTTCATATACCCAGCGACACTCCACTGGAGAATACTGACGTCTCCTCTCCCTTAGCAGGCATCAATTACAAATACAAGAGCTTCTTGGTTAGGGGTGGGACTTGGTGTCCACCTTCCCTTCTTGGAAGGCACTGCACTTCAGAGCAGTGGTTCCTTACCTTCCTGATATGGAGGCCCTCATGTCATGGTGACACCCCCTCCACACACCAAACTCTAAAATTATTTCATTGCTAATTCGTAACTGTAACTTTGCTACTATTGTTAGCATTCTGTCTAAGCTCTGCCCCACAGTGACCTGGCAAAAGCCAGGTAGGCCTGACCCACTATAAAAGGGGCTGCTTGCCCCCTCCTAGCTCTCTTGTTCCTCTCTTTTTTCTGCTTCCCTTCCCCCATCCTCTCTCCATTCCCTTCTCCCACTCCATGTGCTCATGGCTAGCTTTTACTCCTCTCTCTCTCTCTCTCTCTCTCTCTCTCTCTCTCTCTCTCCCTCTACTACTCTCTTTATTCCCCTTCCCATGCCCTGAATAAACTCTATTCTATACTATACCATCCTTTGGCTGGTGCCTCAGGGGGAAGGGATGCCCCAGGCCCACCGAGGCACCCCCCTCCCTCATACCTGACTATGCCTCCATAGAACATATATATCCCCACTCTCTGTATCTTTTTATATACACATCAACCGCTATGAAGCGTAATGTAAATATCTGGTATGCTACCCGCAAAGGGATCTCAACTCACAGATTGAGAATCGCTGCTTTAGAGCATCATGTGGAGAAGCCCCTGCAATATTACTAGAGGCTCTTGCATGTGCCAGACACTGTTCTGGGCACTGAGGATATCACAAAAGTCCAAAGAGAACCACCTTTTGCTACAGTGTTGATGTCCTTGCAGTGAGGCCAGTGTTGAGCTGGGATTTGTTTTCCTTCAGTGCTCAGGAGACAGATAAGAAGGGTCACGGGATGTTTGTTTGTGGCAGGGAGATAAGCTAAGCTAGGTGGGTCATTGGGGGTATTCTTAGAAAAAAAAAAAAGAAATACATATTCTGTCAGTATCTAGCCATTTCATCTGGATTGGTGCTTCTTTTACATTCCCATGAGCATTTGGGCTTTCCTGCTTCACCTAGCCCAAAGTGGAATAAAAAAAAGCTGACTGTCCTGACCAGACCCACGTCCTTGGCCTTGCCAGCACAATGTAATCATCAGGTGATCAACTCTCCACAGCTTCAGATTGATATGGACAGCTAAATCAAAACCAATCATCAGGGTATTTACTTTGGTTATTTATGATAAGGAACCTGAAAGCTATTTGCAGATTTGATATTGTTTATAGTCATCTCAGGTGGGGACTTTAATCTCTAGCACAAGTTACCTGTACATGCCCATAAAAAAAACCCAAAACACCCATATCAAACAAGCAAAAGTGTGTTTACTTAACAATATAGAACTTTTCATTAAAGTGGAAATTTCAGGTTTAGACAAGTAATGGGCTAATCATGTTATGTAGAAAAGCTTTTGAAGAATGATCTTTATTATCTATCATCTGTCTACCTACCATGTATCATATCTATCTATCTATCTATCTATCTATCTATCTATCTATCTATCTATCTATCTATGTACATATCTATCTATCTATCTACACATCTACACATCTATCTATCTATCTATCTATCTATCTATCTATCTATCTATCTATCTACACATCTATCTATCTATCTATCTATCTATCTATCTATCTATCTATCTATGTACATATCTATCTATCTACACATCTATCTATCTATCTATCTATCTATGTACATATCTATCTATCTACACATCTATCTATCTATCTATCTATCTATCTATCTATCTATCTATCTATCCATCCATCCATCCATCCATCCATCCATCCATCCATCCATCCATCCATCTATCTATCTATCTATCTATCTATCTATCTATCTATCTATCTATCTATAATTTATTATACATTTTTTTGCATCCATTCTTTTGCCCAATCACTTCCTCCTGTAAAGATACTGGCTGATCACAGCATATAAAATACAATGTAGATAAAAGTGCACCTTTCCATTGGGAGTGGCATCAAGGAAGAGAGAAGTGTGTGGGTGACAAGAAAGCACAGAACCCACTCTCTTGAATGCACAAGCAGAGAACTCGGGTCTCAGAATTTTTAGAGGCCGAGGGAGGGATGGTGGAGTTCATAGTTTCTGGGAGACTCAGGAGTAGAAGGACAGAGCTGAACGTGTGGCAGGTAAGCTGGGAGACAACACCAAGGTAGCAGCCAACAACCGAGAATATAAGTACTAGTCTCTGCCCACAGCTCCCTACAACCTGTACACAGACCCTGGGTATCCTTCTAGAACACCCTAGAATAACCCTTAGCTGCTAATTTAAAGAAAAGGTCTAGTGGCGCACGCCTTTAATCCCAACACTCAGGAGGCAGAGGCAGGTGGATTTCTGAGTTCGAGGCCAGCCTGGTCTACAGAGTGAGTTCCAGGACAGCCAGGGCTATACAGAGAAACCCTGTCTCGAAAAACCAAAAAAAAAAAAAAAAGAAAGAAAAAAAAAAAAGAAAAGAAAAGGTCTATAGAATGGATTCATCAGTCATCGTTTCCCTCAGAACTCTGCTCAACATGTCCCATTGGTTGTGCCACAGGACTCCCAGCCTGCCACTCACATGTGAGGAAAGCTGTAGATGGTCCATCGTCTCAAGTTTCTGGTGTGCAGAGAGCACTGTCGTGTTTGGTATCACCATAGCAAATGATGTGAAGCAGACGTCTAGTCAAGTGTGCATGTTCGGTCACAAAGGGGCTCTCAGCTTTGTACTTCCTTCCTCCCCCACTTCTGCAGGGCATCAGTGAGGTCACTGTGGTGTGCCCAGGTCAGAGGCAAACCTGCTGAAAGGTAATGCCAGTGGGGAGAGTGCTTCACCAGTCATGTAATTGAAAAATCATTAGTGAGAGTCCTGTTTTACTTACATTTTGATATTTGGACCAAAGCCTTGGCTATCCCATTTTAATCCATGCGCTGGGTGACTTGGTGATCCCCATTCTGGAATGACTTTTGTCTAGATCACTATAATGATGCCCCTGTCAGAGGCAAAATAGAAGACTGAGCATGTGGGGTTCACCCCCAGTTTGTATGGGCAAATGCAGACACTGACTATGGTGTGGAGTTCAGGGTGAAATAATCAGAAATTAAAACAACCAAATGGGCAGATCGGCTTGGCAAAAAAGCCACAGAGTTCTGTGACAGTGCACAGCACTAGAAAGTTGCCTGGAATCTGGATTTTAACATTTTAGGATTACAGTTTCTATTGTGCTTTACTGAGAAAGAGTCCACATTAGAGGATGAATGGAACTTCACTGCTACGTCGTGCAATCCTTGGGTTTTGGAGTTTGAGGGAATTACAGGACAGAGAGGTTAAATGACAGGTTTGAGGGATTGTAATTGGCAGAGGAGCTGGGACTAGAATCCATGACCCCGACACCAATGTTTCTCAGTGCAGGGTGCCACAGTGCCTGAGAAGTGTCACCCCTGTAACATAGGCAAGGACACTAACCACCCTTCCATCCCAAGGCATCAGCAGCAAACCTCAGAACAAATGTTTTAACGCCATCCAGATTTTCTTGGATACTAAGTGTGCTTCTGTCTATCCCCAGATCCCTTAATTCGGTGCTTGCTTATTCAGTGTAAAACAACTGCTATGGAGTGCTTTAAAAAAACTCTATCTCTGTTGCTCACTGGTAAAGCAGTGACTTGTGAGAGGCTGTGAAGGTTTATTCTCAGCAGTGAGAGAGAAAGGGTTGGGTACATAGTATAGCTGTTACTCTTCTGCAACCAATTACCCAATGAAAGCAATTTAAGGAAGGGAGGGCTTACATTGGCTCACAGGTTAGGGTACTGTCCATCTTGGCAGGTACCACCATGCATGGCATGGGGGCAAAGCCTCAGGCAGCTGGCCACTTTGTATCTATAGTCAGGAAGTAGATAGAAATGACTGTCAAGGCTTATCTTCCTTTCTGTTTTATTCATATATATATATATGAATTTATATATATATATATATAAATACACACACACACACACACACACACACTATGCTGTTGCCTTTGCTATTATTCTATTGTGAGAAGACACATGACTAAGGCGACTTATAAAAAAGGAGTTTATTGGGGGTTCACTGTTCCAGAGGGTGAGTCTACGACCATTGTGATATGGAGCATGGCTGCAGGCAGGCATGGTGCTGGAGCTCGTATTTTGTAGCAGTCCAGCAGCCACGGAAAACTGGGTACCTACCTGAAAGGGAGGCTGGAAATGAAAAAGGATGGGTGGGTGAGAGAAGGATGAAGCCAAGACAAAGGTTTCTGATTAAGGCTCAAAGTTTAATTTTCAGCTCTTCGTTTATATAGGGGAAACCCACCCATCCTTTGTTTCAGGTGGATTATGTTGCAAAGCAAGCTGTAGGAAATTGCAGGCGTGACTCCACCCTAGGTCAGCTAGGTCGGCAAGATCAGCAAAAGACCAACTGTGGCCAACACTTAAGGTCTCTTTAGCCTGCTAAAGGCTGCGGAAAGGGCACAGTATTTCATCCACAAGCATGGGGCAGAGAGCTAAGTGGGAAAGATATAGGCTTCTGAAAGCTCAAAGCCCATCTGTAGTTACACATCTCCTCCAACAAGGCCACACCTTCCAACTCTTTCCAAACAGTTTCACTAACTGAGGACCAAACATTCAAACACATGAACCAATGGGGGCCCTTCTCATTCAAACCACTCTATGGTCATCTAGTCTTGAACTTGACCTGATGTCCTCAAAGTTGTGATCCTCCCCCTTCTGCTTTCCAAGTGCTGGGACTATAGGGGTGCACCATCTCTCACAGTGCTTCTTGCTTTCCCAATCATGTTCTGCTTCCAGTATCCAAGTGTCCAAGAGGAGACATCAAGTCCAGTCAGCTGGTTACCGTATTGTTGCAGTCTCTGAATAGCCAGAAAGGGGCAGATTAACTTCACAGCCTTCCAGTGTACTGATCTGATTGCTAAATGTTTGTCTAATGATATTGACTCTATCATAGTAGTAGAAACTAAACAGGATTCAAAACCTCTCATTGCACCAGGATGTACCTAATGCAGTGAAAGCAGAGACTGGCAAACTTTCATCTTGATGACGCCAGGATTGCATATTTCTTGTTTTTAGGAAGTGAATATACTTAAAAATAGCCTTTGAAAACGTTTAATTTAAAAAACATGCTGACCACTTTCTTTGTATATACAAAAGTGCTTTGGAAGTTTTTCCTTCTGTGAGAGTTGGACAAAAATAGAATAATTAGAGTTCTGTTTTAGAGACCAATCTCTCTTTTCTCTGTATTTTTTTCCTCTCTGGAATCTTGTAAAATCAGGTCATGGAGTAATGTGCTGCGATGGTGGATTCTCACTTAGGACTGTTGCTTTCTTTGCCAGCCTTCAGATGCACTGAATCTTGAGTCCCCTGTCTCCGTGCCTTCTATTTCTCGTCTGGCTGCGGCACATCTGCTTCTTCTTTGGTTGTTGGTTGACCCCCAAGCTCTCAAGCTGTTAAAAACACTTAGTACAGGCTCCAAGAGATCACTTTGAGAAAGTGTTTTATTTCTCCCAGACAGGAAGGTAGAAAGCAGTAGAAAGAAAAAAAAAATTAGTATCATCCTGGTTTTAGTGACATTTGGAAATACATTTATGTGGTTTTTCTATTTGACATTTACGGAATGTGTACTTTATGCCAGGACCTTTTTAGAGACCCAGCAAGAAAATTGGTAGAATGTTTATTTTGCTTATTTATTTTTAAGCCCCAACGTGTTCTCTTCCCCTCACATTGTCTCCAGTGAGTCCTTCCTTTGGGTTAAGTGACATGAGTGTCAACCTCACAGGGCCAGCAATGGCCACCAACCCCACAGGGCCAGCAATGGCCACCAACCTCACAGGGCCAGCAATGGCCACCAACCTGCCTCCTTGTTGGTCTCTCTGCTGCCCTTCTTCCCTTTGCCCTCTTTCCTCCTCTCTATTGCCTGTGCCCTGGGCAGCTCTCCTCCTACCCAACCCTACCTGTCCTTAGGGGTTGGGGGTGAGTTGGCACAGAGTCAACCACACAGACTCCAGGAACAGAGGAGAGGCGCTGCAGCAAGCTCCTCTGAGCACTGCTGCAAGCTCCTTTAATACCCTTCACCCATGTTCCCATTGGTCCCAAGACGTTATCTATTCTAAACAGCAGTTCCTGGTTGGCTGGCATTATTTGCACTAGCAATCCTTGGTCTCTCAGGCAGTCCTCAATTAGGTCCTCCTGCAGGAGATGCTTCTGCAGCTGCATGGGCCCCAGCATTTACATAGAGGCAGCCCTGCTGTTTCTGCTCTGTTTCTGTTTTTCTATGTAGTCCTGGCTAGATTCTGGGCTCAGTCTTGTTCCCTAGAGTTCCCTGCCTTGTTCCTTTGAGTTCTGGGATGAGGGGACATATAGCCCCTACCTGCCTCACTGCCTTCCCATGTCCCAAAATCCTCTCAGCACTCTCATCTGTATTTTCTTGTCAATCCTTTGAATCTTAAGTTCTTAACTAAAATCCTTCTTAAGTAATGCAATGTCCTTTTCCCATTACAGTGACGTTTCTGGAAAGAGCAGCCTGCATTTAGTTTGACTGTATCTCTTTTCCTCTTAATGACCCATTTCTCAGGCATGCATTCTTTGCTCTTTGCCCACCTGGTGAAAATTTCCTGATGCTATCACTGCACTGCCTGAGAATCCTAAGGAGCAAAACCCACCTCTCTTGACTCTGTGAGTGACTGGACTCAGCTGCGTGGTTCTGTGGCTCACGGCCTTGGCTGAGCTGCTACGATGCAAAGGCAAAGCCCGCGTTATCTAATGGTAGACCCGGGAAATTTTACTGCCACACTTTTGCAAAACAGCTGTGCGATGCTGCAGCCATTTTGCAGACAGAGTCCTTGCAGGAGTGCTAGTTAGTGTGAGCAATCATCTGTATGACTTACAGTGTTGGCCACTGGCTACGGTTGATTGATGCTATTGTTTCCTGCATTCACACTGCTGCACAGACTCAGCCGTCTCTATTTGCACTTCATTCCCTCCTTGCTCTAAGGTTTTCACTCCATATCTTTGTTGGAAAATATTTCCTCCCTAGATTTATTTATTGTATGTGTCTGAGTGCTCTGCCTACAAGTATGTAAATGTACTATGGGCATGCCTGGTGCCCACAGATTGCAGATGATAACAACATATCCTTTGCACCTGGAGTTGCAGGTGATTGTGAGCTGTTGTATGAGTTCTGGAAACCAAATCCAGGTCCTCTGCAAGAACAGCGAGTGCTCTGAACTGGGGTGCTCATTTCTTCAGCCTCTTTGTTGGCAAATCTGATTTTCACTCCTAGTCTTGACTTTGATTTAATTATTTACTTCATAAACATTTATTGAATAGCTACTATGCTGGAGGACAGTGCTGCTGATTTAGTGTGTGTGTGTGTGATGTGTGTGTGTGTGTCTATGTGTGTGCATGCATATGTGCATGATTGTGTAGAGTATATTTAAGATATATGTATATGTATTTGATGTGTGTATGTATGTATGCCTTTGCCACAGCACATATATGGAGATCAGAGGACAACGTCCTGGAGTAAGTTTTCTCCTTTCCTAAATTCCAGGAATACAAGCCAACTTGCCAGCCTTGTACAGTGTATGCTTTTTACCCATGGAGCCATCTTACCTGCCTGATAGTTGCTTTTACAGGTTCTATCTTTCACAATCACAACAGATAACACCTCTATTGTTGTTTTCATGTCAATAATCTTATGTTCTGCATATGTCGTATGAGGGATATCCCTCATAAGAATGGTCTGGCTCATAATTCTTATTATGTTGGATTGGGAGCCTATATCCATATCTCTTTATCTGTATGTGATGAATTTACTTTGAAACTCTAGATGTACACTCCCAATGACTGACCTGTTTCTTGCACATACTGATATACCTGAACCCAGCACATTGAAAAGCCCACTGGTGGTGGTGATGTCACAGTTTGTGTCTGATACAATTCCAGAGACTAGAGATGCTGCAGAGATCCACTTGTCTGCTTTTAGGCTTGTCTCAGTACAATGTTCTCCACACTGATGTCAGGATGATGGAGCTTTGGTAGCGCTGAGAGAGCTAACATCTGTCTTCTTTTTCTTTCAAACCTTGTCATTGATTCTAGATAATATTTGGACGTTATGATGTGTGCAATGAAGTATTTTATCTCATGACTTCTTCCTCATCTCCTGTTGTGCTTCCCAGTCTGCTCCTCGCCTGCCCTGGATGCCTTTTGTTTTCAGAAGGTTCTGAGCTTTCTTATGCCTCTCACCTCCTAGGGAGTGATGGCAACCTTCCTCTGTCTTCTCCTGAAAGCTTTTCAGTCATACATCCTTCTCTCCTTCTTCAGCTGTAGGTTAGACTTGGGGGGGGTTCCCTTTTCTTGCTCCTTCTCTGAAGATCTAGAGGCCCCCAGCCCCGTCTTCTAGGACCCACAATTTTTATTTTTCTGCTTAATCTTTATGACACCTTGTACCCTTACAGTCAGATCATGCACTTTTTTGAGGTTACTGGTAGTGTTTATGGCTATAGTTCTGGCACACATTGTAGTTTAATAAATGTTTCTTGATCAAAAGGGACACCTTTTCTTCTGCTGCTAGGAACTACTAGTTGGCATTAAAGCTAATGTGCTTATTTAAGTAATGGATTGGAAATTTAAGGTGTACTGATGCCAAAAGAGTTGAATAACTCGTGGCATACCCATATCCAATATTTTGTAGGTATTGTACAAGTTCTGGAAAAAAATCTGTGCCGAACTTCAATGAACCCTGATGCGCTTTTAAGGAAGAAATGCATGAAGAATTTTCATGTTATGATATAAACATAGGCATGTGTACATGCTTGCATATGTTGTAGGAGCAAAGAGTGCAGAAGGGTAAGCATTAAGCTGCTGACCCTGCTTACACAGAACAGTCCTCATTATTGTAATTCACACTCCACAGTCAAATGCATGGGCAGCAGAGGTCAGAAATTAATTCCAAGACCAGATCTGAACCTATACACAGTGAACAGAATAGTTAAGAACATTACTTTATGGCTAAGAAAAAATGTTTTCAAAAATGGAATTTTCATTTTTTTTTGCATGTATCTGTTAAATTCTTTTATGTATATGGAAATAAGTCTGTAAAGATGGAACAAAATGTTAACAGCAATAATTTATGGATGGCAGATGATTTTTATGGCTTCTTTTTGTTTGCCTGTATTGTGCGATTTCAAAACAGTGGCCACACCTTGTTTTCATAAGAGAAGTAAATTTATTTCTAAAAATAGAAGAGTACATATAAACTGGTACCATTAAGCTGCCTGCTATGCGAATCTCTAAGACTTGAAAACCACAATTGTGTGAAATTGTTATAAAACGAGCCATTTGAGAGCAGCAGTTGCAATATAATATTTTCATCCTTTTCTTTTAGCAACGACTGAAAGAAGAGAAGGAAGCCAAGAGGGCCCGTCTGGATGGGCGGCATGACTATCTGTTTGCAATTGTAGCTTCCTGTTTGGACCTGAGCAAACCGGAAGTGGAAGATGCTCTTCTTGAGGGTAATCAGGTAAGAAGCTTTTGTGTCCTCACTATCCTGTTGCAAGCACCCATGCTGTACCTTTGAAGAGCTGCCAGCCTAATGTGCAGGGGCTCTATTCCGGGTTAGGCTGAAAAGTCTCTGGACTCTCCTGCTCTCCCCCTCTCTAGGTTCCAGACTCTCCTGCTCTCCAGGTTGATGGTACTTGTAGTCCTCATTTGAGTTCCACCATTTGATGGCGATTCCTGCGTCTCTTTATAACTGATGAGGATGAGTTCTTGAGCCAGTCTTGAACCTAAGATTAGGGAATAAAACCATCTTTCAAGTTGCAGTCGTATGTATGTATGTATGTATGTATGTATGTATGTATGTATGTAACTATGTATATATGTGTGTTGGGCAATGGGCATGGGGGAATAAAGGGAGTGGGAGAAAACCTATTTCCTGCCAGAGTTCCAGTGCTCTGGGTGGGCGGATACCGAGGACTGCTGTGCACTCTCCATGAGGCCCTGGGTGGGTGTCTGGCTTTGGGAAGCTATGGATCCAGCCCTCTGGGGGTGGACAAGAGGCAGTCGGAGGTCCCTGGCCTTCAATGAGACCAGAGATAACAGGTTCTCAGTTTCAAGCATCCCAGACATCTCTAGACACCTCGGAAGAGCTGAGAACAAAGTGGAGGCCCTGGGGTGGCTCAGCCAGCCTCAGGGCTGAAGAAAGGGGAGAGCAGAGGGAGAGGGGGTGCTGGGTGGTTCCCATGTGGGTGAGAGCCTTTGGTCCTGTCCATAGCTGGAGCGCAGGAAGGCCTTCTGGTGGGAGGTTAGACAGGGCTCTTTAGGGGAAAGCCTATCCCATAATTCAAGTACAGCTACCCTTGATGAGCAAAGACAATCTATATGGTTTTAGCGCTTTATTGTAGAAAGGCAGAGAGAAAGAGAGAAGGTAAAAGAAAGAGAGGGTCCGGCCATAGCCACATGGAGAGAAGGGAGTGAAGGGAGAGAGAGAGAGAAGGAGGGTTAGAGATGAGAGTAAGAAAGGTGAGGGGCGAAGCAGCCCTTTTATAGTGGGCTGAGCTACCTTGCTGTTGCCAGATAACTGTGGGGAGGAGCATACCTGGGTATTGTCAGGCAACTGTGGGTGGAGTCTAGCTAGAATGCCAGGAGCTTGGGGCTTTTTCTGCATGACTGATAGTCACAGAATTATGGAGTTGGGGGCTCTGTGGTATTGGGCACCTGTCTCTGGGTACGTGGTTCACTGTTCGGTTTCTTGTAGAGTTTTCTACTGGGTCTCTGGAGCAAGCCTCGCTCAACCAAAACAGGTTGCCTTTCATGGCCCCACGTATGTGTTTAAGTTTATTTTTATTATTTAAAAATTTTGTAGATCTGTGTGATGTGTTTTGATCAAGTCTACCCCCATTTGCTCTCTTTGAATTTCTCCTGTGTCTCCTTACTGCTATTATCTCCTTTCTTTCTTTCTTTCTTTCTTTCTTTCTTTCTTTCTTTCTTTCTTTCTTTCTTTCTTTCTTTCTTTCTTTCTTTTCGAGACAGGGTTTCTCTGTATAGCTCTGGCTGTCCTGGAATTCACTCTGTAGACCAGGCTGGCCTTGAACTCAGAAATCCACCTGCCTCTGCCTCCCCAGTGCTGGGATTACTCCTATTTCTTTTAAAATCCACCAAACTTAGTGCTGCTAGTGTGTACCTTGGTGTGGAACCATCTATTGATCATGGCTCCCAGGGACTAAATCTTTAAAGAAAACCAACTCTTCGAAAAATTAACTAATTTTTATAATGGTCCTAGTCTAGGTTTGGCTACTGAACAGTGCCATGGTTTTCCGACTGTGGCTTTGATTTGGCACATGGAACCGGTTTCTTCTGTTCCTAACTTTGATTTCTCTGCTACAGCTTCTTTTCAAAAATTTGGGATAAGGTGTGTTTGGTAATGTGACCTTGATAGGGAAGGATAAATTTATGAGAATACAGAGATTCTTCTAGTCAGGAAGTCCTATTAGGAATCCTATTAAGGTTTTCAAAGACTTAACTTCATAAACATATGGTGTGAGAGAGGAGACAGAGAGGATGAAAGAGGAAGTGAGAAAAGAAGGGAGGGAGGGAGGAAAGGAGGCAGAGAAGAGAAGAAAGAAGGAAGGGAGGGAGGGAGAGAGGAAGGGAGAGATTGTTGATAACATGTTCCAGTGTTGATCTAGTAAATGTCTAGCATCTGCCTTTGCATGGAAAAGGGGCAGAAGAGGGTAGTGCCAATTTGAGTTAGAGTCAGTTTCTGTGGTGTAGACCTTGCTTGGCTCCAGGGCTGACTATGAATCTCCATTTTGTTGCTGCAAACCCCGAGTCAGAAACCCTGAGTCCCGAGCCTTAGGGCTACCAAGACTCATTCGTTACCTGGCACCAGCAGCCTCTTTATAAACACGGCATCCGTATAAACACAGAATTGGTTTATACAATGCAGTCTTTGGAGTGCAGTCTGTGGTGGGAATTGAAAATGGAGAGGAAAATGAAGGGAACAAGACCCTTTTAAGAGGGAAGTTTTCCTTCCTCTCTCTCTTTCAGTACAGGTGACACTTACTGAAAATCAGCTACACATCAGTCTTTGTTCTAAGTGGGTTTCAGCTCTCATCTCATTTGTATCTATCATATCAGCAGGTAGATAATTCTATTCCAAACCAAGAAGCACAGGGAGGGTCATCTAGCTTTCCTCACTGGGCTGGCCCAATCATCTTCAAACTGGAGAAACTATACAGTAATTATTCTTTAGGGACTGATTTATTTCATTAGTGTAATGTTTCATGGTTGTGTCACTCAGAGGTCTCTAGAAGAACAGAACTGATAGAACACACACACACACATACACACACATACACACACACACACACACACACACACACACACACACACACACACACACAGAGTAGGTTTATACAATGCACTGTGAGTAGTCTGGAGAGGCTGAGAATATAGCAGTTGCTCAGTCTATGGGCATCTCAGCAGGCCCAGTCTAGCATCAAAGGCCTGGAGGATCCTGATAAGTTGCTGGTCTTATACCTATGTTGGACCTGAAGAAGCTGGTTCTAATATCAGCAAAAGAATGCAGGATAGGTAAACTTTCTTGCAACATTGAAAGCAAACAGTCAAAAAGGAAAGTTTCTTCATTTGTCTAGATCAGAACAGCACACCCACATTAGGGTTTGGTCTTTTCACTTCGAACAACCTGGTCAAGAAAATTTCCCACAGCATTTTCCATTTGATTCCAGATCTAGTTATGAGGACCGAGATCAGACATCGTAAAGGCTCATCCGTGTTGTGGCCTGTGTCAGGTCTCTGCCTATTGAAGTTAAGCATCTTTCCCTGTTTACAGACTTTGTTGATTCATTCTCAGTGTGTTTCCACCTTTTGTGGAGGTGACTGAGCAAAACTACTGGAGACATGAGAATACAAACATCCCTTTGAGATCCTGCTTTCAGAGCTGTGTGATATATAACCATGAGTGGATTGGTGGATCACATGATAATTCCAAGTTTAACATTTTTGAAGAAATTTTGTACTGTTCTCCACAGTGGCTACATTCCTACAATGTGTTTATTTATTTTTTGGTAGTAGCCATCCTAATGAGTGTGCAGATCTGCCTTAGTTAGGGTTTTATCACCGTGAACAGACAAAAATGCCAAGGCAACTCTCATAAGGACAACATTTAATTGGGGCTAGCTTATAGGTTCAGAGGTTCAATTCATTATCATGAAGGTAGAAATATGGCAGCATCCAGGCAAGCATGATGCAGGAGGAGCTGAGAGTTCATCTTCATCTGAAGGCTGCTAGTAAAATACTGACTTCCAGGCAGCTAAGATGAGGGTTTTGTAGCCCACACCCACAGTGCCACACCTACTCCAACAGGGCCATACCTTCTAATAGTGCCACTCCTGAGCTGAGCATATAGAAACCATCACAAGATCTTTCCTCTTTTCTATCTCATCTAAGTATTTATCCATGTATTTATATATGTATGTATGTATGATCATCTATCTACCTATCTATCATCCATCTATCTATCTATCTATCTATCTATCTATCTATCTATCTATCATCTATCTATCTATCTATCTATCTATCTATCTATCTATCTATCTATCTATCTATCTAAATGTATCTATCTATCCATTCACATACTCACCATCCTTCTGTCTTCTTAATTTGTTTTTGTTCAGGTGTGTGTGTGTGTGTGTGTGTGTGTGTGTGTGTGTGTTCATGCATGCCCACACGTGTGGATTTGGTTGCATGCATGCACAGTGAAAGTGTGGAGGTCAGGGAACAACTTCAGATGTTGGTCTTTCAGTGCCTTCGCCCTTTTGTTTGAGACAAGGCTTCTTATTGACCTCTGATTTTACCATGTGTCTCCCAACCTTCTTGGTATTCCCTGTCTTCTCTTCTGATCTGGGGTGTGGCATCCTATCCCTGGGATTGCAAACTTGTGTCACTATAATGAGCTCCTTATGAGAGAGTTCTGAGGATCAAATTTCAGATCCTTCAAGTGCTTTACAGACTGAGCTATCTCTCAGTCTACCCCTCCTCTTCTCACAGGAGTTCTGAACCATGCTGTAGATGACTTGCAAGAAATGTTTCTGTCGTTATCAGGACCTGTGTCAGATTGACATACACTGTCTCTCGTGATGGAACTAGGTGCCAGGTAGCTGCTATATATGCTTTCAAAGAAGTTTTGGAAGATTATTATATTTAAATATTAATTATATTTAGTGTGTAGACTATGCACTGAAGTGTTGCTTTCTCTATCAGACTTGCAATTTACTGAGCTCAAAACATTTTATATTTATAACTGCCTTCAACAGCTCACTGCTTTGGGGAATTAGCAAAAATAGAAGGACAAGTCTGTCAAATAGACATACATATCAAATACTTCTATAATCAGTGAAATTACTTCCTTCAATTGAGTGCTTACTATAGTAAGTGAGACATTCTTTTCTTATATTAGAAAATATAATATACCTCTGCCTGTCTAGGAGAGGTAATTGGTACAGCACTGTTTGAATAAGAAGAAGACAGTGAATTGATTTGCTATGCCATCAGAACTGATTAAATATATTTTCTAATTCAGAACAAAAATGTTTCCTTACCTTTTTCCAGATTGAAAGAATGGATCAGCTTTTTGCTGTTGGAGGACTCCGTCATCTTATGTTTTACTATCAGGATGTGGAGGGAGCAGAAGCAGGTATTGATATCTGGCATGATATAACGTAGGGATATCATTCCATTCATCTGAGAGTGGCAAAAAGAAGAAATGTAATGAAGGACTAACAGGTTTATGCCTTGGTGTTGTAGTGGTCTGTGTGTGTGTTGTGTATATATTATGTAGTGTCTTTGTGATGTGTATATGTGTTGTTTATGTGTGTATGATGTTCTTGTGGTATGTAAGCATGGTGAATGTGCATACATGTGTAATGTTTTTTTGTGGCATGTATGTGTGTGTGTATGTGTGTGGTATATGGTGCCTATGTTGTGTTTGTGTATATGTTATGTTTATGTAGTGTGTGAGGTATATGTATGTAGTGTCTTTGTAGTGTGTATATATGGTGTGTGAACAAAGTGTGTGTGTGTGTGTTTGTGTGTGTGTAATTGTGGAAGAATGCCCATTTTCTCTTTCAGGCTATGGGATGGAGAATGCTAGTTATCTTAGATGTTCTAATTGTTTTGTGTCTCATTTGATTTACCACAGTGGCAGTGGGAGGCAATCAGGCAGATTTTGTTTTTAATCAGACTTACTTTTCTTTTGTGATATTTCCTATTGTATAACCACATTCTAGAAGTTCCAGTAGGCACTGGGTTTCCAACAGAGGAATTCTTATCAATACACATAGTAGCATCAACTTCTGTCAGTTAAATACGACAGTATGTTTATTTTCTGTGGGTTTTTATTAAAATGTGTAATGTTGAATGATGGATTTAATACTTGCACTTAAGAAAACATTGTAAGTCTTTATATGAATTCAGCTTCTCTATCCCATTATTCTATTAATTAGGTCAATATCATTTTAAGGGCAAAGTAGGAGCATGACTAAATATATTATGCTTATAGTATTACATACATTCCTTAAAGACTTAAAAATTGGAAATAGTTATTGACCTTTTCAGGTAGCATGAACAAGCTTCTTTGTTTCACAGAAAATTGTTTGTGGATAGAGACTGGGGGGATGCTTTGATTGGTAAAGTGCTTCTCACACAAGTACTAGGAACCTGAGTTTTTATTTTCAGAACTCTTGTTAAAAAGCGCTGATGTAGCCTATGTCCATAACTTTGTCAATGGGAGGGAAGAAGCAGGAAGATTTCTGTAGCTCATTGGCTAGCCAGCCTAGGCAACTGACAGGCTCTAGATTCAGTGAGAGACCTTGACTTAAAAACATAAGAACAATTAATTAATAAATACACTCTATGTCCTCTCCTTTCTTCTCAGAGAAGGGGAGACTTCCCATGGATATCAACCCACTTGGGCATATCAAGTTGTAGTAGGACTGAGCACAACTTCTTTTGAGTCTAGAAAAAGAAGCCCAGTTAGGATAAAGAGATCCAAAGGCAGGCAACCTGGGAGGAGAAGAGAGAGGGGAAGCTCTGTTCAGGATGTAAAGTGAACAATTTAATTAATAAAAAACAAAAAGACACTCAATTTTAATGTTTGAGCAGTGTGCATATGTGTGCATACTTGTGTGTGACACACATGCATGCAGATTTACACATAACCTTACACACACACATACACAATCACATACATACAGAGAGAGGGAGAGAGAGAGGAAGAGAGAAGGAGAGAGAGAGAGAGAGAGGAAGAGAGAAGGAGAGAGAGAGAGAGAAATGGATTATTTGTGAAAATCTTGAATATCTGATATTTCTTTAGTTATAAATTTGATTATATTCCCACAAAAAGTAAATTACATTTTGAGTAAAAAGAAACAAAAGATAGAAGATTTGATTTTCTTCTTTTTTTTTTAGAAGATTTGATTTTCATCTCAGGTTGTAGAACATGAGCTATATCAGGAAGCATGTTCAGCCATAACCATCCTCAGGGTGAAATCGCCCGTTCTGTACAAATTGCACAGAATGAGAACAGCTTACAGCGCCCAACATATAAGCAAAGCTTCGTGTTTCCCTCTCACTCTCCTTTTCAATCTTTCAGCATGGATAGTTCTTCTGACCTTGGAGTAAGACTCAAGCCCTGGGATGACTTTTCAAGACAAAAAAAAATGGTCATTTCAAATTGAAAACAGAGTATTGATTAAAACAAGAAGACTATCCGGTTGAGCAAAACGAGTTGGCCATAAGTGAACTCACTCTTTGCCATCGCCTCTGCTTCCTCTGATCCTGGTCCAGGGCTTCTGAGGGTTTCCACTTGTGGCATGAGAGAAACTCATGGTTCTCCTTTGCTTTCTCCTTTATGCTAACTCAACCCAGGTACACCATTGTCTGCCTCACATTGGAGGACAGGCACAGACAAGAAGTAAGGGTGAGAGGGAGGTTCACACTTGACCGCTACCCCTGAGCTCATCGAGCTCCTGCTCTTGTGGCCATGGAGATGGAAAATGGCTACAGGGAACGTTCTCTTCTCAGAGATCCTTTCACCTGCCTCAATGATGTACTTAATCCACTGAAGTACTTAATCATCTCCCCTGCAGGCATTTGGTTAGCTCTCATCTCAGACCCACTCCTCTCTGTACATTGTATGCTGGGCCTGGATTTATTGGCAATAGGTACCATGACCCAGCCCACTGTGTACCTAAGATCCAGGAGGCATAAATAATTTGGACTTTCCAGGAGGTTGTATTGAGACACTGGCTTCTTACTGAGGGTGGCAGCTGTCTTCCCTTACCTGAGACTTTTCCGGCTCTAGCACTGATTTGATTGGGAGTTCAGCGTCCCAGGAAACCTCTCAGATCTGGGGCAGCTAGGACAATGGATGCCTCCTTCTTGACCTGAAAAGTAAACATGGAAGGATTTCACACTGCCTGTGCACTGTTGCTTACACCTCAGATTGTTTTTTAGGCTATTTTCTGCTGTCTCCCTGTATCTTGGAGCCTTGGTTGAAGTTCCTTGTCTTGTGTACTATCTCTAATATGCTAGTGAGACTTGGGTGCAGTCATGAGAGGTGCACCTCATTTGAATACCCAGCTTTCCCTGTTTTGGGGTCCTTCACCAAATTCCTACTCAGAAGGTCAGCATCAGAAGGAGGAGGTACCTAGAGCAAGGAGAGGTCTCTCCTTAGGGCTCGGATTACAATTTCCATTTCACTACCTTACCCCACATTCTTCAATGAGCAACACCCTCTCCCTAGTGGCAGAAAGGCGAACCTTCAACTCACTGAAGGACACAATACACATTTGAACGCAAAGTGACAAGACAGAGCACGTTCTGTTGTAACTAACTGAGCCACTCTGCAGACAATGATATTGGAAGACCATCATGAGCATTCAGGTTTTTCTGATCATGCTTGATGAGCTAATACGCTTACAGAATTTTATAAGTGGTTCACATACACAAACTCCTCTAATCAACACAAAAATAATCCTGCATGCATTCTACAAAAACTGTTAATTTAGAATAGTCTATCCCATTTTTAAGCACTATGAGAGGAGCTGCTGAGGTAAAGAACACTGGCTTCTCTTGCAGACGATTCAGGTTAAGCCCTTTGTAACCACATGGTGTATACAACCATCTACAACTCCAGTTCTAGTGATCTGATACCTTTTCTGCCTCTCTGGGCACCAGTCACACATGTGGGAACATAGTGTCAGGAAGAACACCCACATGACATTCACAATCATCCCGTGCTTACAATCAGAGGGTCCTGAGTGAGAAGCAGGGCAGGATGGCCAGAGCTAAGAAACCTCAGGTGAGGTGAACACATAGAGAATAGACTCTTGGGAGGCAGATGAATTTAATGTGGAGAACAAAGATTTAAACCTTTGGCAGATGATTAGGAGGTATTGGGGCAAGTCTACATCATTGCCTGGGGCTAGGGTGTTAGGGATGCCTCATTTGTATAAGGAGGAATTCTAGATGTGATACAGACAATGATGTACCTGGGCTGAGTTAGGATGAAGGAGGAAGCAAAGGAGAATCATGACTTTCTCTCATGTCACAAGTGGAAACCTTCAGAAGCCCTGGACCAGGATCAGAGGAAGCAGAGGCGAGGGCAAAGAGTGAGTTCACTTATGGCCAACTTGTTTTGCTCAACCAGATAGTCTTCTTGTTTTAATCAATACTCTGTTTTCAATTTGAAATGACCATTTTTTTTTTTTTTGTCTTGAAAAGTCATCCCAGGGCTTGAGTCTTACTCCAAGGTCAGAAGAACTATCCATGCTGAAAGATTGAAAAGGAGAGTGAGAGGGAAACACGAAGCTTTGCTTATATGTTGGGTGCTGTAAGCTGTTCTCATTCTGTGCAGTTTGTACGAAATAGGCGATTTTACCCAGAGCATGGTTATGGCTGAACATGCTTCCTGATATAGCTCATGTTCTACAATCTGAGATGAAAATCAAATCTTCTATCTTTTGACTCTTTTTTTTTTACTCAAAATAAGAGGAGGGGAAATTTAACCTGACTACCTGTCCTGCCAATCTACCGATGAGATTTCTGGGATCTGAACATACCTTGAACCCACTCTTGCTCCAGGCCTGCTTCCCTGCTTCCCGAGGTCCCATGGCTCCCTGGCCCCATACCCATACACATAAAATGAGAAATTATTGGGTAAGATCATGTGGTTAGGAAGTGGATGGAGGCTAACACCCTGGTCTCACTCTAGAGCAAGAACATTGGTTTCTTTGTCACCTTACTTCTGCTCAGGCCTGACACTAGCAGTATAGAGAACTAACCTGGATTATGATGGTGTCATTGAGGTGAGAGCCATGAGGTTTGTAGTTAAGGCTGGCTTTGATCTTGCCTCTGCCATTTGTGGCTGGTACAGCTTAGGAAAGCTCGAAGGTGCCTCAGGGTTTTAAGCTTTAATAGTGTAGATGTGGTGCCCAGGGGAGATCCTGGAAGACAGTGTATGCCAGTCAATGATTTTTGTCTCCCATCCTCTTTCCACTCCAGTCTCTCTCACTTCCACCTGGTCCCCCATAATCTGGAATTCAGCAGACCCTTTTAGGTCACTTTCAGGGTGAGACCAGAGGTTATCCAAGAGATGGGTCTGCCTGAAGCACATGGGCAGGTCAGCCATAGTAATTTCTAGAAGGAATGTCCATGCTAGATGTTAACCCTGTACACTCCAAGCAGCAATTGTGAGACTAAAATTGTTTTGTATTTGCAGGGCATTTTGGCTCCTCAGGAGGGGTGAATCCTGTTTCTGGAAAGATGAAAAAGCCCAAGGTGTTTGTGACTGAAGGAAAAGACGTTGCTCTTATGGGAGCATGTGTGTTCTTCATCAGGTCTGACCCATCCAAAGCCATTACACCTGAGAACATCCACCGGGTTAGGAGACAGTCATTTATCTCAGATCTCAAAACGATGTACATTGCTCATTTTTACTCTGTCTTGTGGAGATAACCACAGGCTATTTAAAGTATCTAAAGCTTCCTTCCAGGGCTGGGGTTTTAGTTTAGTGGTCAAGTGCTTGCCTAGCATAGGCAAGGCTCTCAGTTTAATCCCTAGGATACATGTATAGATAGATAGATAGATAGATAGATAGATAGATAGATAGATAGATAGATATTAGAAAACCCCCTTATTTATTTATTTGGACTTGATAGGCAATTAAGAAGACATTGCCTTCTCTTTTGATAACAAGGGACTGATATTCAATTTCCTAATAAAATATCCACGTTCTCTCTGTGTAAAGAGGGAGCTCTTTTCTTTCTAAAATAGTCTCCCATCAAATAATTTACTTAATGACAAGATTTCAAAAAGTGGATATACAACTTTATGTTCTGTGTAAAGCAAAGTGCACCCATACAGCTCTTCCCTGTCTCTTGGAGGTTGCGTGACCTCATTATTTTCCTGTAGGAAAATAAAGCAGTAAACATCTAGAATCCAATTTATTTCTTTTTTTATTTAAAGGGTTATAATTTGGACTGGTACAAAGGTATCCTTTTCAAACAGGGTATTAAAAATAAAGCGGTTCACTCACTATCTGGTTAATTAACATGTTCAGCGACTTTATTCCTATGCTGCGATTGAGGCTGATTTTGACTATACAGGGTGATGAACCTGTCTTCCAGGAGGTGAGCTTTAACACGTTAGACACGGCAGACGGGGGTCTGTTGAACAGTGTGAGGCGTCTGCTCTCAGACATCTTCATCCCGGCCCTCAGGGCCTCAAGCCATGGCTGGGGTGAGCTCGAGGGGCTACAGGATGCATCCAGCATTCGGCAGGAGTTCCTGAGCTCTCTGGAAGGCTTTGTGGGCATCTTGTCAGGTGCACAGAACAGTCTGAAGGAGAAGGTAAGAAGGAGCAAGGGGCTCATTAAAAACACAAAATATGAGGGAGATGCTTTTCGTGCAGGCTTCATTCTACTGTGTTGGAAGTCTTGAAAGTGTTTGTAGGTTTGTGGTTCAGCATCTTCTTAGGATGTGACTGTGGCTTGATTTAAACACAGTGTGCATGGCTTAATGCTTTTGAGGTCTATAAGAATGTTTATAGCAGTGGTTCTTAACCTTTCTAATGCTGTGGCCCATTAATACAGTTCCTCATGTTGTGTTACCCCCCCACCCCCCATAAAACTATGAAGCTGCTACTTCATAAATGTAACTTTCTACTGTTATGGATTGTAATGTAAACATCTGATATGCAGGGTATCTGATATACAACTCCCGTAAAAGAGTCGTTTGACCCCAAAAGAGCTTGTGACCCATGGGTTGAAAACCACTGAACACTTGAGGCATTCATGCATATCCTAAAATAAAAAGGAGTTTGAACTTACATCGATGTGTATGTTTGGGCATGTGTATATGTGTGTATGTGTGTGTCTGTGTGGGTATGGTGTGCATGTGTGTGTTGCTGTGTATGTATATGTGTGCAGGTATGTGTGTGTGTACATTAAATAGGAAGGGGCAGGATCAGGTAGATGGGAAATACAGAAAGTGGTGGAAGAAGAAATCCTGAAAGAGGAATTAATATGCCTGGAGGAAGCTGAGTATGGTAGTTTAGACTATGACTAAAACAGCTTTTAATAATAAGCTTGGCAAATATGAGATTTGTCTTTTATATGACTTGTGCAGTACATTTCATTAATGATTTAGGAGGTTGGTAGTTGGACACTCATGTGATACACACATACATATACAGAGAAAGACACACACACACACACACATATATATATATATATATATATATATATATATATATATATAGAGAGAGAGAGAGAGAGAGACAGAGAGAGACAGAGAGAGAGAGAGACAGAGAGAGACAGAGACAGAGACACAGAGAGGGGCATAGAGACAAACAGATACAGAAAGGTGTACAAGTGAAAATGACCAGCCAAAATCAGGGATATGTGGTAGGTGTTTGTGGCTCCAATGGTGACCACAGCAAGGCAGCTGTCCACCACTCCAGGGAATATTGATCCTGTTTCAGTATTTTGAGTGGAAACTATACTAGCCAAGTGATGTAGTATTGGGGCTTTGAGCAAATTTTACTCAGACAGGGATAGGAGTTCCTTCTAGCTAATATCTTAGTTGCATGCACGATTAACTAGGTGTGTAAGACCACGGAGGAGTGCTGGAAGACCCGTCTAGACTGGATCAGTGGCAGCAGAAGCACAGGGTGGTCTTGGGTGTTTATGTTATTTGAGTAGGTTTGGGAGAGTTCTGTGAGGGTGGATCAAGGGTGGTAAATGAGGTGGCTGTGGAATCAGATTTCTGAGTTATACTGGCTGAACTGCAGAGATACAGAACTTGGTGAAGTCCTGTAAAACCATCCTACTGGGAAAGAGTGCGCTCGGAAGGCAGGACTGGAGACTATCAGAGATGAATGATGACAAGGCTTCTTATGAATCACAAGGAAGTCAATGAGCAGCCTTTAGGAAGAATTCTAGTGTGGGTGTGTTAACCATGGCAGACCCTGGTAGTGAGAGGTACCTCCATATGCTTCCATGTTTATCTCTCTTGAGCATTCTTTGCTGCTCTATTTAATTTAGGGATGCTATGTTAGATCTTGTAAGTGACAATTAGCAATGGCAATTCTGTTGGCTTCGAACATGCTGAAATAAGAATCGTATCTCTATTGAGGGTAAAAGCCATTGAGTTCTGAGGTGCACACAAGTTTTAAGAAATAATTTCACTTAAGAGACAATTTCACCAGAAGGAAAGTATTTGTAGAAACAGAGAAGGTCATATTGTGATTTGACATGCCACGTGTGCTTATTTGTGGGTTGGTGCCCTGTAAACTCTACCCAAGCATTTGCAATTGAGTTTGCTAACCACGAAGGTATGGGAATCTTTTTCTCTCATTAGTTCAAAGAAGGAATTCAGAGATAGAAAGAATTACCCACTTTCACCACCCATGCTAATTTCCTTCAGGTTGACTCTTTCTCTGTGGTATTATAACTTGGTGAATATTTCTAATTATTTTATTAGTTTCATGATATATTATCTTTAATATCCTCCCAAATTTGACCTTCAAATCTTTTGTAGAAAAGACATAAAGCAAAATAAAGAGGTAGAGAAAAGAAGGTATTATCATTGTTATCATTATTAGTCACTGCCTTTTCAATAAGCACTTTGAGTGATCATGGTAGAAAAGATGTTAAGATTCTGTTGAGCTCCAACTAGACCCAAATTGACCAAAAAGTATATATTGGCATTTAAAAACATTTTTTAAAAAATTATTGTAATCTTAATTTTAATTAGGTGAACCTTCAGAAATGTGACATCGTTGAACTAAAATCTCTGAAGGAACCCATGGACTACTTGGCTCTAGCTAGTAACCCCGAGATTGTGGAAAAAGTAGAGAGTTGCATGAGAGTGTGGATCAAACAGATGGAGCAGGTAACTCCCAGCATTCTCTGGTCATTCAGAAGCCACATCACCGGAGTCACTGATGGAAGAATTCTCTCCTGGTATTCTCACTGTCCCCATATCATACCACGTACTCTAATAAAGAAGGGAACTTCAGTGTGTTTTCTACTTATGGTCATTATTAAGGAAGACTAGGGCTCTGAGGAAGTTGAAGCAGGTGATTTTGTGAACTTAGTGACCAGAAAGCTACACTTGGCTGATTCTTCTTGAGAAAACTTCTGCAGAAGTATGGAACAGGTCTCCAATTCATTGTGTCCTTCAACTGATAGCTACACACACACACACACACACACACACACACACACACACACACANGTTGGAGCACTGGAAACAAAGGCTCTCTAGATTTAATTACCTCTTAGATCAACTGAAAAGCCCTGAAGTGAAGGCTGTGCTGGCAGTGCTTGCTGCGGCCAAGTCCAAGCTTCTGAAGGTTTGTAGCCGTTTGGCCAGGAATCGTACTATGTGAATAAAAGAGTTCTCCAGCCCCAACTCCACAGAGCAATTAGGAACAGAAAGGTGTTATTTCGCCAGTATGAAAATCTTTAGGACTGGGTAGCATTTGTCACATAACTTTGGATACTGGGAATTAGCCTTTGAGTTAAAGACATTTATTGACTGTTATGCTTGTATGCATACGTACTATTGGTGAGTATTGCGATTAGTGAGATATAATATGATCTCGTCTCCCAGTCTCTCTCCTCGCTTCCTTCCAACCGGGGCTGCCTGGCTTTTGTGTCCGCCCGAGAGAGCCGAGCCTGGCTTGTGAGTCCTGCCGCCCTGGGGTCTCTCTCCCTTTCTCTCTCCCTTCCTTCGGACCTGGCCTGCCTGGCTCTGACAGGGGCCAGTGCAGCTCGGGTCTCCCCGCTCAGATCGATGTGGTTGCTCATCCCATTCTCGTCAGGCGAGTGACGGTCGTTCATGGCGAAGGGCGCCCGCTCTTCTACAAGAACACATGCACACATGCAATTCTTTCAGACAATACAGATGCAGCAACTGTGAAATCTTAAGTCCTCGTGTATTTGCACAGAAAAGAAAATTGCCACAAAACTCATCACTGAAAACAATATTTTTTCATACCTCAGACCAGAAATCTTGGTGTAGTTGAACTAGCTGCTTCGGACTCAAGGGTCCCAGGAGGCTGCATCCGAGCGGTTGGCTTCTCTGCAGGTTCACACAGGAAGGGCTTGCTCCCAAGTTTGCTCATGAAATGGCCGCTCTTGGTTCATCAGAGGCATCTTTCAGTTCTCACCACATGCTCCCTTCTACAGGCAGCTAGCGGATGGGGTACCAGGCTTCCTTTAAAGAGAAGGTCAGAATGTGTAAGAGGGTACCCAATCTAGAAGGCACATTTGCAAGCTAAGCCCAGGAGCGAAGCATCATCGCTTCTGTCATACCATTAGCAGCAAGTCACTAGTCATAAGCCATCAACCTTATGTGCTTTAGAGTGACTTTCCATATTGTGATACAGGACAGTTCAGAATTGCTACCAGTAGGATCCACATAAAGCCAATTCTGCGTGCAATATCCCCTTTGATATTTAGATATCTTTCTATTAAGATGTCTTGACAGATAGTTGGGAGCTAAATTAAATACTTGCTGTGTCACCAAATGGACACAAGTATGGGGCCATGGGAGAAGGAGAACTCAGGTTGGAATGGAGAGCATAAGGAAAATATGAGCATGAGACAGGAAGCCGGTCTGGTGGCCACACTGCAGGCAGCTACAGTTTTGCAGGGCTGTGCTGCTCTCTGTTAGAATAGAATATACAAGAGAAATCCAAAGATAAATGTCCTGAAATATTTAATTAATTTTTTTCACTTGCTCTTCCACATCCTTCTAAGACTCATTATTTTGATTGCAGGAGGCAGGAAGCAAATGGAGATGCTGAGGGGATCAGAGTGACACTTAGTAGCTATTATTTTGCAATCTTCTGGATTAAGTGCCTGAACATTGTTTTTCT
The DNA here is from genome assembly GCA_902729485.2 of Mus minutoides. Taxonomy (NCBI): domain Eukaryota; kingdom Metazoa; phylum Chordata; class Mammalia; order Rodentia; family Muridae; genus Mus; species Mus minutoides. The sequence goes on from LR749913.1 coordinate 482,839, forward strand.
GTGTTGTGCTTAGGTTTGGCGTGATACAGACATTAGGATCACTGATGCAGCCAATGAAGCAAAGGACAATGTCAAGTATTTGTACACACTGGAGAAATGTTGTGACCCTCTGTACAGCAGTGACCCTGTGAGTTAAGGTTTCTGCCCCTTTAGTCCACCTGTGACCCTTTCTGCATTAGCAGAACAGAGTGCTGAATTTTAGCTGAGAGATGTGACTGTTTGGTGGAAAGGTTTTAGATATCTCATATTTTCAAAAAATACATTCATATAGCTTTGTTTATATCTTATGTCCTCATCTATCATTTATCATATCTATCTATCTATCTATCTATCTATCTATCTATCTATCTATCTATCTATCATCTATCAATCTATCTATCTAGTATGTATCCATCTTCTTTTTATCTATCAATTTTTAATCAATCATCTATCTATCTATTATCTATCTATCTATCTATCTATCTATCTATCTATCTATCTATCTATCTACCTATCTATCATCTATGTATCATCATCATCTATCTACTTTGAATGTTGTACATTTAAAAACATTATATTTAAAAAATGCATTGCTTTACATTTCCCACTCAATGTTGAAGCTGATAGTCTAGAGTTTTCCCCAAAGAACTGTGGGAAAAGTCATTGGCTTGTGTTCTAGAAGAGTCTGTTAGCTTTAGGAAATATCTGCTTACATACATTGCAAAAACAACAGTTAGCATAACCTACTTGTCATGAACAGCAAGTCTTTGGCACTGAAATAACTTTTGATGCGCCACATATGACCAAAATAATAGAAATGATTTTTTAATAAAATATATTTGTGTAAACTGCCAGGTACTATTTAAGATATCTGTTAATAATCTTAAACTTTATTTTAGTGAAAATAGAATGATTAGACTCTTGGAATTTTGCTTAATTTGATAGTTTTCCCCTGAAAACTTCTGGAATCTCTTTTAGGTAACTATGATAGATGCGATTCCTACACTTATAAATGCAATTAAGATGGTCTACAGCATCTCTCACTACTATAACACCTCTGAGAAGATCACATCTCTGTTTGTAAAGGTGAGTATGTGGGAGAGAGTTTGTGGTCACATGGCTGCCAATGACCAATTTTTGTATAATTAAAATCTATTAACTTGGTTTGATCTAGTATCTATGCTTGATCTTTATATTTAAGAGGACTTACGGGTATAGAATTAAATTCTGTATTATCGATATAGAATTAAATTTATGTGACAGGTGGGTTTTAGCAAACGAAGCATTGTTTCCTAAAATAACTGCTACAATAAGTATTCTATTATTTTATATATTAAAAACTAGAATTCATTTTTGAATTTTTCTGTGTGGTTTTTTAGCTTGCCATTATTTCCTATTGTGTAAATTTTAGTCATAAAAACATTGCTAAGCCAGTTGCAGTAGTTCATGACTGTAATCCCCATAGTTCAGAGATGAAGAGACGAGGATTTTTCTGACCAATTAAAATGATTCTGCCCCAAACCACAATGATGTTTACAACCATAAGACCATACTATGACTTGTAGGTATTTTGGGTCAGAAGGGGATATTCCTTGGGTAAATGAGACACAGAAGTCTATTTGTGTGGTTAATTGATATTTTATGCATATTATTTATATGTGCTTGTGAAACTACCAAATGATCAGAAACTTTTGTAACAGACATTTTCAAGTGGTGTAAGAAGAGAGGAAATTACATATTGACCCAGCTCTCAACACACAATAGAGTCCTAAAAGAGCGGGCACTAACATCTGGCTAATTTTGTTCTGTCTGTACTCTCACTTTTAAGATTTATTTATTTTTAATGGAAGTTTTGCTTGCATATATGATATCTATGTGTCACATGCATGCGAAGTGCCTGAATATGCTAGAAGAGGATATTGGGTCCTCTGGATCTGGCGTTCCAGAAGGTTTTTAGTCATCCTGTAGGTGCTGGGAATCTAACCTGGGTCCTCTGTAAGAACAAGAAGTGTTCTTCACTGCTGAGCCATCTCTCCAGTCCTATTCTCACTTCTTGACCTGCTTGGTACCAACCCTTTGATGTTGCTCACACTTAATTATGCGGTTGATTTATTTGCAAACAATAAGGAAAGTTTTGAAGGAGATATTTTGAAGTCTGGAGGGGTGAATATAATCTTAGTGGCTTTCTACATTAGTCTTATCCATGTTTCTCTGATGTCCCCTTTCTGATAGTTTCACTGCAGGTCATGGTGACATGATCTATCAAGTTGGACTGCACTTTACACGGTGCTAGTTAACCATGAGATAGACATTAGGCAAGGGGGCCTGCAGAGGAAACCCTCGTGGCTGTTAGATAGGAGGGGCCAATCCTTTGCTTGGTTAAGGTCTTTATCTTTGCATAAATGTGTGAAACCCATGGTTGGACTTTCATGGTGTGTCCAACTCTGGTTTCACAGGTCACTTTGTTCTTTGACAGTCCATGCCCATCTAATAGCTTTAAGCCACATTCACCTCTCCATCCTGTGTGATCCTCCTCCTACCCCTACCAATCCCCACTTCCTCCTATAAAATCCCCATCCTAATTCCAAGTCTTGTATTTCTACTTTGTGTCTACATTGAGTAACTCACCACTGGTTTCATTACAGAAGACAATGAATGGCCCTTCCTCCATCATTCTGGGACTGCCAACTGCAATCTGGACAGTGGATTTTGTCTGTATGAGAGGGTTAGGGTTGATCAGAATCCAGAGGGAAAAGCAAAGCAGGAGATGAAGGTCACAGACTAGATTCTGAGAGGAAGAAGACGTGAGGGCTCTACTCAGATTCATAATTCATGAGAGTTTTATGTGCCTGCCGTTATCTTTTCGGGAAAATTCCAGGTGACAAATCAGATGATATCTGCATGTAAAGCCCATATCACCAACAATGGGACTGCCACCATCTGGAGCCAGCCTCAGGAGATTGTTATGCAAAAAATAGCAGCGGCGATTAAACTCAAGCAGGTAAAAAGTACAGGGCCTTGGCAGTGTGCTCCTCCCGTGTCTTGTTCCTTGTGTTACATTTCTGGGACCATATTATACATTATACAACAATGGCATTTGTGGTTGCTAAACAGAATGGTAGTTATTATTATTATTTTTGCAAAATAACTTTGCTGCTAAGAAAATTGATTGTTAATAAGCATGCTGAGAAGGTTTATTCATTTCTTCTTTTGAAGCCCTGAGATACACTGGTAGCTAATTTTAGTTTTAAGTATCATCTAGACAAGTGAGGAGATGGAATAAGGTGATTCTGTTACTCAAATAGTGGGACCAAAGAGGTCAAGACACAGGTTTGAGTTGCACTAAAGTAGTAGTTTGTTGGATTAGAAGATGGGGGAAGCATAAACAACCACTAAACTCAGACACTATTGCAAATGCCAACAAGTGCTTGCTGGCAGTAGCCTGATAAAACAGTCTCCTGAGAGGCTCTGCTATTGCCTGACAAATACAGAAGTGGATGCTCACAGCCATCCCTTGGACTGAGCACAGGGTCCCCAATGAAGGAGCTTGAGAAAATACCCAAGAAACTGAAGGGGTTTGTAGCCCCCTAAGAGGAACAACATGTGAACTAACCAGTACCCCCAGTGTGCCCTGGGACTAAACCACCAACCAAAGAAAACACATGGTGGGACTCATGGCTCTAGCTGCAATGTAGCAGAGGATGGCCTAGTCTGTCATGAATGGGAAGAGTGGCCCTTGGTCCCCAGTATAGGGGAATGCCAGGACCAGGAAGCAGGAGTGGGTGGGTTGGTAAGCAGGGGGAGGGGGAAGAGGGAAGGGGACAGGGAGTTTTCAGAGGGGAAACTAGGAAAGGGGATAACATTTGAAATGTAAATAAAGAAAATAGCTAATAAAAAAAGAGAAAAAAGAGGATGGGGAAGATAATGATTCAGACTGATGGCTAAGTGGAAAGGAATACAATTATGAGAGGATTCTCAGTCTAATTTTGTCAGCACCTTTATTTGAGAGATAGATTAACCCCCTCCCTTCCCCTGCTCCTCCTTCCCTTCCTCCCTCTTCCCCTCCCTCCCTCTTCTCCTCACCTTCTCTCCCTCTTCCCCTCTCCCTCCCTCCCTCTTCCCCTCTCCCTCCTTCCCTCTTCCCCTCTCCCTCCCTCCTTCTTCCCCTACCCCTCCCTCTTCCCCTCTCCCTCCTTCCCTCTTCCCCTCCCCCTCCCTCCCTCTTCCCCTCTCCCTCCCTCCCTCTTCCCCTCCCCATTCCTCTCTCCCTCTCTTTCCTCATTCCCCCATTCATCTCTTCTCCCCTCCCTCCATCCCTCCTCCCTTTTTTCATGTTAGGGGTTGAGCTCAGCATTTGTTTTCTACCCAAGTTCTGCTTTCTTTATATTTTTTTGCTCTTGACCTCAGGGATACCAATCCTGCTTTCAGGAGACAAAACAAAAGCTTAAGCAAAATCCAAGTGAAAAACAATTTGACTTTAGTGAGATGTATATTTTTGGAAAATTTGAAACTTTCCATCGACGTCTGGCCAAGATAATGGACATCTTCACTACTTTCAAGACATACTCAGTCCTGCAAGATTCTAAAATAGAGGGGTTGGAAGACATGGCGACTAAGTACACGGTATTATGCATTTAAATATGATTTCTTGTCACTGCCCATAACCTTAAATAGTTTACAGAAGTGATACTTAGACAAATCATGAATACATAATAAAAATATGTTTGGATTCTTTTTTTTTTTTTTTGGTTGCATGTGGGACAGGTTTATTGTGCAGGGATAAAGGGCAGAGAAGAAGGAAAAAGAGAGAAAGAGGGGAGAGAGAAGAAAGAGAAGAGAGAAAAAGAAGAAGAAGAGAGGGAGGAGGGGGTGATCCCCTAATTTATAGGGAAAATGACATCACACCAGTGAGGGTGGGAACTAAGCCAAATGGATTGTGGGATTGAGGGTCATTGGATTCTTTAATAATAAGGAAATTGGATTTATTTGAGAATTGCATAACGGTACTAGTCCATACTCCTCAGGTGTGTGGTTGCAAGGATGAAGTCCCAATAGTTTCAAGTTAATCATCTTTAAGAAAAAGCATTTTCATTAGTAACAAAAAAGAATGGTTAAAATATAACATTTCCTTTTAAAATTAATTTCTAAAAATCAATTTTATTATTAAAACAATCTTACAAATAAATCAAATCACGACACACCAAAATTAACCAGACTCAAAGTCATACAACTTAATGAATTTATATACAATTAGAACTGGTATCTGACTTAGAAGCTGTAAAGCTTCACATTTGATTTTATGCTTCCAGTACTAAATATGTTTTATGTACTTACACACCACCAAGACTCAAATCACCCTGAAGTAATTAGTACTAGAAAACCAGGTAGCTTTATACCTTAATTCCTAGATACCCATGGCCATTGCCTATATGCAGTTTTCCCTCATCCCCTCATATGTAGATTTTTACATTCCCTTTTTCTTATTTTATTCATGCAAAATAGTTGGTGAAGAACACACTGTATCTCAGGCACTACTTGCCACAAGACTTGAGTAGCATGTAAGAATCTGAGTGCATTTTAATTGTACACATGTTAACAGTATATATAGAGCCAGTGGGATGGTTGCCCTGCAAGCCTGAAAATCCGAGTTTGATCCTCAGAGCACACAGAGGAAAGAGATAAAGATTCTCAAGGTTGTTTTCCGACTGCCACAGGCAGGCTGTAAGGAGCACAAATGTGCACTCTCATGCATGCCTATCAAACACAGCTGTGTATAGAAGCCATAGAATGAGAGATCATTGGGTTTCCAGCTCTAGCTGGTACATCAAAATAGAGTCCTCACAGCTGATGCTCAGTGGAAGAGGTGAGGGAAGACTGTAAGGGCCATAGGGCCGGTACTTGCCGTGTCTTTTAGATATGACAGGGATATCGCACCCATGCAGTCTCAACAATGTGGTTGCCTAAACAAGCCTCACATAATGACCATGCCAGTCAACAATGCTTATGTAGATGAGGGAGATTTTACAGGCCCTACTTTTAGCTGAAGAGCTACAGACAACCAGTGATTGCTGAGAGAAAAAAAAAATCAGCCTGCCTGAGGGATAAACCCCCTGATGAGTCATCCATTCATTAGGTGGTCAGCCTTAAACATAGATACACATAAATAGACTTGTTAGGTGTATGTGATATATACATATACATATACATACATATAAATATATACACATATATACATACATATACATATATATGCACAGAAGTACATACCACATATGTTACATGTACATCACATATGTAACAATAATAATTCAGAAGACAAAATCATGAATTTGAGAAGGAGGAGGAGGGAGCATGGAAGGAATTGGAAGAGGGAGGTATGTAGATATTGAAGAATGATAGCATGCTGAATGAAATTCTTAAAAAAATAACAAAATAGAATGAAAAAAGAATACATGTTGAAAAGGTTAATGCAGCTTTTCCACATTTGTCTCAAACATGTCACACACTACATGCATGCTCACAGTATCCATATGTAAAGAATCTTGTCCACATAGGGATGGCAAAGAAGAGTGTCTTGTTTTCAGAACTTGAACAGCTTGTGCATTTTTTTTGTATATTGAGAGATTTGAATGATGCCTAAGCAGAAATGACTTTGAAGAGGAGATTGTGGAAGGAGGCCCAAAACTCTTCATAAAAATTATATGCTCTGTCAACAGTGTGGGGCTCTGAGTTTGAGAACGGCTTAGAACCTGGTTAAGAATGAACACAAATCATTACTGCTCATCATTCTGAGCAAACAGAACTTCTGATAATAGTGTTTTCAAGGAGATGAATCGCTTAATTTATACTTTCGTAGTCACAGACCGTAGGTGCATAGGAGAAAAGAGTAATTAATTCTGGAGCATTTGGAACCACTAGAGTGTGTTCGATGGTTCATTTCAAGTATTTGATTTTGGGGTTACATCTCTTCTAAGGGTATCATTGCTCCCCCATTTTCTTATTATCTGGTTTTTATTTTGTTAAAGTCTTGTCTATTTATTCTTTGAGATCATTTAAGCCTTTGAACAAAAATGATGTTTTATTAAATTCAACTCTGGGCTTCTTCTTTTTAGCTTATTTCAGATGTGATTACTGCATGAGACTTTTGAGAAACCACCTGCTTATTTTCACACGTGCTTTTAATTGTATATATATATATTGTCCAAATAATCTGTATAACCATGTGATGAGATGATGTTTCCTGGCTGATTCCCCTGGGTGAGGCAGAATTTCACTGTATGTAAAACAAATAGCACCAATCAACGAGTGGTAGAAGATACGGTTTCCTTTAAATGGACAGCTTTGAGGGAATCATTTTATGATGCCCTGCATTAAAAGGCTCCAAGTCCTGAGTACTGACAGGAAAATGAAAGACCATGTCGTATCTTCAATCTTTTTCAGGATGTTGTTGCTGCCATAAAGAAGAAGGAGTATAACTTCTTAGATCAACGGGAAATGGATTTTGACCAAGATTATGAAGAGTTTTGCAAGCGGATTAATGAGCTTCATGTAGGTTGCATAGTAAAGTCCCTGGTGGCAGTCACATGCTATCTTAGTCCTTTCTGTGTTACCCTGCTCATCATTCCCCATTCGAAGGGCAGAGGCATCTTCATCACAGCAGGCCCCGCAGCAATCTCAGCCTGCGTTTTGTGATTTCAGATGACTAACTGAAGGCTCCGTTCCCTAGATTAAAGCATCATAAATACAGCTTTGGCTAATGATTTGCAATCACGGACTCCTGTGACTTAGTTCTTAGGAAGTTAACTTTCATCCTCTGTTGAAACATCCTGTAGCTTTATTAGGCTGTGGCACGAATTCTCTTTTGTTACTATAGGGTAATGATTATGATCAGAGGTAACCTAACTGTCAGATATGCCCGGCAGATTCTAAAGGCAGGGCCATAGCTGATCTTGAAGACTTGCTCCCTCTTACTTTCTTTCCCATCATCCTTATTCAGTACAGACTAAGCCATGCTGACTTTCAGCCTCCCTAGGCAGACTGGCCTTTATCAGCATCTGAGAACACACCCCAGAAGCAGTCCAGCTCCAGGTTCACAGGGAAAGGTTTTGGATGACAGCTTTAATGGTAAATGCACAGCTTAGAGCCTATCAGTTGTGGGGTCATGTGATAAGCAAAGGGCAGATGGGACACCTTGGGGATAATCAAGAAAGATCTTTGTTATTAGGAAATGGGAGTCAGGGTGGGAGGCAACTTGGCAGTTTTCTGCCACATTAAGAAGCAGAATTTGCGTGGTGGTGCACGCCTTTAATCCCAGCACTCGGGAGGCAGAGGCAGGCAGATTTCTGAGTTCAAGGCCAGCCTGGTCTACAAAGTGAGTTCCAGGACAGCCAGGGCTATACAGAGAAACCCTGTCTCGACCCCCCCCCCCAAAAAAAGAAGCAGAATTCTTTTGCCCTTAGGAGATGTAGGGGCATATTTTTCTTTATAGGAATAAGATCTGGATGGGAAGATAGCCCAGTCTGTGAAGTGGTTTCCTTGCAAGTGTGAACACCTGAATGTGAGCCCCAGAACCTATGTGTGCGTGTGTGTGTGTGTGTGTGTGTGTGCCTCTATCTATCTATCTATCTATCTATCTATCTATCTATCTATCTATCTATCTATCTGGCGGTGGTGTAGGCTTATAAACTCAGCAGTATGGAGGTGGGGACAGAAGGATCCTTGGAACTCTCTGGCCAGTAACTTCGCTTACTTGGTGAATTTTAAGCCAGTGAGAGATTCTGTCTCCACAAAAGGTAGACAGTTACTGACACACAATACCCAAAGTCATTCTTTGTTTTTTCACATGAAAATATTAATCTGTGTGTGCATTATACTCACAACACATTTGTGTTTGTATTTGGAACTGCACATCTTCACACATGAAAATACACACACACACACACACACACACACACACACACACACACAGACACACAAGCACACTTCCTCCTGAAGCAGGAGTGTAAAATGGCCATTCTGCTTTCTTCTTCCTGAAATTTATCGTTTGAACTAAATTTGTGCAAGTGGAGGGGAAATGCTGTAGGGTGTTTCCGGAGTAGCGAGTTCAAGGCAGAGGGAGGGAGATATAATACAGTCCCAGACACTTTTCTTTGACGTCTGTGAATTGATTTAACAGTCACAATAATCCTAGAAAGTGGGTGCTCTCCTTGCTCTCAGTACTCAGAGGAGAACAGAATGGCTCTAAGTCACGCTTGAGTCTAGGTCCTTCTCTAGAGAGTCTACCATTCATCTGCAGCTCTTCTGTGGATGTAGATAGACGCTGAGCATCTGGAGGGAGGGGTCATATTCTGTTTCAACTCCTTAATAAGAAGATGTAGAGTTATTAAAAAAACAAACAAACAACTCAGAATTCTCTGCAGTGGCGTGTCAGGAGCCAGGCTTCCACACTGAGCACGGTGAAAGGAGAAAGATGCACCCTAGAAAGCAGGTTTGCCCTCACTGCTCACACGGGCATGCTTTACATGGGAGCACGCATGAGCTTAGAGAAGAGGCATGGTCATAGAATCAAAAGTGAAGGGGAAGAGTGGCTGTGGCATCAAAAATGGTGAGGGAGGAGGGGAAATGAGCCACGGTAAATGAACAATATCCCGTTCCTGTGTCTCAAATGAGAATTCAAAGGTCCGATAGAAACTTCCGGGGGACGGGGCAGGCCTACAACACAGCCTTAGACCTGGATCGCTGTTCTCCCTCCCAGGACAGCCTGGGAGCCTGGGAGAAGATAACACTGTCTTCCTGTTTGTCTGGGGTTGAGAACTGGAGGCTGTGACTGATGTGAGTGAGAGGGAGGCGTGAGCGAGTGGGCAAGAAAAATAAGCAATACAACCATTTTCCAAGTTTTAGTTACAATTATATTTAAATCATAATCCAAACTGAACAGTAGACTAGTAACAAACGTATTATACTCATTTTTAATGCAAACTTTTAAGGCACAAATTCGATTAATAGCAAAAAAGTTATGAGGTTCTCAGAACAGCTAGGCCATTCTGGCTTCTGGACACTTATTTTCCTTTTAAGCTCACTCATTTTCTGTTATGATTTCCCCACCCTTTAGAAGAGGGGTGACGAATGTGGGGCTCTTGTCTTCTGTTGATAAGAAGAAAATCCTCATTGTTTCTCGGTACCGTGACTCATTTTTTAATCTCAACCCTTGGGAGGCGGAGGCAGGAGGGTTGCAAATTTGAGTTTAGCCTGAGTCTCATAGGATGACCCGGTCTTAAAAAAAATCTTAGTGCTAGTTCATTGTTCCTTATAGAGTTTTGTTCTGTTTTCAGAATGAGCTGCAGAGGTTCATGGACATCACATTTGAAAAGATTCCAAGCACGAGGCAAGCTCTAAGCATGCTGAAGAAATTCGAAAGGTAAAGGTTTGAAATAACTTCCCCAGTTCTGTCTTCTAAACTTGGGATAATACGAGCACAGTTTAGCTTCTTTTTATAGCTTATCTTTTATTGTAATTATAACTCTTATTATAACTTCGAATTATAATGTGAAGAAAAGCCTCTCTCCACAGTCTGAGTCACAAGGTCACAAGTTTTCCGTTTTCAGAGGCTGAAGAGGATTAATCACTGGAAGGGATTAGGGATTTGCTTCATCTCTGCCAGGAGAGAATACTCTTAGCTTTGAAGTAGGCTGCAGCCGCCCGTAGTAATACTGCCTAATGTCTGAATAATTTGACATAATTCTTTCCAGGTTAGTGGTTTTTGCCTTGTAAGGATTGATACTAATTTGACTCTTTAAAATGCCGCACAAGTACTTTTCCATTGCTTTCACTTGAACTGTCTTTAAATGAACGTTATTAAATTATATATATATAATTAATTATTAATTCAAAACTTTGTTCTTTTTTTGTGTGTGTGTGTGTGTTTCAATCAGACTGAATATACCTAACCTTGGTATTGAGGAAAAATACCAAATAATTTTCCAGAATTTTGGAGCTGACATCGACACAATTTCTAAGCTGTATACGAAACAGAAGTATGATCCTCCCTTGGCTCGCAACCAGCCCCCCATAGCTGGGAAGATCTTGTGGGCCCGGCAGCTATTCCACAGGCTGGAGCAGCCAATGCAACTCTTCCAGGAGCATCCCTTTGTGCTGAGGACTGCGGAGGCCAAGCCTGTGATCCGCAGCTATAACATGATAGCCAAGGTCCTTCTGGAGTTTGAGGTCCTCTACCACAGGGCTTGGCTTCAGCAGGTGAATTCCTGAATGGATGTTACTGCAGTAGTTTGTACTGTTCAGGCAGAGGAAATCCTCTTCTTGCACCTGACAGAGATATTTTATAAATCAGTTTGGTTGGATTTAATAAATCAAAGGATATAACGTAGCCATGAAAGAAAAATACTTATTAGCATTGAAAAAGTAATAAGCTAGGTAATAGAAGCTCATTGTTTAATTTGTAATTTCCTAAGTGAGAAAGTCGCACAGCATGTCACCACTCGGTCAGTTAGGGTTTCTTTTCTTTACCCCTTAAAAAAAATTAAAAGATCTTGGTTAGATTATAGCTTAGTAGTAGAACATTTACTTAGCTTGCATGAGACATTGGGTTTTATCCCTAGCAAACACACACACACACACACACACACACACACACACACACACACACACGACACACACATACACACGACACACACACATACAAACTCACAAACATTTATACACACACACACACGATACAGACATACACACACGACACACACATACACACACTCAGACACATACAGATACACATACTCAGACACACAAACACACACAGAGAAATACACCTACCCACACAACACACACATACACACTCACAGACATTTACATATGCATACTCAGACATATGCATACTCAGACATATACACTCACAGATACACACACATTCAAAGACACATATACACACACTCAGACATGTACAGATATACACATACAGACACATACACACTGACAGAGAGAGAGAGAGAGAGAGAGAGAGAGAGAGAGAGAGAGAGAGATTCTGAATGTGTTAGCAAATACAAGTGTATCTGTTGAAGAACTCTTATGCTCTCTTTGGTTGTATTAATAGTGAATAAAGTTGTAGCCCACAAATACTTGTGTTTCTTTGTAGATCAGCAAGAAATTATAGTTGTGTATCTGTGTCAATTGAATTTCTAAATAAATAAAAAGCTGGGTTTGTAACTTTTATTATGAAATATAACTGATTAGGCATAAAGTGCTAAATATCTTTTTGGGCCAATCTATTTGGTGTCCTGTAAGCTTCTAGTAGCTTATAGGCTATAAGCTTATAGACTTCCTATTTATAGGCATTTCTTTCTTTAGGTTAGGGAAATTTTCCTATTAGTCTTAGGTTTAGTCTTTTCATAGTGTCCCAAATTTCCTGGGTGTTTTGTTTCAGAACTTTAAAAATTTAACCTTTTGAAATCACTGAGGCTTCTGCAGTGTCCACCTAAATGTCATGTGTGAATTTCAAAAATGAAAAAAAAAATACATTCAGTTGACTATGCAATATCATCACCAAGAATCTGAAGGCTGTTTCCTGAAAGGGAATTTAGGAGAACAGTAGGTGACCCTATTGTCTAGGCTTTAACAAGGTCAAGTCCAAGGGAGAATGCTAAATAAGTGTTCACTAAAGCCCCCAAATGGTTGAGTCAGATACTGTGTGTACATTACACTCTTATACTAATAATGTTGACTTCTTCTCACAGATTGAAGAAATTCATGCAGGTCTTGAGGCTTCTTTATTGGTGAAGGCTCCAGGCACAGGGGAGTTGTTTGTGAACTTTGATCCTCAGATATTAGTTATATTTAGAGAAACACAGTGCATGTCCCAGTTGGGTCTACCTGTGTCACCGTTTGCAGCTGCCCTCTTCCAGAAGCGGGACATGTACAAGAAGAACTTCAGTGACATGAAGGTATAAAACTTTTACTTCCCCCTTGCTAGATGGCTCTAGTGTACATTTATTCTTCTGTTTTAGTTTTTCATTTGTTTTTATGTGCATGAGCCCATGTGTGCATGTGCACATGGAGTCCTAAGGTTGATGTCAACAATCATCTTTTATCACTGCCCTTCCTTACTCCTTGAGTCAGGGTCTATGAGTCAAGCCCCATGCTCACCAATATAACTAATATCACTGGTTAGCTTGTTGTGGGAATTGCCTGTCTCCATTGTCCAAGGCTGGAATTACAGGTGAGGTGTGCTGCCTTGTTTATATGGGTTCTTATGAACTAAATTCCAGTTCTTATGCTTGAAGGTCTTGGCTTTAATTCTGACTGTTTTAGGAAGTCATGGACAGGAGGGTTTGGGGCTGGAATAAAAGGCATGATCTCACTTATATTAAGTATTGTTCTTCTTTCTTGGTGAGTAGACAGAAATGGACTTTAATTGGGCTAAGAGTGTGAGTGAGAAGCCAATATTTGGTTGTGTAGCATTTATCCAGGATGGAGAATGAAGACAGTAGCTTGAGTAGAATGGCCACAGAGTTTGGTTAGACAATTAAGGGTATGTCCATAGATAGGTTTGGAGGGAACTCAAGGATTATTGAAGCAGGGCTACTATTCATGGCTGGTTTTTACTGTACACAACTTGCACAGTAATATGAAGTGGTTTTGACTGTAAGCCTCATTTGTAGAGATGATAAAGGCTTGAAATAGCTTATTTTGTGGGCTCATTCGAATATGTGGTCCTTATCCAAGTCCAAGATTGCTTTTTGACATCCATGTGGCCAATGTACCCATGCAATTAGATCTAGAAGTTTTGAGCTCAGTAGAGCATTCACAGTTGGAGGTAAGCTTTTTAGAGGTAGCTTTCTAGAGTGTAGCTACTATTAGTGACCTTGTCCTGGTTGAGAACTTTTCGAGAGGGACAGAGACAGAAGAGAGTAGAGGGCCATTGGATTAAACATAAGGTCATTCCAATATTACTGGGTCTAGTAGAAGATGACAAGCCACACACACACACACACAAAAAAAATAGGTGTGAACTTTGAGATAAGATTAAATCAAGTGTCAAGGAAGTCAAGAGTAAGGAAAGAATTACAGGGAAGGACTGACTACTACTGACCAATATTGTTCAAAGGATGAAAAAGAAAAGTCCAGACTTGGTACCAGGCCACATGCAAACTGTTACTAAAATGTCATAGAAAACCTGCTGAGGTGTTGTCTGACATAATCCTAGCACTGGAGAATAGAGCAAGACCACCAGAAGTTCAGGATCATCCTTGACTTTGAGACAAATGTGAGGTTAGCCTAATATATGCAAGACCCTGCCTCAGATCATGGTGATTAACATTGTATGATGACACTATGATCGCGCACTTACATAGTGCCTTGCGATTTAAGCCTCTCTCATTTTCTCATTCCCTACTGCTCTTCCTTCTCCTCTCCCTCGCTCACTTCCCTGCACTGCAGATTTCATACGAAGTTGTGTTGGTGCTAACAAGTTCTCTGCCACTCAGCTCTGTCCTCAGCTTACCCTTCACGCCTGGAATTCAGACTGGCCTTGAACTTCCAGTTCATCTGTTTCTGTTTTTCTCGTAGCTGTGACTACAGACTTCTCCCTCCGTTATCAGTTCATTTAAAGCCTTTTCATGTCAACTTTTAGTGTCGTCTTCCTTACTACCATGTAAGATATGTGGGACAAAGTACCCTGTGGATCGGAGAAATTGTCAGAATCAATGTCTCATAGCTAAGTGACAGAGTCAGGACCAGAACCCAGAATTGTCTAGATTCTTTATTGTCTTCTCACTACTCTCATTGTGTTAAAAAGTTAAAATCAGCCACAGACAGATATTACTCTAATCTGGACCCATAAAACACTAGTCAGTATTTTATATTCTCTTCACATTCTTTTGGGTCAGAAAAAAGCCCCACTAGGTCAATTTACATATTTACAAGAGTAATGCTTTCCTAAGAAATCATGAATACACACACACACACACACACACACACACACACACACACTTACTACTACTAATTTTCCCTACATAGTCTTTCTCTGTTGCAGGTAACACAACTTCAAAATATAGGAGCTTTTAGCAAACTTTTCATGGTTCTGTGCTAAAGGATTTGAACAGGTGTTGAATGATGCACTCAGCTGGGATTGCAGACTGAGAGTTCTCTATAAGAATTTCTGTTATGGACTCCCCAGGCTAGAATACCTTATAGCACTAGGAGCTAAGGCTACACTAAATATAAAGGCCACATGGTCCCAATGGCAGCTCAGACAGCCCAGATGTCTCACAGGATCCTTCTGTTGACCCCTCCCACTTGGTTCTCTGAATGCACACCCAGATTCAGTGAAGGGTGCCTAGGCCCAACTCCATGAGAGGAAGAGGAGCAAATTATGCGTGAAAGCCTCTACTGTTCCAACCAATGTGTGAGCAAGCAAATTGCTGTCTGATTGGCATTTATGATGTCTTGGAGATGGAATGAGTTAAAAGTCCTTGTGTGACATGGCTAGCTGGTGAGTGCAGACTTATTGGGAAACTTTAGAGTCATGTAAAGCTCTCCCCAGCTTCACAGTTACTGTACTGGGAATCTAACAGTTTCTACAGATATGCAAAAGTATCTGACTGTTTGCTTTATTCATTTTTTTTTTCTTGGAATATATTTGAAACTGCCAAGAGATGAGCTCGTGTGGGTTGTAGTGAGAAAAATAGACTGTAAAACTGACATGATGTGGACCCAAAGCATTATCTCTGGGTGAATGACTTTACCTTCTAAGCCTCAGTTTCTCATTGACAAAAGGGACATGGATGGTACTTCCTGGGCTTAAAAGATTAAAGGTGAAGAGTAGAAAGCCTGCAGGATGCAGATCCTAAGAACTACTTTTTCCCCAATAGAATAAGTAATGGACATTGAAAAAGAAAAGAGCAGTGAGCAGTGGCTAAAAGCTTTAGGAAACTCATGAGCAGCCGCTAATAGGATCATCAAGTGTAGGCTTTATTTTTCAAGTAGCTTTTGTGGAAAATGAAAGGGTCTTATGGAAACCATAGAAAAGCATTATAGAAAGTTTGAGCTCTTTTGGGAGATGTTAGGTTTAACTGCCTTCTCAAAGCCTTCCAGGACTCTCTATACCCTCCTGACAGGGTCTGTAAAATTATGAATATTAGTGTCACACTGCTATATATAGAATTTGACAAACATATCCACCAGGGATCATTTTTGTTCTTTTACACCAATGAAAAAAAATTTGGAAGACAAATTATCTAATATCATGGTAATACCAATAGTTTCTGTACAAGTATGAGTTTAAAACTGCCTTTAACAAGCACATTGATGGCTGAGCAGTGGTGGTACGTGCCTTTAATCCCAGCATTTGGGAGGCAGACGTAGGCAGATTTCTGAGTTTGAGGCCAGCCTGGTCTACAGAATGAGTTCTAGGACAGCTAGGGCTACACAGAGAAACCCTGTCTCAAAAAAGATCAACCAACCAACCAACCAACCAACCAACCAAACAAACAAACAAAAAACTGAAAACAACAACAACAACAGCAACACACCAGAAGCACATTAATGTGCTCTAGAAGGAGTGTGCACTATTAGGTATATTTGAGAAGGACAGAATAGAAACTGACTTTGACCTTTCATGGAGAACTCAACCCCTTCCTCCCATTTCAGATCACAAATTCCTTTTTGGATAACAGCTAATGGGTTAGTCAAAGAGATGCTGATTAATCCTGTTCTGTGTTGTAGATAATCTTTCAAGGAAATTAGAAAAACTAGGTTAAAAATCTCCATCTTTGTATTCCTTATGCAGTTTCTCTTGACTTACGGTGAGGTTGAAAGTACTGTAAGTAAATCATAATTCATTTATTACATTTAAGTGACCATAGTGGCTTAGCCTGCTCTGTCTTCAGCGCGCCCATTGTTTTGGCCAAGAGATAATGTTTAGAGCCATTTGAAACCAACACTGGTTCTTGACTGTTCTTCTGCCATATGGGGCTTGCACCAAGATTTTGTTGATAGCTCTGTCTAGCAATGGCTTTCATGATACAGACACTGTGGTGGTGAATATGGTCTACAGGAGATGCTCAAAGAGCAGGATGTACCCTGTCCCCATCAAAACAGGATGAGTGAGCCCTCTAAGGCACAGATAAACATACTGTCCCTGTAACTTTACATAGCTTAGAAAAGTTACAGGACTTTTCTCATTCTGGGCTGGGTATATGCCAAGAAATGTTCCTCAATTTCTTTTTGATTCTCAATTCTATCTTACTGGGTTAGGATTTGGTGGGCGTGGAGAAAGTATGTATTAGTCATCTATTTTATTTTGTTTGCAGCACTTTTAGTGCCAGGATGTTAGATCACAACAGTTTGACCCAAATTAAAAGCTATCTCTCTTTGATAAAATTACTAATAGATATTAAAAGTGACTCGGAAACTGGCTGTTTAATCACATTTCATTGCAGATGATGCTGTCTGAATACCAGAGAGTGAAGTCGAAAATGCCTCCTGCCATTGAGCAGTTGATGCTTCCGCACTTGGCTAGAGTGGATGAAGCCCTCCAGCCTGGCCTGGCTGTCCTGACTTGGACATCCCTGAATATTGGGGCCTATTTAGAAAATGCCTTTGCAAAGATCAGTGAGTGTGTCTACATGCTTTTTACTTCTCAGTTTTAAGAGCTCAGTTCTTATTTCCTACTAGATAATTTGTTATTAAATATTCTGTTATAAATAGTGAAATGAGAAAAAAGGCTCAAAAGTTCCACAGTGAACAACAGCTAAGTATAAGGAGTTCAGGAATTTCTTAGAAACTCTAAATATTTGTTATTCAATTTTATTCTCCGAGGTTTTCCATGTAATTTTGTTGACTCTTATTTGCAATTTTTAATATCCAAATGATTCTTAAGGCCATTTAACTTCTGTGCTAATTTTTAAAATCTCTCTTTTTCCTTTTGCCATCTCTCTCTCTTTTCATCTTCTCCTCTTCCTATTCTTCCTCATTATCCTTATGTCTTAGATCAAACTCAGAGCTCTGTGTGCATACAGTAGACAAATGCTCTACTCCCGAGCTCTCCTGCAGACTCCTCAGCAGTTTAGGGGATCTGGGTTTGGATGCAGCACACTGCTGAAGGACAGGGCATTTGGAATGAGAAAAGTTTACACAAGGGTTGGTTTTCTGTAACTAGGGAGGAGTGTTTAAAACATATGTAAGAAGGCACACGCCGTTGGATCCTGTTTCCCAGAATAAGCCAGCAATGCCACAAACAAAAAAACAACAAACAAAACAAAACAAACAGAAAAACTGGGTTTAAAAAGAGCCACAAAAAGTCCATATGGATGTTAAAGAGTTACAAATGTTTGTTTAACATAAGGCTTTTCACAGTGTCTCACTGTCCAAAAGTGAAATCTTTCATGAGATACTTCCCAGAGTTCATAGGTGCCTTCTAGAACATACTAGCTCTATATCTCCTATGTAAAGAGGGACATACAGATTGGAACAAAATGGTAGAATATTTTTTAAAAGATTTGTTTACTTATTATATGTAGTACACTGTAGCTGTCTTCAGACAAACCAGAAGAGGGCATCAGATCTCATTACGGATGGTAGTGAGCCATCATGTGGTTGCTGGGAATTGGATTTAGGACCTCCGGAAGAGCAGTCAGTGCTCTTAACTGCTGAGCCATCTCTCCAGCCCTGATTTTTTTTTAAATGAGAAATGTTTATTCTTTTTCCCAAACTAGTGTTACCTGTCATCTCTTCTCCATGACCCAACTTTGTCTATGTTTTATAGTGTGGGATAAGACGTTTGCTCTGACTCCATTATCTCAGGTCCACCTCCTCCCAGGGCCTCTGTTGCGCTGATAGCAGAGGTTCTGTATTGCACAAGTCTGCTAGTGGTGTAACTCAACTCCATCTTTCTCCCAAGCTGACTGCAAAGGGCTTAAATCCCAGCCTATTCTGTTTCTTTTCTGTCAATCTGGTGTTGGAAGTGCTCCAGTACTTACAGAATCCTAATCACATAATTTCCATTACTTCACTTCTCTGACCTTTTTGCTGACCCAATTTATTCATATTACTCCTTCTTCTCATTTTCCTGGGATTCCCTTTTAGGTAACTCCTGTGATACTCTCTGTCTCTCTTTGTATGTCTCTATCTCTTTGTCTCCCCTGAAATATTGGCTTATTGATAACTTTAATAACTAGAATCTTGTTTTCTCAGTAAGTTTTTTACTGCACCTTCCAAATAACTATATACTACTTAATATGTGCTAATTTAGCAAGCACATGCTAATCAAGAATATTTGAGGAGCAAGCTAATAAGCAATACTCGCCCATAACTTTTGCTTCAGTTCCTCCTCCCAGCTTCCTGTCTTTTTGTTTGTTTGTTTGTTTGGTTTGGTTTTTTGAGACAAGGTTTCTCTGTGCAGTCCTGGTTGTCTTGGAACTCACTCTGCAGACCAGCTGGCTTTGAACTCAGAAATCTGCCTGCCTCTGCCTCCCAAGTGCTGGGACTAAAGGCATGCGCCACCACTGCCCAGCCTAGCTTCCTGTCTTAAGTTCCCTGGATAATGAACTACAAGCTCTTAGATGAAGTAAACTCTGTCCTCTTAAGTTGCTTTTGGTCATGATGTTTATCACAGCAGTAGAAAACCTACCTAAGACAGTTGCATACTTTTCCTTGCTTAAGTGGGAACCAGTTTCAAAGATAAATTTTAAGAGTTATTTTTGCATATCTATGAAGTGTATTTTAGGCCCACTAGAGTTTGCAATGGGGTAGGGAAAGGTGCAAAATTAGATAGCCATAGCATTAGGAGGATGGCGAAAGCTGTGCACCAGTTTTTAAAAGGATCCTCAATTTAAAGGTTAGAAAGGAACAATCCGGAGATGTGAAACGTCATCTAGTGTTGAACAGATAGAAGCAATAAAGATGACTTTCCTTGCCTCTAAACCAATATTCTTTCCAAAGTATCTCTCCATAGGAAATATAACAAGAGTAAATGAGCTAAAATCTCTAAGGAGGCATTTATAAGGTATATAAAGCCTTCACAGTGAGAGTTATCACAATCAAATTAGAACAGGCTGTTAAGGTAGTCTTTAGCAGTATTTTCCCTAGAGAGGAATTAGGATTAGAGCATTAGCAATTTGGATATTTTATTAGATGCTAGTTAGAGAGAAGTAGATAGGGTCTAAAGAAATCCTAATTCTCTTTTTAAAAGTGTGTTTTCTTTTTATAACTTAAACAAAGAAGATAATGAAGAACAAAGTTGAGCATCATTCGAGATATTGCCATTGTAGGTGGGCACCTCCTGGTGAACAGTTCTCTGTACTTGGACCATCTGTGGCTTTCTGTGATGCTCTCAGTTTGCTGCTTAGAGAAGCTGCTTTCATGAGAGTAAACAAACTGTCAAGTCTCAAGAACAGTTGGATTCTTTATTGGAATACGGGAGCCAACACAATCTCAGGGGTCAGAAATCCAAAGAGTCTCATAGGGCTAAAAGCAAAGCGTCTTCAGAGAAGGATCTTCCCAGAAACTCTACAGAGCAACCTTTCTGGATTTTACTGGCTTCCTACATCTGTAGGGAATGACCATGTATGCTCAGAGCTAGCTGCGTCTCATGGCCAACCTGTTTTCTCTCAGCCCCTCTCCATCCATGGTTGTGTTCTTCTCTATCTCAGTTTAACCTTAAACCAGAGGAATCTTGCAAGGTCCTTATGACAACTCTGCCTACATAATCCAGAAAAGTCTCCTAATCTCAAGGTACTTAATACGGTTGCAAAGTCCCCTTTGTCTTGCAAGGCAATATTCCCAGAGAATTAGGGATCTCCTTGGGAATTTTTTTTCAACTTTTCACAAATGTCTTTGAAGATGTTGTGAAGAATCAGGAGGAAACAAAAGATTTCTGTTGTGTGCGCTCACTTAAGCAGAAGTGTTGGTTCTTTATGCATTGAATAATATCAGGAAGAATCATCTGGTATATTGAGCCTGAATGAATTGACTTGAAAATTATTGAACTTTAGTTAGTGAAAGTATGGATTTAAGGAAGAGATACTTCAAAAGTAGCAGAATTTCATTTCAATCATAGTTGTGGAAGGCTCCCTTTGAAATGGGCACTGACATAAAGGTTCAAGATGTAATGATGGAAACATGAATTATCAAAGGAGCAGACACAAACATGGCAAACATGATGTGCATAAAGATGCAAGAATGATAAGGCCATAGGAAATCTAGGACCAGGGACCTCTTTCCATGCAGTCACAGGTGCCCTCCTGAGAAGATGAATCAGAGCCTAGCAGACTGGGAAGCTGGGAACTGTTAAAGGAGGGAACAGTCTACAATAGCCACATGTGTAACAGCCAAAAGTAGCAAGGACACTGTGTTGCTTATAATAAGAATGACCCTCATAGGCTCGTGCATTTGAATGCTTTGTCCATAGTTGGTGGAACTGTTTGGGAAGGATTGGGAAATGTGACCTTTTTTGGAGGTGTCTCGCTGAGGCTGGGCTTGGAGGTTTCAGAAACCCATGGCATTCCTTGCATGCTTTCTGTGCCTCCCTCTGACTAGAGGATGTGTCTCAATATGTAAGCTCTTAGCTACTGCTCCAACACTATTCCTGACTGCCTTTTTTCATGTTCTCCACCATGATAATCACCAACTCACTCTCTGAAACAGTAAGAAAGCCCTCATTAAACACTCTCTTCTATAAGTTGCCATGGTCATGGTGTCTTTATACAGTAATAGAAAGGTAACTAAGACAGACATGTATAACCCAAGCATCGTTAACCCTAACGTACCCACTATCAACCAATCTTGTGTCCATGTCTGAGGAAATGCTTCGCCTAATCTGTCATCATTTTCTTTTTTCCCAAAGAGGACCTGGAGCTACTGCTTGACCGGGTCAATGACTTGATTGAGTTCCGCATCCATGCCATCTTGGAGGAAATGAGCAGCATGGCTCTTTGTCAGCTCCCTCAGGATGACCCCCTGACTTGTGAAGAATTTCTCCAAATGACAAAGGTTAGCAGAAGACTGATTAAAAAAAAGAAAAAAACTTTCTGGAATTAAGGTTTTAAAATATAAAAATAATATTTGAAGCATAAATTAGGAATTAAAAAAATATCTTCTGCTCCATGATAGATGTGATTCAAATGTAGAACCATCTGACAAAAGGAAGATAAAGAAAATGTTATCACAGCAGCTACTGATAATTTACTTGCTTTCAGATCAGCTAGAGGGGGTGTTGCTGTGATACATGTTTCTAATTTTTCTACGTTTTATGGAGGGCAGAGTTATTTCTCTTTTTCTGAAGAGCTTCAGTAAGCAAGGGTTAATTATGAAGTAACTGGGCGAAGCTTCTGGGCAAGCTGTCTTCCTCAAGCACCTCCCTAGAGCTATTTCAACACCAGTGTTTTGTAGCATAGAGTTCTGGACTCATTCCCAGGAACACTGGGAAATATCAGAGGCTTGTGTTTAAACTACTCAGAGCAGAGACTGTATTTACAGGCTTATCACACATCAATATATGAAAAGAATCCCCTCAGAAGGTCTCCATGATTTCCCAAACATCCTTGCAAATGGAGTGCTTTCTTCTTCCATGAGGACCAAGCTACTGTCAGAGAGGCTCTATACCTTTTGGGAAAGACACATGGGCCTCATTTGCAACATTCCCTGCGGGTATTCTGGTGATAGGCACTCTTCAATGGTGGCTTTATTATTGTTGGTCAGTAGTGCTTACTGGAAGACCCATTACATCCCTGTCAGCTTGAGGCTGCACTAGAGATGTGACTTATCACTAAGACAGAGTGAAAGCCACAGCTAGATAATGCAGCAGGCAAGTAGAGTCTGGGGGAAGCCTGGCACAACCTTTCTCTTTCTGTGGGGATTCATGGAGAACTCTTTTCACTCACCTGCCTGTCAACAATTAAACTACAGCAATTCAAGAACAAACCTTTTGCCCAGGGAAGTTCAACGCTTGACTGCTTGACACTCAAAGTTCTTTTTTTTTTCTTTACATTTAATTTTTATTTTATATCATCTGCATGTGTATGTGGGTGTGTGTAGGAGGGCATACACAGAGGGCGTCAGGTTTCTCGAGCTGAACTCTTACGTCCTCTCTTAGCCTGAACTCTGAACAAGCCTTCTCCACTGAGCCATTCCCTCTGTCCCCAATGCTATGAGTTTTCATTGGCTTCTGTCACCATGATGCACTCTGCTTTACACGAAAAAGCTCAGAGTCTTAGAAGGAATCGAGTATTTTCGGTATAAACCATGTTCTTTGCAGAAGTATTCTAGTCACAGAATCCACGTTTCTCAGCCAGTCAGCAGTGAGAACCCACCTGAGCCTGATCTCGTTGGAAGAGGAGGGTTTCATACTCACAGACAACCCTAGAAGAGGACCAGGAGGCATTTGGAGTTAAAAACCGTTGTGCTTTATTTGGTAAACTTCAATCTACATTAGGGTTTCCCACATTTTAGAATTCTGTTTGCCCTTCTCACAATGGTTTTTTAATTTTTTTCCTGATGATTTTTAATTTCCCTCCTCATCATAAGAGAGAGCCCTCAGTTCTGTGGTTTATGTCAAGATTTAGACTTTAAAAGTAGAGAAATTAGAATTTATACCAATTCTATCACCATTGGTTTTTATGATTTTCATGACTCTCATTGTACTCGCTGCAGGCTTGCATATTGCTTTTATGCTTTGCCTCTTAGCTAGTATTTCTTTGCAATCTATCTATCATCTATCTATATATATTTTTTATGTCTATATGGCTTTCATGGGCAGCACGTAAGTGATACCCTCATAACATTTTATTGAGATGATATATATTGCTTCTTACTACTGGACACTAAATGGCTTCCAAAATTGTCAATTTTGCCAAGAGCTGTAATAAATATCTATGTATAATTTTTTTTGGTCTTCAGGACCATTGCCTCCAAATAGGATTATTGTGTCATATTGTTTAGTTTCATTTCACAACTCTTTGTAGTTATAGACAAATTGCTTTTCAAAGGAAGATCCCAATGTATAATGCCATAATACAGCAATACCAATTTCACTACCCTCTGACAAATACTGTTTATTATATTTTATTAATTTCAGTTTGAATAACAAAATCATAAATCTAAATTAATCTGTATTTTGATTACCAGTATAAGTGAGTGCTTCCTGTTGACTCATTTCTATAAATTGTTTTTTATTTTTAATTTTCTTCATTTATGCATCTATTGTTTTTTAATTCTTAATTCTTTTGTTTTTGAGAATATAATATAATTACATTTGCCCATTCCTTTTCTCACTCCATATACTTCTAGACATTCCTTCTTGCTCTCTTTCAAATTCATGGTTCCCCTTACATTAATTATTATATACATATATGTATATATATATATACACATATATGTATATATATATATCCCTAACGACATAAATATAGCCTGTTCAGTATGTATAGTGCCCCTTATATGTATATTTCAGGGCTGACTGTTTGGTTTTGAGTAACCAATTGGATAGATAGACTATTTCTCCTGCCCTCTTCCTTGCATAGCTGCTCGTAATTCTTTGGGCTGAGTTGTCCTGCTCTCTTCCTTGCATAGCTGCTTGTAGTTCTTTGTGTTGAGTTGGGAACTATTGGGCTTTTCTTCTTACATGTAAACTGTTTAGTAAAGAAGAGGATGTTGGGGACTCAAAAATAGGGCCATTGGACACTTTTTTTTTTATGCCTGTTGTCACCGTAGAGATGAGTCACTGAGAGTGGCAGGTGCTGGAGGAGCATCTTTGGTTTTGTGTGCCATAGGAACATTTGGATGAATCCGTCATTACTCTGTTCTCATTCTGTTTGTTCCATTTTATTAATTTGTATGTTGTTTGCACTTTTATAATTATGTCTTCTATTAGAAAGAATTGGGGGCTTTGGATAATCTTGGAGTGATAGTGTTAGTCACTGAGAGTTGTTTCCCAGAACACACAGTAGAAGGGGGTTCTGGGATTGCAAATACATACCCCTGCTGCTGAGCAGATGTAAACAACTGTGAGGAAGTCAGCTGAGGATTTTTTCATGGGAGAGCTGGCCTTGAGTTGATATGGTCCATTTTCTCGGAGAGGTTGTATCTCAGTTTACGGAGTTTTGATTAAATTTTTATAATTCTTAGAGAATCTCCTGTTAACTAAATATTACTCCGAGGGGCTAACTTACAGTAAACTATCAAAAGAAAAGAAAAAGAAAAATCTTTAACCAATAAAATAAATAAATGTAAAGTTTACAATAGGGGGAAGGACCAAAGGGGAGACGTTCCCCCCCTATACCATGCCCTTTCCCCTCCTTCTATGAGGGTGCTCCCCCCACTTCCACCTTCCTGCCCTGGCATTCCCCTACACTGGGACATCCATTGAGCCTTCACAGGACCAAGGGCCTCTTCTTCCATTGATGCCTGACCAGGCCATCCTCTGCTACATATGCAGCTGGAGCCATGGGCCTCCATTTGTACTCTTTGGTTGGTAGTTTAGTCCCTGGGAGCTGTGGGGGGTGTGGTTGGTTGATATTGTTGTTCTTCCTATGAGGTTGCAAACCTGTTTAGCTCCTTCAGTCCTTTCTCTAGCTCCTCCATTGGAGACCCTTTGCTCAGTCCAACTGTTGGCTGTGAACATCCGCCTCTGTATTTGTCAGACTCTTGCAGAGCCTTTCAGGAGACAGCTATATCAGGCTCCTGTCAGCAAGCACTTCTTGGTATCTGCAATAGTGTCTGGACTTCCTTAGTTCTGGACACTGCTCCTAATACTTGCATCTATCATCACATGGAGTACATGCAACTACATAAACTATTTTTAATTTATTCTTAGAAAATTTCATAATACTATAATGCATCTTAACCATATCCATACCAGCTTCATTCCTCAAATCCCCTGGTCCCTCTTCAAGTCATTTTCAAAATATCACACTGAGTCCAGTCAACATTGCCCATATGCACATGTCTGTGGGATAATCCACTAGGACACAGGCAACCTGCCAATGGCCACTCCTCAAGGAAAACTGACTCTCCCTTCCCCAGCAGCTATCAACTCTCCTTAGCTAGGGATAGAGCCCAAGGAGGTTCTCCCTCTCCTTGCTGGACATCTTAACTGGCTTGGTCTTATGTCGGTATCTACAGTTGTTGTGAGTTTATGTGTTTAATAGTCATATCATGTATAGAAATAGACGAGCATCCCACAGTACCACCCCCTATCTTCTGGCTTCAAAAACAAAACAAAATAAGACTGGATAAAGATTTGTAGTTAGGTGAAGTTAAGTGAACTTATTGTTTGATAATTTTCTTAGTAATGACTAAGTTTAAAAGTTTGTTCCAGGAAATATTAAAATATGCAATTTAAAAAGTTTGTTCCACACATTGATAACATGGAAATGACACATTGCCTGCAGAAAAGGGGTGGGTAAAGTCAAGAGTGCTGAGTGAGGAGGTATCAGGACCATGAACTAGTGGATGTGGACAGTCCATGAACATGTTAACCCCTCAATGTGTAAATCAATGTAAATTGAAATGGTGGCTGACTAACAAAGTCTACATTCACTGGGCTTTCCCCCAAGTAGGTGGTAAAAGAGACACTTCTGTGTGGCTTACCTATCTTTATGTAAATCTACCACAGTGCTTTATATTGTGTTAGATCTGCCTTGTTCCATTTCTGAGAAAGGTACAACCTAGAGGAAGTGAGTGTAGATCTGGAATGAAGTACAAGGCAGTGGCTTGTCACAAATGATGAGATGGGAAGACAACTGGAGAGAGCAGATTCACATCATGCGAAGGGCAGATTCACATCACATGATGGGAATTCCAGGGGCTGAGATGCTGCTGATGGCTTTGGGAGTAGCTTCTTCTATGCTGGGGAAAAAGAGCAAAAAAGCAAAAACTAACTAACTAACTAACTAACTAACTAACTAACTAACTAACCAACACCCTGCAGCTTTGGTCTATTCACCTGGATCCAGTTGGGTCTCCTCTCTTTAATGCGCTCTTCTTGGGATGCCTGGTTGGGTGAATGTGGAGTATGTTGCTGTTTAGTTACTTTCTTGATCGCTGTAATAAAATATTATTACCAAAGCCACTTAAGGGGGATGGGCTTACTGTGGGTGACAGTTGCAGGTTACAGTGCATCCTGGCAGGGTAGTCAGAGCATCTGGAGCTGGAGGCAGCTGTCCATGTCACTGTCACAGTCCAGAAGTAAGAGGTTTGGATGTTTATATTCAGCTCAGGCTCTTCACTTTTATATCGTGTAGGGATCAAGCCTAGGGATTGGAACTACCCACTCTAGACAGATTCCCCCCTCCCCATGTAATTCTAGATCTCAAGCTGACAATTGAGATTAACCACCACAGTGTGAAGCCACCAATGAAGCTAAAGTATCAGTTGAAGGCCAGATCTGTGTGTGCTCTTTCTGCTCTTCCTGATGAACTTTCAGGAGCTAGTTAAAGACATGTGCCGTCATCTTTTGTTCTTCTTGCCTTTAGGATCTCTGTGTGAGTGGTGCGCAGATACTCCATTTTAAAAGCTCCCTTGTAGAGGAAGCAGTCAATGAGCTAATAAACATGTTACTGGATGTGGATATACCACCTGAAGAAGCAGCCGAAAACGTCTGCCATGAGATCGCCAGTCCTAGTGGTGACACTTCAGGTGAGAGACGAGGGAGGCTTTTTTGACTACAGGATATTTGCTGAAAACTGAAATTTAATTTTCTATACCACAATCGGCTTTATACTTCTATAAACACCACCTCAAGTTTATACTGATATCTATGAATCTGAAATTATGAGTCTGCACAAATGTCTCGGTTGCTTATCCTAAATATTTTGTGCCAAACTATACAAACCTTTTCTTATAGAGAGGAGGGGGTAGATGTCATTTCCCAGGGCTATTGTTAGGAAAGAAGCTCAGTGTAGTTTTAATTAATTGGTTATTTTATTTATTTACATTTCAAATATTATCCTCCTTCCCAGTTTTCCTTCCACAAACCCTCCTCCTCTTCCCCCTCCTCCTGCTTCTATGAGGGTGCTCCCCATCCTCCCATCCACTCCCACCTTCCCATCTTAGCATTCCCCTACACTGGGCATTGAGTGTTCACAGGACCAAGGGGCTCCCCTCCCATTGATGCCACAGAAGGCCATCCTCTGCTACATATCCAGCTGGAGAAATGGGTCCCTCCATGTGCACTCTTTGGTTGGTGGTTTAGTCCCTGAGAGCTTTTTTTGGGGCGGGGGGATCTGGTTGGTTGATGTTGTTCTTCCTATGGGGTTGCAAACCCCTTCACCAGTGTAACTTTTAACCTGCATTCCTGGGTCTGCTATTGGCTGTTTTCTCACATGGAGATGATCTCTATTGGGCTACCTTATGCCCTCATTTCTTCTTCCTGTTCTTCTGTGGTCTCACTTTCTCAGAAGTAATGTATTTAATTGATATTGAGCTTGCATGTAATTTATCTTAGTTTTCTCCCTGTAATGTAATGGATCGATCTCTCTCTCAGGAAGAAGAGAAGGGCATTCTGAGGCCTTGGCATCTTCTTTCAATGCTGGGGCCAGCTCTCTGCCATTGACAGCAACTACAAGAAAGAAGAAAGAAACCGAGGTGTTAGAGGAAGCCCGGGAGCTGCTCTCCCACTTTAACCACCAGAACACGGACGCTCTTTTGAAAGTGACCAGGAATACACTTGAGGCCATTCGCAGGCGCATTCACTTCTCCCACATGATTAACTTCCGGGGTATGATCTTGCACAGTGTGCCTGTTGGTTAATTATGTAGAAGGTGTGCCTGTGCGTGTGTGTGTGTGTGTGTGTGTGTGTGTTGTATATTCCTATTAAATTTAAATAATTCCACACACTCTGCCACTTATTGGGTTATTCCTTATAACTGTAATCAGCATGAACTTTGGTCATCCCAGCAAATTCTATGGCGTGGATCCTCTCATCATGTATGTTAAAACTGAGAAGCCCCTGGCCCAGAAAGATTAGTTTGCCAAGAGTTCTGAAATCCCGATGACCCAAAATTCAACATAATTTAAAAATTTCCTGTAATAAGACAAAGGCATAAAGAAAATTATTTAATCCAAGAGTGGAAAAACATGAGAGAGTTATCAGTGACAAATTCTTAACCAATCTTATTAATTATTAATCAATCTTAGTAATGATAAGCGATTGATGGCATCCATTTAAAATTAGAATTTATTTCACTATTTCCACAATACTTCAGTTTTTCATTCTGAATGCCCTCATTATTTTCTAGCAATGTTCAGAAAAAGGTTGTGGCTTTCCTATGTGTGGTATATTCCATTTTTCCCACAAATGGTAGGGGTATTCTGAAGTTAAAAATCCAAATTAAGAATAGTAGAGAAGGCATAAAGTACAACAGAAATAGTAATTAATTGAGACAAAATAGGACAATAAAATCTTATTTGGAAGATTTGTAATGAAGAGGAACATTCTATTGTGTTTAAAGTAGATGAAGAAAATCAGGGCCTGTGAGAGAATGTTCTGGGGCATGGCTTTAATTTACTTCAGAAGGAAAGACAGGTCTTTCCTCAGACACAGGCTGTTGAAAGGATCTATCAAACGTTGGCTCATATGTTAATGTATGAAATCATAGTTACTGCATAGCTTTGTGCATTGCAGGTATTTTCAACCGTATTAGATTATGCGCAGTTTATGTACACATGCTTATACACATGCACCTCTGTCTAAATACTTAAACCTATAGTGAGAGTCAACTTTAAAAGCCTTTTTATTATAGATAACGAGTTACATTTACATTTTTTTGTGTGCATGTGAAACTGCTCCAAAGTTTGGAATATATTCATTGTGGAAGGTATTTATTTCAAATTCCAAAAGTCGGTTGTTTTAACTTTCATTTATTATAGGATTTGCTCTTTATTTCTTCTTTGCTTACTCGGCATTTAACTCTTTGTTGGCATGACTTTGCTTGCCACTATTGTATTTAAAATCTTAGGTAAGATTTTATACTTGATCCTTATTCTTAATTGAAAGTTTCCTTCTATGGAGATGTACCGGCAAGCTACAATCAGCAGAATGACCTGGGATTCACTGAATCACTATTCTAATGAGCAAAACCAGATCTTCAAATGTCCATGTACTCATTGATTTGAGAAATGTTTGTCCGATCACATGTGTATTATGTATGCTTTAATTTTGGCAGAGTCTATTAAGTATATTCCATTTTTCAACTAAAAATGGTGTGTTAACGCAGACAGTAATGATG
Source organism: Mus minutoides (assembly GCA_902729485.2). Taxonomy (NCBI): domain Eukaryota; kingdom Metazoa; phylum Chordata; class Mammalia; order Rodentia; family Muridae; genus Mus; species Mus minutoides. The sequence continues at coordinate 513,048 of LR749913.1, forward strand.
CATCTAAGGCGAAGCAGAACCATCTCCCCATTTTCCGGGCAAGTGTCACCCTGGCCATTCCCAACATTGCTATGACTCCTGCCCTGGAAGACATACAGCAGACACTGAACAAAGCCGTGGAATGTATCATCAGTGTCCCCAAGGGGGTTAGACAGTGGAGCAGCGAGTTGTTGCCTAAGGTTGGTAGCATGTGAAATATTGATCTATTCGGAAGCTGCTGTTTCTAAAGATGGGGCAAAGTTGAAGAGCATCCTTATTCCATTCTAGAGAAAGATGCATGAAAGAAAAATGGCTGCCATGAAGAACAATGAAGACAGTGATTCAGACGCTGAGGTGGAGGAAAATGAGCTGCAAGGTAAGCAAGCTTGAAAGTCTCCCTCTCCCTCTCCCTCTCCCTCTCNCAGTGTTTGTGTGTAGATGCTCACAGAGGCCAGAAGAGGGAGCTGGAGTCACAGGAAGTTGTGAGCCACCTTATATAGTGCTGGGAACTGATCTGGGGTCGACTACAAGAAGAGCAAGAGCCTTGAACTCAGAAATCCGCCTGTCTCTGCCTCCCGAGTGCTGGGATTAACCACACACACACACACACACACACACACACACACACACACACACACACACACACACACAAATCTTTTAGCCCATTTTGGGTTTAAAATGTTAAGATCCAAGTAGGGATCTGTCAGTGTCGCATTATCTCCTGCTCCTGTTGCTTCTGCCACAACTGCTGGTACATCACTGACGGTTGGTCTGATCTATTAATGGCTTAAGACGGGAAATGCATTTAATTTTACACTTTACCGAGAAACTGGCTTTCATCACAGTGAGTATTCCCGGGCACGTTACAGATATTTTTGACCTACTGTGAGTTCTGTTTTGTTAACACATCCTGAATGCTGCTTTGCGTCCTGCGGCTTTCATGTGTCCTCAGTAAAACTGGGGAACGTGAGACATCCAAGTTGCTAATGATATCAGATGCCCTCTTCAGTCCTCAAACTCCCCTTCTGTCAGCACCGAGGTGAGCAGACTCAGTACAATTTTGTCGGCGTTGTGCCCCCCCCCCCCCCAGATAATAAAATGACAACGATGAAGAAACTGAAGCCAGTACCTCTTTGAAATAGCCCTAATGAGGAAGATAGAAAGAGTTGAAAATATGTTCCCATAAATAACCTATCTATCTATCTATCTATCTATCTATCTATCTATCTATCTATCTATCTATCTATCTATCATCTATCAATCTAACATCTATCTAACATCTATCTATCTATCTATCTATCTATCTATCTATCTATCTATCTATCTATCTATCTATCATCTATCTATCTATCTATTAGCTTAAGCTAAAAAGCATTATCTGGAGCTGGATAGATGGCTCATCAGCTAGAATCGATACTGCTCCTGCTGCAGACCCGAGTCTGGTTCCCAGCAACCCTTTCTGGTGGCTCACGACTGCTTGCCTCTCCATCTCCAGGGCATCTGACACCCTGTTCTCGTTTCTGTGAGCACCTTCACTTATGTGCACATGACACCCACTGCCCCCCTCCCCCCGCAACACATACATACAACTAAACCATGAATTTGATCTAAAAATAAAACCCATATATTATGGTATTAGCTTCAATTTTGGAAACATTGCTTTAGTTCCTAGAATCGTTTACAATTCAGTCTTCTACAGAGAATATGTTCACTCTTGAATCACAGCCAGAGAAGGAAAAAAAATATGTACTGAAAACATGACCAAAGAAGTGAAGGAACCGACTGCAGCCTGGCTGTCTTGAACTGTACAGTACAGAGTGTAGGGGTGTGTGTGTGTGTGTGTGTGTGTGTATTTTGTATACTCTGAGTATTATCATTGTCTAATTTTAGAACTTTTTTTTATTGTCTCAGAACTTGCTATCACCAGTGAGATCCAGCATTTCTTCTTGAAGGAACGTTTTTTGGATGGTTGCACACTTTAATTAATTTTATTAGTACCAAAACCAGTTGAGGTTGTCAATTTCCTCTACCCCTCTCATTATTTTTTTTTTGCAGATTTTATATATTTTTATTATTATAAAAACCTACACTTTTTTTTTTTCAAAATATGTCTGTAGACTGTTGATACTAATGTTTGTGTATTTCTTTTCCTCTTCGGTTTTAGAAACTCTGGAGATAGCGTCCATAAACTTACCCATTCCGGTGCAAACGCAGAATTACTATAAGAATATTTCTGACAACAAAGAGATTGTAAAGTTGGTATCTGTGCTCAGCACAGTCATCAGCTCCACCAAGAAGGTATGTGTGTCACAAGGCTGTTACAGGACATGGGCTGCCCAGCGCGTGCTTGCATGAATTCCATCATAAGCTCACCCTGCATGCAGCCGAATTTCACCCCTGATAGTGTCCCCGAGCAATGAGAGGCATCTTGTCTGTGTTCAGTGAATGTGTGTTCCCTGAAAACCCTTTAATTTAGAATGCAATGGGAAGAGAGGTGTGATCTCCCTGCTTCGTCTCCTGTTCTGCTTAATGTCTCTCTCCTTGTTTGTTCCCATAAATGAGTCTAACTTTTAAAAGATCTGTTCTGCTCAAATGCACAATTCAGACAGAGGTGATAGTTGCCCAGTGTTCCTCCTTCAAAGAGTAAAAGAGGATAAGGTGTGCAGTCTGTGTGTGTGTGCATGTGCATGTGCGTGTGTGTGTGTGTGTGTGTGTGTGTGTGTGTGTGTGTGTGTGTCCATCCATGTGTTTGTATGGGCACACTTGCCTGTATGTGCACACATAGAGGTCATAGGTTCCTATGGTTTCCTTTATTGCTTCCCACCTTATCTTTGAGAGTTTCTCACTGAAGCAGAGGCTCCCCTTCTCCTGTTCCCCCCACTTTGGCATGGGTTGACTGGCTAGTTGACAAACCCCTTGGATTTTTCTGGTACTGCACACCTATGGCTAGGATTATGGAGGTGTCTTCTGTACCAGGCTTTTTGCAGATACTGGGGAGACAAACTCAGGACTCCTGCTTAAACAGCAGGGGCAGGCACTCTTCCCACTGAGTCATTTCACTCAGTTTCCGAGTTCCCATACCAGGAATTACCTCCTGGCCAGTAGATGATGTATTCCTACTTTCTTATATGTGGGCAGGCAAATCCACAAATCATCAGAGGAAAATTTATACATATATCCCCACTTGGAATTCAGAGAAAATAGAGTATTAAAAAATTACTACCATCGATATGAGCTCATACTGGCTGTCTGTTAAGGCAGTTCAATTTTTTTTCATACCTGCTTCCTCAACCACACTTCAATTTTCCTTTTGTATGCAGACAAATTTGCCCTTATAGGTAAAAAGACTTAAGATACTGAAATCAGGCTTTGTTTATTCGAACACATTTGTTTTTTAATGAATTAATTTACATCATGATCGCACCTTCTCCTCCCTCCTTTCCTCCCAGCCCCTAACTCTCCCTTTCCTTCTCCTCTCACCCATCCTGTTTTTCTCAGAGAAGGGGAGACCTCCCATGGATATCAAACTAACTTGACATAACAAGTTGCAGTAGGACTAGGTGCATCTTTTTCTATTGAGGCTGGACAACACAGCTAGTTAGGGGAAAGGGATCCAAAGGCAGGCAGCAGAGTGAGAGACAGCCCTTGCTCCTGCTGCTAGGAGTCCCCCATGAAGACCAAGCTGCACATCTGTTATATATGTGCAGAGGGCCTAGGTCTGTCTCTCTGGTTGGCAGCCCAGTCTCTGGGAGCCCCTGGGGGCCTAGGTTTGCTGATTCTGTAGATTTTCTTATGCAGTCCTTTACTTCTCTGGCTTCTTCAATCCTTCCTCCCACTCTTCCATACGATTCCCAAGCCCACTTAATGTTTGACTGTGGGTTTTTGCATCTGTTTCCATTGGCTGCTGCTGGCTGTAACCTCTCAGAGGACAGTTATGCTAGGCTCCTGTCTGAAACTCTAGCAGAATATCATTAATAGTGTTACCGTGGGCTCTCTCTTAGGAAGTGGGTCTCAAGTTGGCCCATTTGTTGATTGTTCCCTCAATTTCTGCTCCATCTTTATTTTTGGAGGCAGGAAAGTTGTGGGACTAAGTTTTTGTGGCTGGGTTGGTGTCCTTATCTCTCCATTGAAAGTCTTGCCTAGTTACAAGGCATAGCTGTTTCAGGTTCCATATTGCCTAATGCTAGGAGTCTTAGTTAGTGTTACACTCACAGATTCCTGGGAATTTCCTTTGTCCTAGGTTTCTAGCTCATCCTAGGAATGCCCCCCTCCACCTATTCCAATGCTCTCTCTCAGTTCTCTCTGCTCACACACTTGATCTCTCCTGTTCCCTTCCTCACCTTTTCTCCCACTCAGTTCTCTCCCTCCCTCCACTTTCAATGTCTATTTTAATTCCCCTTCTCAGTGAGATTTAGGCATCATCCCTGAGCCTTCCTTGTTACTTAACTTCTTTGAGTTTGTGGATTATAGCATGGTTATCCTATACTTTATGGCTAGTATCCACTTATAAGTGAGTACACACCTTGCTTGTTTTTCTGGGTCTGGGTTACCTCACTCAGGATTATATTTTCTAAGTCCATTCATTTGCCTGAAAAATTTTATGATGTTGTTTTTAATAGCTGAGTTATAGTCAATTGTATAAATGTACCACTTTTTAAAAAATCCATTCTTTAGTTGAGGAGCATCTGGCTACTTCGAATAAAGCTGCTCTCAACATAGTTGGGCAAGTGTCCTTGTGGTATCATCGAGAATCTTTTGGGTATATGCTCAGGAATTGTATGACTGGGTCTAGAGGTAGAACTATTCTCAGTTTTCTGAGAAACCATCAAATTCATTTTCAAAGTGGTTGTACAAGTTTGCAGTCCCACCAGCAATGGAGAAATGTGCCCCTTGCTCCACATCCTCTCCAGCATGAGCTGTCCGTTGAGTTTTTGAACTTAGCCCTTATGATGGGTGTACGATAGAGTCTCAGAGTCATTTTGATTTGCATTTTCCTGATGACTAAGAATGTTGAACATTTCTATAAGTGCTTCCAAGCCATTAGTGAGTCCTCTGACAAGAATTCTCTGTTCAGCTCTGAACCCCATTTTAATTGGATTCTTTGGTTTCTCGATATCTAATTTCTTGAGTTCTTTATATATTTTGGATATCAGCCCTCTGATGGATGTAAGGTTGATGAAGATCCCATTCTGTAGGCTGCTGTTTTATCCTTATTCACCTTGTCCTTTGATTTCTAGAAGCTCTTAAGTTTCATGAGATCCTATTTATTAAGTGTTGATCTCAATGCCTGTGCTATTAGTGTTCTGTTCAGGAAGTTGTCTTCTGTGACACACACATTTATGAAAACCAGTTGACTGTAGGTGTTTTTCAGTGTTGAGCAAGCAGTTGTTTAGTAAGTACATGTTTTCTGAGGCTGTTTTTTTTTTAATAGAATGAGCTATATTTGTTTGAAAGTACCAGAAAAGCTGCTGTTGCTTTAATAAGATGAAAAAAATGTTGTTAAGTTGTGCTTAATGTATTCCCCAGGGAACGACAAGTCTTTGCATTTATTCATATTTAATCTTTTGTTCTTAGCATTTTGAAGATCCTGTGTTTAGCTCCCCTCCAGGGACAGTGTTTCCATTTTCAACAATTATTTATCTAGTTCTTAGTTTATTGGTGTTGTACTATAGGATGGGGGGGGGGAGGAGTCTATGGCAATAATTAGATACATTTTCAGATGCCTTAGTAATTATAGTGAGTATGGCAGAGTAAGTCAGCGCTTTTGTTAGTTACTGCACTTGGCTGTGAGGAGATGTGAGGAGATGTTAGTTACTGCTCCTGGCTGTGAGGAGACGCCCTGCAATAGAACCTTAAGGAAAGGTGGACTTACTCTTCTCACAGCTGAAGAGCACAGTCCTTCTTTTTCTCCTCCAGTCTCCTCCACGGATCCTCGTTGGTTAGACTCACCACTACATTACAGAAGCCTGTGATCTGTATATTTCTTCCCTACAGTTGATACCACAAATTAAGAAATACCACCAATGGCAGAGAAGGCATGGTAGCAGCAGCACGAGGCTGCTTGTCACAGTGGATCTGTAGTCAGGAGGCTCTGAGAGTTGAATGCTGGTGTTCAACATATTTTCTCTTTTCCTTTATTTTCATTCAATCCAGGACTTCCAGCCCACAGGATAGTGATGCTGCCATTCAGGGTGGGTTTTCTCTCCCCAGTTAAACCTCTCAGATACATCCTCACAGACCTGTCCAAAAAAAATGTGTCTTTTGGGGGGGGGTGTCCTAAATCCAATAGAATTGATTATAAAAACTAATTGCCACAAAGTAGAGTCCAGTGCTTTCTCTGAATATAACCAGTCACACTCATGGAAATCTAAGGATGAAGCACAGAGTTTTAATGACCTGGGGCTAGCAACAACAACAAAAAAAATTGATGGTATTTTTAAATTTGTGGTATTAACTATAGGGAAGAAATATACAAATCTCAGTCTTCTTTAATGTAGTGGTGAGTCTAACCAATGAAGATGGGTTGGGGGGACTGGAGGAGAGAAAGGCCCACAGGATTTTACTCCTGTGCTTTGCTTCCTGATGGCACACCTTGCTTCTTTTTAGCCTAAAATCAACCTCTAACTAAGATATTCCTGATGCCAGTGGGCAACTTTCTTTCCTTCTAGTTTCTATACAGTTCTTTCTTCTCCCTTTAGACTGGGGATGACAAGATGCTATCCCCCACTTACTGTTGGTGTCATTACTTATTTCCATGGCTTTTCCATTTCACCCCACCTCACTAACTAATTGTGGTTAGTGCTCCTTGGTAAGCATCAAATGAGCCAATCCTCAGTTGCATCACCATGCCATTTCAGACTCTTCCTTTTCTACACAGATCTATCATTTCTATTCCAGGAAGTTATCACATCCATGGACCGCTTCAAACGCTACAATCACATTTGGCAGAAGGAGAAAGAAGACACCATCATGACATTTATTTCACAAAACCCATTGCTTTCTGAATTTGAGTCCAGGATTCTTTATTTTCAAAGACTGGAGCAGGAAATCAATGCAGAGCCTGAATACATCCGTGTGGGTCCCATTGCTTTATATACAGGTCGGTCAATTGTCTCTCAGACCTCCATGTAAATCCAGCAGCGCTGACTCTGTCTCTTTATCTAGATTAGAATTCTAGAGAGTTCTGGTTTTCTTCAGGATTAGATTTCTTTTATAAGCTTCAAGATTTAAGGCCAAGTTGTAGATTTGTTTTTAGTTCCCATCTGCATAATTATTAATTTTGGTCTATCTTAACCCTTTGCTGCTTACCTTGAAAGTAAGGGGTAGTTTAGAGACAGGGGATGACTCTGTTGTAGTTAGAATTGGGACTTAGCTATTCTAAGAAACAATACCAAACATTTGAAGCTTATCTCATACATGCATGTTTATACATTCTCTCTCTCTCTCTCTCTCTCTCTCTCTCTCTCTTTCTCTCTCTCTCTGTATTTTAAAATGTTATTTTTATAACATTTATAAATGTCATAAAATGAATCTTATTGTAAAAATAAGATTTATATAATGGATGAGTTTTAATGATTAAGAAACTTTCTTTGTGTGTAGTATTTGTTTGTGTGGTGTATTTATGTGCATACACAGAGGCCAGAAGGCATCAGGTATCCTATGGAACTGATCTCCATTTTATTCCCTTGAGATAGGGCTTCTCTCTGAACCTCAAGCTTGACAGGTTTCAGCTCTGTTAAGGGCACATCAAATGCTCTCACTGACTGAGCTGTATCCCCAGCTTGGAAAACCATTTTCAAATTCTAGTTTCACCTATTTGTAACCTCACAGTACTTACTACGAGTGAAGAACACAGTGTGCCTTTTTGACATCGGTTCAAGGTTCCAAGACTGACCTGTGGGTGCTTTGCTTTTTACAGCTGATTTGAAGTTTTCCCTGACTGCAGAGACAAAAGCCTGGATGGCGGTCATAGGCCGTCACTGCAACAGGAAGTACAAGGCTGAGATGGAGAACATTCTCGCAGTTGTTGAAGAATTCCAGAAGAAACTGAGCCGGCCGATTAAGGACTTGGATGATATTCGGATAGCAATGGCGGCCCTGAAGGAGATCAGGGAGCAGCAGATCTCCACCGACTTCCAAGTGGGACCCATTGAGGTAGAGGAGCAGCTTGTCTGTCACGGAAATGTTTCCACACCTTGGATGCCATTAGCAGGAGTATTAATGGGTCTGTGATGGAACAGCAAGTGGACATTAAAGCTAAAAGAAGCCATTTCAGCACTGAGGCCACCCTTTGTGGGGGAATGTTTTAGGTTCTACTCTCTCCTTTATGTGCCCAGGCGCCAGGCTTGTGTTCTCGGTCAATGGTTTATGGGTGGATGCTTCAGGGGCAAGGGGAGTAATGGAAGAAGAAAAAGATAACTAAGTGAGAGTGGCATCTCAGCTGTAGCCCACCTTCAGCCTCATACCACAGGGTGGAAGGAGGAGCTCTGTGGAACAAATCCTGTCACACAGTTACATCCTTCCAGAGGCATGAGATTCTGTTCCTTGTGACTCCGAGTTAGTGGGTCATTGCCCGTAATCTCTCCATAAGGAGGTTTGCTTTCACCCAGTGCAGTTTTCTAGAAGAGGAAGCAGCAGTCTCTAACATCAACACTCAGCAGATGGGGATGGGAATCCCAGGGGGTCAGTTGGAGTTCGCTATATGCTTTCAGCCTAGTAGTACCCAGGCATGTGTGTGCTCAGCCCACGGTTACAGCACCCAGGCTTGTGTGTGCTCATCCCATGATTACACCACCCAGCCATACATATGCTCACCCCATGGTTATGAAGCTCTACTTCCACATAAGAAAACAGGTCAAAGAAATCATATAATACAATAAAATTAGCATAATATTACTCTCTGTCTCTGTCTCTCTCTGTCTTTCTCTCTGTGATATGAATCTGTGCACATGTGTGTGGCAGCCCATGTGCATGCATGTGGAAGCCCAAGTTTCATATCAAAATATCTTCCTCCATCATGTCTCTCTGACTTATTTTTTGAGGTATAGTTTTTCATTGACCTTGAGCCACTCCATTTCCCTAGACTGGTAGTCAGTATGAATCTTATTTCCCTGTCTCAGCCCCAAGCTCAGGGATCATAGATACTTACCACTATGTCTGGATTTTCTATGGTGTGTGCTAGGGATCCAAACTCTGTTGCTCCTGCTTGCATGACGTGCATTTTATGAACAAGCCTCCCTCCCTGTGACCCCCCCCCCGACTTTTGTTTTATTATACACTGCACTGATTAGTCCCACTGAAAGGCTTTATTAAAAGTGGATCACTGCATTTATTGTTTTAAATGTATGAATGTAATTGTAGTTAAATGTAACTGCAGTGTTAAAAGTGCAGACTTGAGGTGCTCAAGACAAGGCTCTGTGGTTAAGAGCACTTGCTACCTTACAGAGGACTCAGGTTCAGTTCTCAGCACCCACATAATAGCTCAGACCCATTAGGCTCTCTAGTTCCAGGGAATCTTCTGGCAGTCCCACTGCCATCTTCTGGTCTCCTCTGGTACTGCTTGTATAAGGTGCACTTAAAGCTTATGCAGGCAAACTTTCACATACATGAAGTAAAAATAAATAAATCTTTAAAAAATCCAGATGTAAGAACATTGCCTCCTGCCAGGCAGTGGTGGCACACACCTTTAATCCCAGCATTTGGGAGGCAGAGGCAGAGGCGAGAGGTGAAGAGGTGAAGAGGTAAAGAGGCGAGAGGCAGGTGGATTTCTGAGTTCGAAGCCAGCCTGGTCTACAGAGTGAGTTCCAGGACAGCCAGGGCTACACAGAGAAACCCTGTCTAGAAAAACAGAAAAAAAGAAAAAGAAAAGAATATTACCTCCTATAAGACTTAATTCAAGTGTCTGGTCTTACACTTTCATGGTGAAGAGAGATTCTATTTTTGAATTTCCTTCATCTCACTTTAAATTTATTATGACAATGGTACACACCATGATGGCATATCCACATTCTGCCATCTAAAGATAATCACATGACCTATCATCTTCTTGGGACTGCATTTATCAAAGAAAATGGCCCCTTATCTGTGTGATATTGAGGGGTCTCTTGAGTCTGAAGATAGCATATTTCTTCCCACCTGAAAGTTAAGACAACAGTAGAGTCAACCATATTATTTGAAAGTTGCAATGTAGTATCCCATGCTGGGTCTTCTGGTTGTAGGAGTGTCTATTGCTCTGTTCCTGTTTATACTGCAGCATAGAGGAGGACAGGACAAAGGCACGGGCTATGCTTGCCTAAATCTGTGTTCTCCTCTACTTCAAAACTTTCAGTCAAATATCATATCTGTGTGGGGAGCAGAGTGGGGGAGAAGAGGCCAGGGGTACTCAGGGAAAGTGATTTCTTAGGAAAAGAAACTTTGAGCATATGCCCCACCCACGTTCCTTGGCTCATTATCTTGTCCCTCTTCAGTCCTCTTCTTTCCCCAGACATCCTGCTTTCCCCTTCACGCCATACACACATAATTATATGGATCTGCGTAAGATCTAGGAGCCACAGATAAGAGAGAACACATAAAATTTGTCTTTCTGAGAGTGGCTTACATATCATTATATGAAGATATCCTTGTGTGTGTAGCACAGAACCACATACAGTGAGCATACACATAAAATTATAAAAAGAATAAAACAAAGGAGAAAAGAATTACTAACTTTGGTTATCTGAATTTATTTTATTTTTTTAGTACTTACACCATTTCCACATTTTTAGCTCTTCTACTATCTCCTCCCTCCCTTTTTTTAATTTATGAACACATGGGACTGGATAGCCTGTTATTTTAACCTTTTTTTAGTTCAAATGTTTTCCATTCTGAGAGCAAAGACTTGACTCAAGCTTTGGTTGAAAAAGACTTTCTTGTGTCTGACTGTCAGGCATTTTTTTTTAATTTTTTTTTAAAAATTTATTCTTCTCTCATTTGTGACATCCAACTGAAGCTTCCCTTCCCCCCTCTTCTCCAAGTCCCTGCCCCCGCCCCACTCCTCCTCCATTCTCAGAGAAGGGACAGGCCTCCCAGGGATATCAACCAAACATGGCATACCAAGTTCAATAATACTTGCCCTTATATTAAGGCTGGATGAGGCAGCATATATAAATGATATGTCAAATATATATGTGTGTGTGTGTNATATATATATATATATATATATATATATATATATATATGGAAAAGGGTCACAGAAGCAGGCAAAAAGAATCAGAGCCAGCCCTGCTCCTACTGAACAAAGTAAGCTAAGATTGAATTAAAATGCTGTCTTATTTTGTTATCCTAACTTTAGAAGTTAAGTTTTATGTTTTCTCATTCACTTGATATAATTTGATAGTGTTCAAATACAATTTTGGAACCTAGTAAAAATATCTTTTGTGTCACGTTTTACAGTTTTGAAATGCATTTCAAAATGATGCTCTTAGACATTTTCAGACATTCTGTGAGATAGCCAGAGTCTCTTTATTTCACAGATGAGAGAACTGGATCTGACTGCACACTTAGGTCCTTAAAGTTCATGAGGAGAATAATTAGAGCCCACAGGGTGGCCTCTCCATCACGCTGGTCCCCCATTCTCAGCTCCAGTCTGTGACTGCATGAGGATTTACACATCTGACTGCCAGAAATACACTCTTTCTTCTTGTCTGTAGGAATCCTATGCCCTCCTTAACAAGTATGGACTTCTGGTAGCCAAGGAAGAGATGGACAAAGTGGATACTTTGCGCTATGCTTGGGAGAAGCTGCTGGCCCGGGCCAGTGATGTTCAGAACGAGCTAGGTGCTCTGCAGCCCAGTTTCCGGAAAGAGCTGATCGGCACAGTGGAGGTGTTCCTCCAAGACTGCCAGCAGTTTTACCTGGACTATGAATTGGTATGGCTCTGACTTTCTCTCTGTGAGAATTTAGGGGAGAACTGATGGGATTCACAAAATGTACCTGTTTAAAAATTGTATTTTAAATTCCATAAAACTTCATAGGAAGAGTATCGTATATTTATATGAGTAAACATATTTCTCTTTTTGGATTCCTCCCCTTCAGAGTTAATTCAGAATATAATTTTATCACGAAGTGAAGGCTGAAAAGTTCTGAAGTTGTTCAGTTGCTTCCTGGGCTATAGTGTGCCCCTGTATCAAACCGAAATAAGAATCAGAATGGTTTCTAAATTTGTATAGAATGATACTATTTAAATGTAAGCATGGTTCCCCTTTTTCCATAGTACACATTAACTCTTCAAACTCTCAGCCTGTGTAGGTGCTGACCTTTGTACTTCGAACATGCATAGTGTGGTAGACAAGGCAAATGGAGCCATGTTCCTCCGGTATCCATAATCTATTGATGTATATGGGTTTTAGTGCAAGAACTGTACAGATGTAAATATATAATAAGATCCATTTCTGACCGTCACATGCAACAGTAAGGAAGTATGTGAGCGTGGGGTCAGTTTTGAATCTATTAGGTGGTGACATTTCAAACTGAAAAGCTCATAAAGGCAGGAGGCTCATGCCCAAGGAACCAAAAGCAACTTACTTGAGGTGTCATAATTCAGGAACACTGAACTGGACTGTGTCGATTATGGTTCATTTTCCAGGGAGCTGTTAGAGTGGTAGACTCTGCAAGCTAATCACAGTAGTGCTTCATTTCAAAACCAGAATTGTAAGCTTTCCCCAGAACTGAGCCTTCCTTGCCAGGGTTATCTAGGAGGTAAACAACAAATGGTTAAAACCTTTCAAGATTTCCTAACCTCTGGAAACTGTGGTATGTCCTCAGCTTTTAAGTCTAGAAACATCTTTCCAAGTGGATTACAGTCATAGTTCTTTTTGGAAATTAAAGATAAACAACATCAATAAACTCAGTGTCCTATCATGTATACATCATGCATGGAAACTTTGATACCCCACTATGTTGATCTCCTGAAATTTGTGTATGGATGCTTCACTTTGTCTTATGTCTTATATTTAATCTGCATCAGAATGGTCCAATGGCAAGTGGATTGAAGCCCCAGGAAGCCAGTGACAGGCTTATTATATACCAGGTAAGCCTTTTCATTCCTACAAACTTCCTACGCAATGACTGTCTTTCTGTGTTTATAGTCCACATAGAGGGTAAAAACTCTATTGTATGACGGAGGATGTACTTACATTTAAAAATCTAATTTAACTGTTGTTACAATTAGAAGTATTTTTAGATAAATATACTCACTACTGTATCTACATGCTCATTTGCCAACGTGTTAGCCCACGTGTAAATCATTCTGATGGAGTTCACTTATGCTTTTCATCAGAATCAATTTGATAACATATATCGTAAATACGTCACCTACACTGGAGGAGAGGAACTTTTTGGTTTGCCAGTTACACAGTATCCTCAGCTTCTAGAGATAAAGAAGCAACTAAATCTTCTACAGAAAATATACAGCCTATACAACAATGTCATCGAGACTGTGAATAGCTATCAAGATACCCTTTGGTCAGATGTGAATATTGAAAAAATCAACAACGAACTCTTAGAATTCCAAAACAGGTAACTGTTTTATATCCTCAGAGATCCTGAATTCTTGATTTAATATCCATTTGGGGGGAGATGACTTTTTTCTGTATCTGAGAGATGAGGGCCAGTGGTCCATGCCAGTGTCTTTCTCATTCATTACCCATCTTCCTGTGAGACAGGGGTTCTCACTGAACATGGAGCTCATTAATTGGCCATGACTGGCCAGTGAGCCTCTGATCTTCCTGTCTCTTCCTCCCCAGGTCTGGGATTACAGACACTGGCCACCGTGACCAGCTTTTTATATGGGTACTGGGGATTTGAACTCAGGACCTCATGCTTGCAAGCACTTTCCCTCTGAGCCTTCTTACCAGTCCATAAGACTTATATGTGTGAGAGGCTTTCAAGTTCTTCTTATTGCTTGGCATGTCTGTCTTCTTGTGCCTTGCCTCTGTCTTCTGTCACTGTTATGTCATCCTTGTGAGATGCCCCTTTATTGTTGTTCCTGGTGTGTGCGCTCTGAAAGAATTACCTTCTTCAAACTTGGTCAAGTGTGAGAGTGGCCTTTTATATAGTTGGAAGAAAGATGATTTTGTTTGTAGTACACTTAAAATTATTTGAATTTTATGTTAGGTAGTTTCCTGAAAGAAAAGCTTAGGTCGACATTTTTTTTCTCCCTAGCCTTTTTTAAAAGCTGAGCCCAAGGAAAGTGGACAGCCATTGGTTGTGTGTGAGTTGAAGGGAGCTTCTTATCTTTAAAGAGAATACTTCTATTTAGGCAAATGTCATGAAAGACTGAAAACAATATTCTCTGATTTAGAGATAGGTTTTTCTATAAAATGGTTGTTTTAATATATAGCTCTGTCATGAAATTTGAAAATGAGGTAGTATTTGAGGAGACAATTGTAGCTGGTAATGTCTGGGTTTTGAATAATTCAGTGATCTTCCCTATCCGTCTCCCTCACAGGTGTCGGAAGCTGCCTCGGGCCCTGAAGGATTGGCAGGCCTTTCTGGATCTGAAGAAGACCATTGATGACTTTAGCGAGTGCTGCCCACTGCTGGAGTACATGGCCAGTAACGCCATGGTGGAGCGACACTGGCAGAGGATCACTGCTGTCACTGGGCACAGTCTGGATGTGGGCAACGAAACCTTTAAGTTACGAAATATCATGGAGGCTCCTCTTCTGAAATACAAGGAGGAAATTGAGGTATAGTCGATAGGGAGTAGAACAATGTGTTCCCATTATCCATCCACCAACTCGTCATTTACTGAGTACTACTGTGGAATGGGTCTATGTTGGAAATATAGTGATGTATTCTTGCTTTTCTAGATGCTATATGATAATGTAATTGTTTATAGAAATGAAGGCATAGCTATAAGCTGTATTATATTGGCCTGGAAGGAAAGTATGCTGATTGCCCCAGGAAAGCCTGTGACTAAAGGCTTGTCTTATCTGGCTTTTAAGGTCTGTTTGGGTGAAAGGAATGTAGTTGTATTCTGGAGATGAGAGGTTGTGAATATGCCAATAAAACCATTCCAGGCAGGCAGGAAGAACATCAATTGTGAAGTGTATTGGAAGAACCAGAGGACGGCTCTGTGTCCTGCTCTGGGTGAGGAGAGAAAGGAACTGTGGAGGCCAGCAAAGTGGAGTGTGTGTTGAGCATGCCATTGGTTTCAGTCTCGAGAGCAATGTGGTGCCACCTGGGAGATGTGTCTTCACTGGGGATGAGATCACATTGCATTTTGTAAGGATCAACCTGATAGTGGTATGCAGAAAGATGAGGATAAGAAGGGAGTGAGGGGAAAACCCACTCAGAGGTTGTGATAACTTAGGGAAGAGGGAGTGATTTGTTGATGGAGAGCCTCAGAGTTCATGAAGCTGAAGAGTTAAGTTTTCTTTCTGTGAGATATGTAGGGAGTAAAACCGGATGGAATTTGTTGTAGGAGGGGTGTGATGGGAAAGGTGGGACAAGGTAGTGAAGGCGAGGTAACAGAGCCCCAGCCTCCTTCCTGGAGTCCTTTGTCACAGGCTTTCTGGGGCAATGCATGGATCCCAGGGCTGCCTATGCGTCGCAGAGACCAACAATGAACGTTGCAAGAAGTCAGCTTGGGTGATAGGCGCAAAGACGGAGCTTGAACTCGGACAGGATCACGGGTTGTGCTTGTGGTTTTGTTGAAACATTCACACTGTAACTCGAGGAGGCAAATATAGGCGGCTTCCCCCTGGAGATATAAAGGCTATTTACCCAGACAGAGATGAACTCACCCAGAAAATGACCACTGTGAGAGGGAATGAGAGTAAAGACAGGGTTTAGCCAGGGGTCCAGGAGAAGATGCTGTGACGGAGACTTTGCCTGGAGAGCAGGAAGAACTCACATTTCTGCCAATTCTCTCCTCTCACACTGCATTTACTGACCTGAGAGGGAGATCAGGACAGTGAGTCTGAAACCTGAGATTATACTGTAAAATGTAAAATGATATTGAATCTTTTATTGTCACGTCTTTTTCTGACATGGATGGAAAGATGTTAGAAATTAAGGTTCTATCTAGACATGCCTTTATCTTCCTCTCCTTCTGTTTGTATTTCTGTAGACATTCCAACCATTTATGACTTTGCCTTTGCTATTTGCAAATACAGAATCTTTAAATGCATATGCAATGAACAAGAGGAGCTCTTGTGGACTTTAGACTACTACTACGATGTAACTATCCGGGGATAACGGAGAGCTAACTCTGTTGACAGGACATTTGCATCAGCGCCGTGAAGGAGAGAGACATTGAGCAAAAGCTGAGGCAAGTGATCACTGAGTGGGAGAACAAAACGTTAGCATTCAGCAGCTTCAAGACCCGCGGGGAACTCCTCCTGAGAGGAGACAGTACCTCGGAAGTCATCGCCAGCATGGAGGACAGCTTGATGCTGCTGGGCTCCCTCCTGAGCAACAGGTAGGAAAACCGTTTCCCTCCTCCTTGAGCTCTACAGTGGCATTAGCTTTATGGCACCATTCTCTGTTGGTGGCGTGTCTCTGAGGCATCAGTTGCACAGGATAGCACTTGGAGGTGGCCCCTTGCTCTGAGCACGCCATCTTTGCTGCTGACACTCACACGCCCCTGCAGAACTGACAGGGCAACAAGATGCAAATCCCAGTTGGTGATGCTACTCTGAGTTCTAGAATCATCCGGCTTGGTGACCCTTTTATTCTCACACTGATGGTCCAGAGTCCCTTAGCTGGGTGCATACTTCACTGATGAGCAAGACAGCATGAACAGTGGCACAGTCAGAAACCAGTCTGATATCTCTGTTTGACCATTTGGTTGTAGCCGCAGTGCCACAGTGCAATGTTGACACAAAATCCATAGACTCATACTTCCTTTTTGTTTGTTTGTTTGTTTGTTTGAGACAGGATTTCTCTGTGTAGCCCTGGCTGTCCTGGAACTCACTCTGTAGACCAGGCTGGCCTCGAACTCATAAATCCGCCTGCCTTTGCCTCCTGAGTGCTGGGATTAAAGGTGTGTGCCACCACTGCCCAGCTAGACTCATACTTCTAATGAACCTACTTCTCCATACTCTTCCTCAAATAATTTATTGTACACCAGAATCTCAAAAATATCATGATTGTATGGCCATCACTGGGATAAGAATGTATTGTGCTGGGCTGGAGAGTAGGCTCAGCGGTTAAGAGCACTGACTGCTCTTCCAGAGGTCCTGAGTTCAATTCCCAGCAACCATAGAGTGGCTCACACCATCTGTAATAAGATCTGATGCCCTCTTCTGGTATATCTGAAGATAGTTACAGTGTACTCATATATATAAAATAAATAAACAAATTAAAAAACAAGAATGTATTGTGCCATTCTGAGTTTAAAACTTCACTTCATGTGAATGTCTAATAATAGTTGTTTTGAGACAGGATA
The DNA here is from genome assembly GCA_902729485.2 of Mus minutoides. NCBI lineage: Eukaryota > Metazoa > Chordata > Mammalia > Rodentia > Muridae > Mus > Mus minutoides. The sequence continues at coordinate 530,458 of LR749913.1, forward strand.
TTGGTATGAATTACAGAATGGCCTTGAACTCATGATGCTCCTTCTTCTGCCTCCTGAACACTGGGAGCTCAGGCATTCACCATCTGTAAATCAATAATTTAAATATAGGTAATACTATGTACTTAACATTATTTAAATAAAATTCCTGTTATTTTCATTTATTTGTCACGTTCTTGGTAGTGTTGAGTTTAGACTGTTCAGCACTTGTTCTAAGAAACTTGGACACCATACAATATAATTGGGGAGTGTGAAGGTTAGGTTATTTGATTGACAGCACAACTCGAGAGACAGGAAAAGCATAAATATAAAGTACAATGATTTATAATAGGCCTGCTGGAGGGTTTGTTTTTTTTTAATCCATGACATCTACCCTGCTGAGCTGTGTGAGAAACATTTGTTCAATTATGTATTTATTGACTGCTTGTTATAGGCCTTGTATATGTATTACAGATTCAGCAGTAGTATAAATTTTGACATACATGTATGCACATGCAGAAATGGCTGGGCCAAAGGAAGGTAGCAAATTAGGAAGAGACATGGGAGGAACAGGCTAAAGAGAGCCCACATAGTATGATAGCTGAAACTTATATAAGTTATCCAGTCTTCACAGATAATCTTAGGAGTGCCACCAGTCAATGAGAGCTCACACCGCCTGTGGAAGAGGGCACAGAAACTCAGCAGGGAGAATCTTATGATCCTGGATAGCACAACAATTCTCTGGAATCTGATTTCTTCTTTAGATTATCTGTCTCTTGTTGCTATCCATACTTTAGATCCAAGTTGTAAAAAAACACACTGAAAGCACTCAGCGGGATCCTGTTTACTTTGCTAACATGGCAGCATTTTAAACGTTAAAAAGTATAAGTTAATAACTGTCTTTTTATTTTGACAACATAATCAAAACGAGTGTTTCTTATTTTAGGTACAATATGCCATTCAAAGCCCAGATTCAAAAATGGGTGCAGTGCCTTTCCAACTCAACAGACATCATTGAGAACTGGATGACTGTTCAAAACTTGTGGATTTATCTAGAAGCTGTCTTTGTGGGAGGAGACATTGCCAAGCAGCTGCCCAAGGTTCTGGAAGTTTCTTTATGATTTCATCAGGTTATTCAATTTGAGAAACATCTAAGAACTGAGAATTTCCTTAATCTTCACTGAACCTTTGATTTTAGCAACTTAGCTTTTTTCTCTGATACTGTTATTTTTTTTTCAAAGGAAGTGGGGATTTATGGGAAAGACAAGGGCAGTAATTATGGAGCGAAAATGCTGTGAACCTGTAATGTCTGATAGGAAACTCAGGATCAAAAAACCCAGAGCATGAATTTCTGTGTCATTGTGTGAGACTTCAGATAATTTGAAGGTGGAGTTTGGAACAGTGTAAATTTATGGGATAGTTATCTTGACAATTGTAGGATAATTTGTTCTTTTACTACTGACATTTAAAAATAATGCACACTATAGAATACATCTAATTATATCTGTGCTGTAAAATTGAGGGTAGGAAATCTGCAGGAAAAGGCGTTCTCTCTGAGATGTTGAGTGTATTTTTCTCATCAAATTGTAATTACCTCACTATGCACGTATTGGACATATTTTAAGATTTTTAAAAAGACATTTTAAACTAAAGTTTAAAAAAAATCTTATTTAACTGCTCTGATTTTCTTGTACAGTTAGGACATTTAATCTCCTATTTGAATTGCAGAAGCATGACTATGTCCACTGATTTCACAAAGGTCTTGAACTTTCTCCTTGGTAACCTCAGTGAGCTCTATCTAGTAGGCAGATCTGTTAACCATTTATAAAGCAGAATATTTATCCTTTGGTCAGCAGGAAATGATGTCATATGTTAAAAATTTCATATGTTAAATGTTCATTTATGTATTCTTGGTTTTTCTTTTTCACGTGTCAGTGGAAACATTAACATACAAATTTTAAGGGTTAAAGTGACATTTCTTTCTCTTGTATTTGTGAGTCTAGGATTATTAGTGGCATAAAGGAATTGTTAAGGAAGAAAAGGAAGAATAATTATTTCAACAGTACCAAAATAATATATAATATGCATTTCCATTTTCTCCTAAAAAGTCTATATTTTTCAATATTATATTAGAAGCAATTTTGTGTTATTTTAAAAATATTGTGTTAATTTTTTGAGAATTCATAAAACTTGTGTTGATCTCGTTGATCACGCCTCCCCTAACTGCTCCAAGATCTGCTGCCCCACTCTGCATAAAAGATTCCATTTTTGTTCCTTTGTGTGTGTGTGTGTGTGTGTGTGTGTGTCTTTCCCAGTAACTCACTGAGTCCAATATACACTGTCTATATACTCACGGTGTGGAGCCATCCATGGATACATGGTGATCTATCAGAAACCACACCTTTGCAGAAACTTGACTCTCCCTCCTTCAGAAGCCATCAACTTGTTCACAGCACCTTATTAGGGTGTGGGCTTCATGCCTCCTCATACTATAATGTTGACTGACTTGATTATGTGCAGGCCTTTTGCAGGCAACAATAGCTGCTGTGAGTTAGTAAATGCTCTGCTCCTGTCTTGTTCAGGAGATACAGTTTCATCCTAGGCTTTCAACCCCTGGTCCTTTACAGTCCTTAGGAAATACTTCCTGAGTCTTGTGGGAAAGGGCTGTGACATAGATGTTCCTTCTGTGGCCGAGCACTCCACTGACACTTAGTCTCTGCACTCTTTTGACTAGGTATGTGTTTCTGCGTGTGTGTTACTGTTTTTAAAGACTTGGTATTTGATTTCTAGACATACAAGCCATCTAATCCTCTGCAGAACTCTTGAAAAATAATAAGTTGACTCTACTTAAAGATCACCCACAGGAACAGTTGGGAGTTGTCTTTCTTCCCAAATTGTCTTGTACAGACCTTTAGTTTTTCATTCAGTTTCTGTTTTACTTACCACAGTGGAAATGCCGGGGTTGAGCTACAAATTCTTATTCAAAAAGGGAGATGATATAATAAGAAAGACACAAGGAAGCTTTGAATAGACTGCGTGGACCTCAGACATATATATAGCTTAGTCTACCCTGGTTGGAATGATGGATTCAGCTGGAAACATATAAGATGCTTCATCATTGAGATATACCATAGACATGCCCATTGTGTTATTTCTACAGGAAGCCAAGCGCTTTTCCAATATAGATAAGTCTTGGGTGAAGATCATGACACGGGCACATGAGATACCAAATGTGGTTCAGTGTTGTGTTGGGGATGAGACCATGGGGCAGCTGCTGCCACACTTACTGGACCAGTTGGAAATCTGCCAGAAGTCGCTCACAGGGTGAGTTTTGTTGTTCCTCTTAAGCTCTCAGAACCATGGAGAGAAAAGAGAACAGAAAGAGTAGGTGATAAAAGCCACATTTGTGCTGTTTGGCTAAGAGCGGCTTCCCACATAAAACTTGCACAGATAAGGTTTATCATTTGGAGCCTCCCAGGCAACACATATATACCACTGCTGCAATCACCACCACCACCTCAATAACAAGGAAACAGCAAACAATGATACTGAGAAAAATCACAAACTAGAAACACGATGAAAGTAATTTTCTCAGTGTATATCAACACTCATGGCATGACAAAGGACTTCAGATATTTCCTTAAGGTGGTAAGATCTTTTAAACATTCACAGATAGTACCCATTTTGAAAATTATTGTACCTTCTTTCTGACAAGTTTCTTGTTTATCTTCCTCTATATCTATAGGTACAGAACTGAAATATTCTATTATAGTCATTATATATGAAATAGCATATATAGATAAGCAGTCAAGATAATAGAGATATGAATGTTTTGCAGTAGTATCCACCATAGACTCACAGGTAGGCTTTGAAAATTCAAAGACTCATAACGTTTTCCCTTGCTTTTCTCTTACTGGTTTTAAAATAAAATAATCTAAAGCCAGGCATGATCACACACACACACACACACACACACACACACACACACACCAGCACATCCAACACAAACTAACAATAAACACTAAAAACAAAAACAACTCTCCTAAGCAAACAAACATAACACACATATATACAAACCAAACAAAAGCAATGAAATCCAAATCAGACAACCAAACCAGGCCATCACCACCACCACCACCAGCAGTCGCCACCTCCCCTACCTCTCCTACCACTGCCGTCAGTCAACACTGCCACCACCTCAATTGGTGCGTGCCCACACCTGTCTGACCAGCAGAGACAGTGGGAAGAAACGACACAGGGACGCCAAGGCAGGTTCAGAGCAGCTTGCCTTTGCAGCTTCTGCTTTATTCTGCTTCTCTCTCTCTCAGGTTTCACACAGCTGCAGCTGTTCACTCACTCACTCTGGTCTCTCCTACGCTGGTCTCTCAAACGCTGGTCCGGTCTCCTCATCTGGTCTCTGTCTTCTAAATCAAATCCCCCTGGGACTGCCCACAATTTATCCTCTTCCATTCACTCATGTCACCTCACACCACCCAATCATAGACGCACACGTCCAAGGCAGCATGCAGGATTTGCTGATAGAATGGTATCTCGAGATGTTGTGCTAATCTCTAACGAGTTACACGTGCTGCTTTTACTGCACATGACTGAGACTGGGATAAACAAGCGAGGTCACGGGGCTTAGCATAGAGCCAGGGCACCATCTTTGGCCCATGCGGCCGTGCCCGCTCCCCACACTCAATAACAAGGAAACAGCAAACAATGACACTGAGAAAAATCACAAACTAGAAACACGATAAAAGTAATTTTCTCAGTGTATATCAACACTCATGGCAGTTATCTGAACTTAACTTGAACAATGATGCCTCCTTGGCTGACTCTTGGAGGCAGATGCTCTTTGCCCATGTGCTCCTCTCCATGGCCTCATGACTGGTAACAGTCCAAACCAGCTTGTGCTGAGCCCCCAAGGAACCGAGCCAAGTGACAGTTAAGAATACCGGGCCTCAAGTGGAGTTTGAAATTATTTTAATGAAGTAAAGAAAAGATGAAAATCAAACTTGAAAAATAATTGTGGCTCACTTATTTATCCTTGGCACTCAAAACCAGCTTTGAGATGGCTGTTGAGAAATAATAAAGCTCTTAGAAAGTTGAGGTCAAAAGAAAGGAGAGGACAATTCATTAGAGTGTAGTATCAGAACACCCCTCCCACAATGGATCTTAGATAAGTGAAGGAGGTCCTACCTGGGAGGAATATGAAGGACCGTCCATACTTAGGCACGGCTTTCATAGGCTCCATTGTTTCCCGGAAAATATTTGTTTTTGATTCTTTCCCATTTGTGTCCTTGAGTGGATTCTTTGGGGGAAGTTCCACTGTGTATCTTCTAGCCCACATGGTGTAGTTCAAGAATGAGCTGGTGTGCATGCGGGTGTTCATGTGTGCACACATGCTCGTGAAAGCCAGAGAACAACTTCAGCTGTTTTCCTTTGGGTGCAGTTCACCTATGTCTTGACAATGATTCTCATTGACCTATTTACAAATAGGATAGTCTGGCTGGCTAGTGAGTGTCACGGATCTAGCTGTCTTCCTCTCCTTATCATTGGGATGACAAGGATTTCCTCTATTTTCTTTTAAAGTATGAGCTCCGTTCATTTAACTCAGATCAAAAGCAACATACCAATGAGCTATTGACCCAATCATGAGCTTTTTGATTTTTAATTTTAATTATATTTTAATTTATTGTGATGATGATGATGATGATGATGATGATGATGTGTGTGTGTGTGTGTGTGTGTGTGTGTGTGTGTGTGTGTCTGTGTTTTTGCACATAGTAGGCATATGACATAGTATACTTATGTATGTTAGAGGACAACTTTTAGGCATTATTTTTCTTCCTCCTGTTGGTCTAGGGGATTGAACTCAGGTCACTTGGCTTGCATGAGTAGCTCATAAAACCCAATATGAACCCAGAGGACAACCTGTCTAAGCATCTCCCAAATTATGGGATAGAGATATTCAAAGGATTTTGGTATCTCTGGGAGGCACGAGCTCTGTCATGGAACTTACTGATCCCTGAAGTTTGCTTCTGTCCCTAGGAAAGGGTATATTCACGTCTCTCCTAAGATGATGTGAAACTTATTGCAGTGCTGCAAAGCAAATCAAAATCCCAAATGAACCCTTAAACTGCTTTTTTTTTATCTTCTTCGCTATGAAGAAAATACATGATACATTAGCTTACATAGTGTATGAAGTTAACGTTTATAAAAGAATAAAGACATTCTACCACTTACCCTGAAACCCCCCCCCCCACCCTTTCTCTGTTAGAATGTGACATGCTATTTGATAAACTGTGCCACAAACCAGCACTGAAGCATTAGTGTGGGGAAAACAGATGGCGGCATGCATGGCCTTCCCTCCTCTTTCCATTCTGGGAGTCAGAACCTATGCTCACAGAGCTTCGTCCTTCCCTCCAGATACCTGGAGAAGAAACGGCTGTGTTTTCCCCGCTTCTTCTTCGTCTCGGATCCCGCTCTGCTGGAGATTCTGGGCCAGGCATCGGACTCCCACACCATCCAGGCCCATTTGCTGAACGTGTTTGACAACATTAAAACTGTCAAGTTTCATGACAAGGTCGGCCCAGAGTTAATCACTGCCTGTAATCTCTGTGTCAGAGTGTTAACCATCACTATCAAGTACTTCTGTAACACTGTGTTTACAAAAGATTTACTTCCTTGTTATTAACTCTTGGCCAGTAATTAAAAGCAAACTTCAAGATCCAAATTTAGACTTCTATGATTTATTACTGTCCAAAATGTAGATTAAATAAGATCAAGAATATATTGTACAGCACCAAGAAGCTGAGGCAGGAGGACTGAAAATTTGACGCTTGCCTGGACTATACCGTAAATTCAAAGTTAACCTAACTAGACTAAAAGCCCTCATTGCAAAATTTAAATTATTTCTCTCTCTCTCTCTTTTTATACTCCTACTTTGTTTATGGTATCAAGGAGTTGTATATGTTATCCAATTCGATGGAGAGTACATTTGCATAGATTCCAGAAGACACTGTTTAGTCCAACCTTGTATCCGAAATTCCTGGGAAAATGACCTCTCCCTTTTGACGTCGTGTTCAGTCCTCTGGTGCCTCATAACAACTCAGCAATATTCATTTATTCACTCTATCAGACAAATTAATTTATTGAGTAGCTATCATGTTCCAGATGTTTTGTTTAAGAATGGGAATATCCCAACCAGCCTCAGGGAACTCAGGCTCTGATGGAAAAGACAGAGTAGACAGATGGAGAATACAGAGTACACTTAATGCAGTGCCAGACCTATTGCATGGTAAGCAGTTAGAAGCCAGCCATTATGACCAGGCACCTTGCTGTGTGCCACAATGTGGCTGGCTGTGTTGTTTCCAGGGAGAGTGGATCATCTATCTTATTCAGAGATTCCAATATTAAGTTGTCAATACACGTGAACCAAATTATTATTGTGTTTGTGTTAAGCACATGTTGCATAAGGAAGCCTGCCAGGGAGACCAAATGTGGTGTATATATAAGAAATTATGTAGAATCTCTCCATGAGTAAACTCATCTTGATTGATGCTTTGAGGGAGAGTGAACTGTTAAGCAGGTAGGTGAAGAAGGGGAGTGTGGTTTGGTCAGAAAGAAGTATGTATGAGAGCTCAGAGGTATGGACAGCCCAGATCAGAACTGCAAGTGTGTGAGCCACGGTTCCTATGGCTTAAAACAGAAGCGTCAAGCTCTTGCTCTCAATTCTGGAGGCTCAAAGGCAGAAATTAGATGATGGCTGAGTTGGTTGTCTATTAGGAGACTGTACTGGCTGGTTTTGTGTGTCAACTTGACACAGCTGGAGTTCTTACGGAGAAAGGAGCCTCCCTTAAGGAAATTCCTCCATGAGATCCAGCTGTAAGGCATTTTCTCAATTAGTGATCAAGTGGGGAGGCCCCCTTGTGGGTGGGACTGTCTCTGGGCTGGTGGTCTAGGGTTCTATAAGAAAGCAAGCTGAGCAAGCCAGGGGAAGCAAGCCAGTAAGTAACATCCCTCCATGACCTCTGCATGCTCCTGCTTCCTTACCTGCTTGAGTTCCAGTCCTGATTTCCAGTGGTGATGAACAGCAATGTGGAAGTGTAAGCTGAATAAACTCTTTCCTCCCCAACTTGCTTCTTGGTCATGATGTTTGTGCAGGAATAGAAACCCTGACTAAGACAGAGACCCTGAGAGATAACTTTGTTGATGCTTCTGCCATAGTTTCTCACAGCTTTTTAACAGCTCTTGGTGCCTTGGCCAGCACACAGCACTTTAATATCTGCCCTTTCTGTGTCAAATCTGCTCTTCTTGTAAGGTCAAAAGGCCAATTGTTCTTACCAGGAAACCTAATCCATCATAAACTCACTGGAACCTGGTGAGATATGCAAAGATTCTGGTTTGCAATAATTTCAAATCCATAGGCAGTGGTGTTTGCAGTTTTACGTTTTTTTAAAAAATGTAATTCAAGTCACAATAGGAAGTGGTGAGCAAAAGAACAAAGCATGATGGGTAGATTCCAAAGGCCATGTGAGCCATACCATGGACACTCACTCCTTCTAGCATGGAGGCTTCCAAGTCGGACACCCAGTGTGTGCTTTAGGAAGTTTGATGCAGTTGTATGGTGAGCTGGAAGGAAGCAAGGGCAAGGAAGGCAGAGCTGCTGCAGGAGGATTGGCAGGAGAGCATAGAAGCAAGGACAGCATGCATTCTAACACTCAGGAGCAATGTTCTTGTTAACCTATGGAATATTTATTTAGGTTAATGCTGTCTGATGTCAAGGAACTATTCCTAATGGAGTTGGCCACTATATTTCATTGTATGCATTTTTCTTTCTTTTTTATACATTCTACTTTTGCTCTATTATCCTTCCTCCCTCCCTCCCTCCCTCCCTCCCTCCCTCCCTCCCTTCCTTTCTTTTTGTTAATTGCCTGAGATCTGGACTTGCTGTGTAACAAAGGCTAGAATCACAGGCTGGTTTCCAGACTGTATTTCTCCTACCCTATCCCTCCAAGTGCTAGAATTACAGACATTTGCAAGTATGACCGGCATGTCTAACAATTTTTTATTAAGGCTAGCACTGAAAGAGGTCTAAAGCAGTGTTTCTTTTCTGGCAGTAGATTGTCTTTGTGCTTATATTTACCAACAACTCAATTCTTAAATTAGAAAAAAAAAACAAAAAACCCTATACATCAAGAAGGAAATCCTTCATGACATTTGAAGAAATCTTTCTGCTGTAGTAATGGGATTTTTTGCCTTCAATAGAAAAGCTTTTCACAGTCTCAGGTTGAGAAGCAAGGGTTGTTTGTCTCCTAGTTTGTAGGTTAAATGCCTACTTATCTTTAGCCTCTGTGTAACAGTCACTTGTGCAGATAATTCTGCCTTGGCTTTTTTGTTTGTTTCTACCACAAAGTTGGTATGTACATCCAGAAAATGTACAAAATCAGGTCCTGACTTCATGGGTTCTAAATTTTATAAAATTATAAATACCAAACACAAGCGAGGAGACTGGAGCTTAAGAGGCACTGGCCTCTCAGATCGTGCCAGTATACAATGGAAGAGGACTTAGCATAGCACTATGTCTCAGCCCTAAAGAACGGTTTGTTGCTGGTTTACTTTTTATAACCAAAGAGCAGAAACAGCAGCAACCGTTTGCACTGCCTTCATGCACTTTTGCTTGTCATGCTCATGGGCAGAGATGCAGAATAGGAGCCTTCTTTCAATGGCTAACACATACAAGGAATTTGGTCTTTGTTCTGTCTCCCATAAAGAGTTCTATAAGGATCTAGGTCTTGAACTCTAAACAGCACACTCATGATGCAGCACTGCCCAGAGACTGAAGGGAAATGAGCAGAATAGGGTTGGATTTGATCAGAAGACACACGAGACTCCTCTCCTGGAGAGCACTGGGTTTGGCACAGGGTCGGAATTACTTTGTCATGGTTCTGTTCCTATCATCATAATACCATTGATCAGGCCCTTCCTAATGCCAACCAATAGCCATGTGGTGTGGACTTATAGCCTCATCGTGAGCTCCATGCTACTTGGAGGATTTTAGAATTTTTTCTCTTCCATCTGCATATTTATATTAACTATTGCTTTTAGAAATAAGTTCAGCCCTTTAGAGTTTTGATGAGTTGGAATTGACTTAGGTTTCTCCTATAGATTTTAAAGCTAGCTTTTGGTTGCTGCTTTGAAATGACTTTATGTCCTGGTTTGCCCTCTGTTTTATGATTTGTTCCTTAACTTGTAATGGGAAAGGTGGCACTGTCAAAGGGCACAGAGGAAAGGTATTTCTTATTTTTATATGAACATAGCTATCTTTTTCATCTTCTAACCTAGATCTATGATCGGATTCTGTCAATTTCCTCTCGGGAGGGCGAGACAATTGAATTGGACAAGCCTGTGGTGGCAGAGGGCAATGTGGAAGTCTGGCTTAATTCTCTGCTGGAGGAGTCTCAGTCCTCATTACATCTTGTGATTCGCCAGGCAGCTGCAAATATTCAAGAACCCGATTTCCAATTGATTGAATTTCTTTCTTCCTTCCCCGCTCAGGTCAGTGGATTCAAATTGGAAAGTTTTTAAAATCTTAGATATTGCCTATATATGCTTCATAAGTGGCACATTTTTAGTCTCACCAAATATTAAGGTTTTCATAAGGACTTACTAAATATAAATAAGCTTAAACATTTCAACTATTGGCTATTTGGTCATATATAATTGTATACTTAAAGATGACTTGGGGACAGTTTTTCTCTTATGAACTCTCCTACATATACATACATAGATCATAAACACGTTCTCAGAGAACACTTAACTAGAAAAATATTCTTAAGTATTAAAATACAGGAAACAAGTTCTTTTAGTCCTGGCGGTCAATAAAGGTTTTATGAATGTCTACTATACACAAATACTGTGCCCATTTGAGTAAAGCCACCTTATTTTAATTCCTTATCTGCAAATGACTTAAAAATCTATTTGGAGAGAGGCATGAGCAAAACATGTGTGGCCTAAGATCCCAGGAGAGACACAGATACCTCAGAGGGCTCCCCATACTATCCCATTAGATAAACAATATGAATTGAGTTGGTGGACTGTGAAACAAATCAAAGAAGTTGATATCATCAAAGCCATCCATTTGTGTATTATCTTTGATGATCGATTATGCTGTGATTTCTTTATAAATTTTGAATTCCATGCAAGTTGTAACTATACTGTATACAATCCATTTTATTTATTTATTTATTTATTTATTTATTTATTTATTTATTGTTTTGCTTAAAACCTCTACAAGGTTGGATTATTAGGAATTCAAATGCTATGGACCCGGGACTCAGAAGAAGCCCTTCGAAATGCCAAGTTTGATAAGAAAATCATGCAGAAGACCAACCAGTCCTTCCTAGAGTTACTGAACATGCTGATTGAGATTACCACGAAGGACCTGAGTTCCATGGAACGGGTTAAATACGAGACTCTGATTACTATCCATGTGCATCAAAGGGACATCTTTGATGACCTGGTAAGTGCTTTATAAACGTTGTGTGTCATATACAAAAAAGCAAACTCTAGATGCCATCTCTGTTCACACACTGGATAGGTTAGACTGAATTCATGAAAAGGTCAGAATCAGGCGGAGGCTTACAGATCTCAGAGTGCGCATGTCAAACTGTCTTTTTGGCCTTAAACTGGGATTTCAGTCTTATTCCGATAATCTATATCCCATCACTGGGGCAACGAGGCATTACTTTAAAATTCTTGGTGGTCATTTTAGATGCTAAAATGTCATGTGGCATCCCCCAAAAGCTTTTGTCTGTCTTGTTTTCCTTGTAGTTATTGGTCAAACATCACTCTTTTCCTGCGGGCAGGTACAGACACATTGGTAATAGAGCTGCTTAACATTTCTTTGGGGGGAATTTGACAAATCCCACCCCTCACAAATCGTTTGCAAATGCAAGCTGTTGATTGCCAAGTGACTACAGCAGGGGCCATTCAGTCCGGGATGGAAGGGGAGAGGCATAGATACAGTTATGCTACAATGTATGAAAAGAACCCAGGAGTGTCCTCTTCTATAGAGTGTGATATTAGGTGAGAGACAAGAAGGGCTTATGTGCATAGTTTCCTGGATTGTGTCTCAGTCCTATCATGTAAGAAAAGATTACGGAAAATTGGTCCTGATGTGGTGGAATCACAAGACTGCATTTTCAAATTGCTTTGTGCTAATCTTCTTGCCTAATAGCTAAGCACACTGTTTAGCTCTTAGAGAAATAAAGAAAAGGGCACAGGACAATTTTAGACTTCTTATCTGTCGAAAAGAAATAATAAGTGTCTTAAAGTTTTGATAAAAATTTTAGACAAAAATCATCGCCAGATGTTAACCTGTCATTGAAATGTTAGGATTTTTGGCCCGTTGGAAAAAAATGGAGGAAAAAAAAAAAGCTGGGTGTGGTGGCGCACGCCTTTAATCCCAGCACTTGGGAGGCAGAGGCAGGCAGATTTCTGAGTTCGAGGCCAGCCTGGTCTACAAAGTGAGTTCCAGGACAGCCAGGGCTATACAGAGAAACCCTGTCTCGAAAAACAAAACAAAACAAAACAAAACAACAACAACAACAAAAACAAACAAACAAACAAACAGCCCCCAAAATAAAAAAAACAACACCCCTCAAAACAAACACCCAAAAACCCAACACCCAGAAGATTTGATTATATTAAGAAATTACTTTTATTTATTTTTTGGTAATGAGATTATTATAGCTCTGTTTTTGTATTCTCATAGATTGAATCTCATGTTTCAGATAATTTGGAACTGTGCACGAAGGGCTACAGTTATAGAGATGGCTCTTACTATAGAACTGTAAAGCTGGTTCATGTTGAGGGGCGGAGCTGGAGTGGCCTTGACTCCTCCCACTCTCAGAGCGCCTCGGGTTTCTTTTTGATCAGTAACTGATTGGGTCCCTTGTCAGGAAGCTTGCTGTCTTGCAGCCGCTTGGGTTTTCCCCTTCCCTGCTTTGTGATCTGTGCAAATGCTAATGTGTCTACTTAGCTAGAGACTCGTCTCAGGTCTAACACAGCACAACTTTGAATTTCAGTGTCACATGCATGTCAAGAGCCCTACGGACTTTGAGTGGCTGAAACAGTGCAGGTTCTATTTTAAGGAGGATTCTGACAAGATGATGATCCACATCACAGACGTGGCTTTCATATACCAGAATGAGTTTTTAGGCTGCACTGACAGACTTGTCATAACGCCGCTCACGGACAGGTGATGGGGGGATTCTGTGGTTCCACGGCCATTTTCTCCTCCGCCCAGCGATCTGTCTCTTGGGTGGCTCAGGGGACCTTTTGCCAACAGCTCTTTTATAGCAAGGCCTTTGAAAGTTAGTATTTCTGACTTTGCACCTGTGTCTTCACATGGGATTCAGGTTGGTGGTTGAAATAAACCTGGTTTCTCTCGCCTTCAGGCCTGCAAAGGCAAAGTGGAAATGCCTCTGTGCACATGAGGGGACAAGGAAGGAATTAGATACTGTGAGCTGCTAGGTGCGAATCACAGTGGGCAGCAAAGGTTACTTTATTAACTTCAGCACCTGTTGTTCTTCAGAGAAACAATTAAGGTGTTATTTATTTATTTATTGGTTATTTTTTTTAATTTACATTTCAAATGCTATCCTCCCCTCCTGGTTTCTCTTCTGCAAACCCCCTATCCCATCCGCCCCACCCCTGGTTCTATGAGGGTACTCTCCCAGCTACCTACCCACCCACTACTGCCTCACTACCCTAGCATTCCCCCACGCTGGAGCATCACATCTCCACAGGATCAAGGGCCTGGCCTCTCAATGATGTCTGATAAAGCAATCCTCTGCTATATATGCAGCTGGAGCCATGGGTCCCTCCATGTGTACTCTTTGGTTGGTGGTTTAGTCCCGGGGAGTTCTGGGGGGGTCTGGTTGGTTGATATTGTTGTTTTTTCCTTGAGGTTGCAAACCCCTTTAGCTCCTTCAGTCTTTCCCCAACTCCTCCACTGGGGTCCTGTGCTCAGTCCAATGGTTGGCTGCGAGCATCCACTTCTGTATTTGTTAGGCTCTGGCAGAGCATCTCAGGAGACAGCTATATCAGGCTTCTGTTAGCAAGCACTTCTTGGCATCAGCAATAGTATCTAGGTTTGGTGTCTGCAGATGGGACAGATTCCTTGGTGGGGCAGTCTCTGGATGGCCTTTCCTTCAGTTTCTGCTCTACTCTTTGTCCCTATCTTTCCTTTCTACAAGAGCAATTCTGGGTTAATACTGTTGATATAGGTACGTGGCCCCATCCCTCAACCGGGGGCTATGCCTAACCTCTGGCTAGGACTCTACCCCTAGGTTCTTTCTCCCATTTGTTGGGCATTTCAGCTAATGTCCTCCCTGTTGGGTCCTAGGAACCTCTTGCTTTCCTGGCTTCTAGGACTTTCTGTTGACTAACCCCAGTTCCCCATCCCCATTGCTACACACCTCTGTTCAATTTCCTGAACCTCTGTACTTCTCCATCTCCTCCCACACCTGATTCTACTCCCCCTTTTTCCCCCTTCCTCTTTCCCTCCCAGGTCCCTCCCTCCCTCTACCTACTGTGAGTTTTTGTTTGTTTCTTTGTTTGTTTTGTTTTTCCTCCTTCTAAGTAGGACCAAAGCATCCACACTTTGGTCTTCCTTCTTCTTGAGCTTCATATGGATTGTGAGTTGTATCGTGGGTATTCAGAGCTTTTTAAAAGGCAGAAGAAAACTGAGGGAAGCACAATTGAAACTCGGATGACTGGTGGGGGTGTGCGGGAGGATGTGGGCGGTGTCATTTCTCTTCCCTTTGCCTGTCACTTGCCATTTATGTTGGTTAATTACTACTGTCAGTTTGAGTGGTGTAAGAGACACCCAGGCCATCCATCATCAATACCTGGAGTTGTCTTCAGGGCTAACTGAGAATGGACTAGGGTCTCGTATGTGATAAGGAGAAAGCCAGCGGAGTACCAGCTCCCACCCCTCTTTTTTCTGACACAGTGAGATTCAGGATTTCCTCTCTGAGAGCATAGTCAGTGTCCACCTTCTGCTAGGTCGTAGGAAGTTATTATAAAATGCTGTCTCTTCTGTCTGGAAAAGCCTCCTGTTTCCCTCTATTTTCAGACCCCTTTCGGTGTTCTCTGTAAAGCACCCCTCCCACAAAAAATACAGTTTCTTTCTACCTTGCTTGTCTTGAATGTACTCTGTTCAGACATGTTAATTTTTACTGTTATCATAAGAGATAACTTAAGTTCAGATGCTTAAACCACACAAATCTATTATTTTAACCCTTCTGGAAATCTTAAGTGCTGCATTCCCCCATAGAGACACAAGGGGGCACCGTTTCCCACCTTTGAGAAGAACTCATTCCAGCTCCCTGGAAGCTGCTTTGTCCCTTGCCCTGTGCTCTCTCCTTTCACCTGGAGAAACACAAGCAGTGGCTGAATTCATGTCCCGTTGTCCAGCGCCCCATCTTCCCCTGACTCCTGACTTTCAGATGCTTTTCTGTCTCCTGCTTCCCCAGAACAGACTGAATCCAGGCAATCCAGGATAATGTGTCCACCCCAAGGTCCTCACTGATAATGTTGCTTCATGGGCATCCTCTTGCTTCTTGCTGCTCTCTTACACAGACTGCACTGCACAGACCTCACATGGCTCTGGAGAGCATCTAGATGCTGATCCTGGACCACACCCAGCCACAGTGCCTTCCCTGAGCCCCTGGCACATGTATCTATCCAACTGCTGACAGGACATGCCCATCTGGATGCTCACAGACTATTTATCGACAGTATGTTTGATTAGCTCTTACCATCTTCATTCTAGTCAATGGCCACTCTATTTTCTCCCCATGGTGGTGTTCCCATCCTAACTCTGGAATCTTCTATCCCGAATTCACCAAGAAAGAAATCCCTGGTGCACCCTTGATGACTGTCTGTCCTCTTTGATGTCTGTCTGTCCTCCTTTGCTCTCCACTCCTCAGTCCATGATCAACATCTGGAATGTGACTGCATTTCTTTTTAACCCTTTTCTGCAGTCTTTTGTGATTCACTGCAAACCCTGACCTAGACTATTGGCACAGTCTCTTAGCTGCTTTCTATACATTGTGCCCTGTTGTCTGGTCCCAGTATGGACAGCAGACTATAAGCAAGATGGTGTCATTCCTTTATCTCCGACCCTCCACTTTGGCTCCATCTCACAGAGAGTAAAGGCTACTATCACATCAGTTTATGAAGCCTGGTACAGGCTGCCCTGGCCACATCTATCTTTCCTTCCTTAGTCACTTTCATCCACATCCTCTTTCGGGCTCCTTTTCCTTTTTCTCTTTCCTCTCCTCTCCTCTCCTCTCCTCTCCTCTCCTCTCCTCTCCTCTCCCCTCTCTTCTCCTCCTCTCCCCTCTCCTTTCCTTTTTTTCTCCTTCCCCTTTCCCTTCCCTCTTCCCTTCTCTTCCCTTCCCTTCCTTCCCCTCCCCTAACCTCCCCTCTCCTTCCCTCTCCTTCCCTTCACTTTATATCCAGATTACAGCCTTCCTCCTCTCCTCCCAGTTCCAACCTCACAAACTCCTCCCCTAACTACCCCTCTCTTTAGAGAAAGGGAAGCCACCCCACAGGTTGACCAGCCCACCCTGGAACATCAAGTTGAAGCAGAGCTAAGCATGTTTTCTCTCCCACTGAGGTTGGACAAGGCAGCCCACCTAGGGGAAGGGGATCCCCCAGGCAACTATTCACAGACAATTGTCTTTCCCTGCTCCAATTGCTAGGGGTCCACCTAAAGACCAAGCTGCACATCAGCTACAAATGTACAGGGGGCCTAGGTCCAGCCCACACATGAATTTAGTTGGTGGTTCAGTCTCTGTGAGCCCCCATAGGTCCAGGCTATTTGACTCTGTAGGTGTTTTTGTATTGTTCTTGACCCCTCTGGCTCACTAAGTTCTGTGACCCTCCTCTTCTACAGGACCCCCTATGGGGTTTCCTTAAACAGACCAAGCACAGCCTCAGCTTTGACTGGTAGAGAATGGTGTGACTTCTTCATTTCTCTGCTCAGATGTCATTCTGGGGTGTTTTTTGACTCACATTAGACAGGTGAAGTGGCTCCTAGTTCCCACAACACGCATACCCAGATTCTTTTTTTCCTTTTTTATTAATCATTCCATTTGTTTACATCTCAAATGGTATCCCACTTCCTGGCTACCCCCCCACCAACCCCCATCCCGCATTTTCCCTTTCCCCTCCCCTTTGCCTGTAGGAGGATGCTCCCCCACTCACTGCTTCAGCTTCCCCCTAAGCTGGGGCTTCAGATCTCCCTGAGACCAAGGGCCTCCCCTCCCACTGCTGTCAGGTAAGGCCATCCTCTGCTACATATGCTGCTGGAGCCATGGGTTCCTCCAGGTCATTCCCAATTATTATTAACCAGTTTTCTTTCTTGAAAACATAAGCCCTGTGAGTCAGGCTTCACAAGATGTGCTCACTGAAATACCTGTCACATAATAGTTGCTAAAATAAATAATTCCTGGAGGAACAGAAGAAATTAGATTTTTCACAATGAAGTTAAGCAGATGAAGAGAAAGTAAAAAGTTGGGAGGGAGAAGATTTTCTGGTTTTTAAAATTATTAGTTCATTTTATACTCCTGCGCACATACTGGATATCTACTTGTCAAAATCTGAATTTTCATATACATGTGTGAGGTTCGATCTCTTGGCTGCTGATTATTTCACCATTACAAGCCCAAGCAGCTCGATAGCAAAGCAAGTATTTACAACTTTAAGTGCGGACAGTTCTGAAATTCATTTTAGATTTCCTCCCCCACACTCAATTCCTGAATTTCTTCGGTTTGAAGGTGTGAGAAGTTGTTTGCGGCTCGTGGTTCAGAGTACTAAGGCCTTCTGCCCTATTACAGGAAGAAAGCTCCTTTCTGAAACAAACACTTCACAAGGGTATAATTTTGGAGGCCCTGGCACACACTGACAGCCTTGCTGACTGACCTGTGAAGTCTGACAACCATGGCAGCTCTTTCTTAGCTGAAGAGCTTCACATGGCATGCAAAAACCTGTTCACATTTCAGATGGTCAAATGGCCATCATCACATGATAAAAATATACATGGCCTTCCTTTAATTTCATAATGACTTTAAGGACCACCCTCCTTCCATTTCTGAGCACACCCAGAGACCGAGATGTCTTTACTATTTGACTCTCCCCTTAACAGCTGTGGGGTCTTGGGTGGGATCCCTGACCCCTCTCACTTGTTTATTTTGGAATACTTATGTAGACTGTATAGAATCATGCATGAAAGTCTTTGTCTTAGCTGCTTTGGAGTAGAGGTGACATAAATCTGATAGAAGAATTCAGAGAATTTATTTTGGCTCATGAATTAAAGTCAGCTTGGTCTGCATACTTCCAGGTTCACCTGAATTACATAGAAGTATCTGACACACACACACACACACACACACACACACACACACACACACAGACACATACACAGACACACACTCACACAGACACACTTACACAAAGAGAGTGACAGACAGAGAGGCAGAGAGTCAGAGACAGACAGACATAGACACAGGCACAGAGAAGATAGACAGAGACAGAGACAAAGAGAAACAGAGTCAGAGACAGATGACAGAGAAAAAGAGAGACAGACATAGAAAAGCAGAGACACAGAGAAGAGAGACAGAGTAAAACACAGAGCCAGAGAGAAAGTCAGGGGAGAGAGAGACAAGGGGTCTGTCCACAGTGTCCTTCCCTTAGGTACTTGAGGACAGCATAATGGTTATGAGACTGTGTGGTGAGCTTATTTACTTCATGGTGGACAGGAAGCTGGCAGAGGGAGGAATATAGGTGGAACAAAGCAAGATACATCCTCTAAGAACACCGCAGTCCCCTGATTCCTCCAATTGCTACATTTTACCACACCCAGTGACTCCAGGATACTATGCTCCACCAGGGAATTAATCCATGAGTTAGGACAGAGGCTAAGAGTCAATGATGGCTCCCCAGCTAATCAGCTAGCAGCTGTACAACCAATTACATAAACCTGGGGGTGGGGATTTTATTAAAATCATGCTACGTCCCTTCTATGTATGGAGTATGTTCCAGGATCCTCAGCAAGTGCCTGAAACCACAAACAGTACTCAACACTATGGGCATCACTCTCTTCATACACATACACATTCATGTTGAGATGTGATTTATAAATCATGCATAGCAGGAGACTATCAGTCACTAATGAAAAAAAGGAATTGCAGTAAAAGTTCTACAAATATGTCTTTATCTCTCTTAAAATATTCATTTCATAGACTTTAGGTAATGGCAACTTCAGAAGATGAATGCATGGATAAGGAGGAATTATATATACCCAGAGAAGTGTGTGGATGATCCTCCCTCTCCACTTCCCTTTGTCTCTCTCCATCTTTGTCTCTCAATGTCTTTTGTTCTCTGTGTTTCTGTCTCTGTCTCTCTGTCTCCATCTCTCTCTCTCCCCATTCCTATGCCTCTCTCACTATGTCTTTCTCTCTGTCTCTCACTGTTTTTCTTTCTGTTTCCATCTGTGTCTCTTTCTCTGTCTCTCATTGTTCCTCTTTCTCTGTGTCTCTGTCTGTGTTGCTATGTCTCTCTCTCTCTCTCTCTCTCTCTCTCTTTCTCTCTGTGTTGTGTGTTGTGCCTGGGATCCTACTATACAGCTCAGGTGGATCTGGAAATATGAAGTCCAGTTGACTTTAATTCTTGATCGTTGTCCATCTGGCCTTAGCCTACTGCATTATCTGCTCTGCGTTGGCCAACCAAGTGCTGGGGATACAGGAGTGCCCCACTATGCCTGGCTTGTTGCTTTTCTTAACCACGGAATACACATTGTTTAGTGACCTTTTCTATCGGCTCTCCTTAAGCACATAACTGTGTCTTAGTTCAAAGTCTGTAATTAACTCAATTTCTCAACAAAGGAAGAGCCTCGCTGGTACACATGCTCTGTTGCTTTCCTTCAGAAATTTTTGAGCATTTTCGAACCAACATGTGTGGAAGGCACATCTCTTTATATGTGATGAGAAGAAGCCTTTATAATGTTATGGATACTCAATAGCAATGTCAGCAACAAAGTTACCTGAGCCCAGGTTTCTTTCTTTCTTTTCTATGAATGACACTTTATTCAGTCATTTTCTTTATAACTGAAACTCTGGGAATTCAAAATTAACATCCTTGCCTGTGAGCTTCTTGCATACACTAGAAAAAGTTTCAACCTTGTGTTCCACATTGTTCTGCTGTGCTTTGTCTAAGTGAACGTTTATGAGCCGGCTGTCATCCCGTTTCACAGGGATCCTCTTACCCACATTTTCACTTGGGCAGACTAAGTCCTCAAGGATGGCGTCGTGCACTGCTGTCAGGGTGCGGCTTCTGGGGCGCTTTTGCTTATTTTTCGTATGGCTTTTCCGGGTTGGCTTAGGCAGAATCCTCCTCTGAGCAATGAAGACGATGTGCTTCCCACTGAACTTTTTCTCCAATTCACGAACTAGCCGAACTTGGATTTTCTGGAAAGATTTAAGCTGAGGAACTGCTACAAAAATTATGATAGCTTTCCGACCACCACCAACTTTAATTCTTTGGCTGCGGGTGATGTTGAGTTCCCGCAGCTGTGCCTTGAGATCGGAGTTCATCTCCAGCTCGAGCAGCGCCTGAGAGATGCCGGACTCGAACTCATCCGGCTTCTCGCCATTGGGCTTCCCGATCTTGGCGCTTGAGCTGAACATGGCTTTGTCCTGACGGAGCGCCCGGCTTAGAAAGAGAGATCACAGGTTTAAAGAGCTCTGCAGGACAGCAGTGTGTGGCTGGAGTTGCTTCATTACCTTTAGAGGCTAGATGTGCCCTGAGTCTAACAGAAAGGACTTGGCTAGCTGCTATGGGCTAGACTAAGTCTCAGCTCTTTTGAGATCCAGAGCAAAGTCACTCCACTGCGTGAGCATTTTCCTCATTTGTGAGATGGGAACAGGGACTTCCAGTCTTTTAGTGAGAAATATTAAAAAATGAGTGGCAAGTTCCCGTGCTTGACCCAGTTACTCTCAGCCCCTGCTGCCTTAAGGGCCAGTTCTGGTGGGCAATGGCCAGCCTGTTCTTATCTCGTGGAGACTCTCTGACTCAAAGCTCCAAAATCTCTCCACCCAGCTCTCTAAGTACCCTCTGGCATTACCATGCCAGCCCCGTGGTGTTTCAAATCCCCCATGGCCTTTGTGGTACACACCTGGCAAACCCATGCTTTTCTCTTTTGAACCCTGTCTAACTGCCATGTGAAGGAAAATGGCACACAGACTTAGTTCAGAAACAATGGTAACTCAATCTCTGGTCGCAACAACTAGAATCCTAATCCTGTAAGCCATATGAAATCTAAATTGTCCGCTGCTAAATCCTGGTGGATTTGTCATTGAAACCAAGAGACACTAGCAGCCACATCTTGTCCTTATGATATCCCCATCCAAAAAGCCCCGTACCTTTCTCTCCTGCTTCTTCTCTTCCTCAGTCCAACCAAGAAGTCCCGCCTACTCGCCCGTTGATTGATTCCTTTATTCATTAGGGGATTGGTTCACAAGAAGCCACCAGAGTACACGACTCATTCCTCTGTCCAGGCAACTCCTCCTGGGAAAGTGGAATTAGCATCGAAATACAACAGCATCTGGGCCATCCACAACACGCTTTTGCAGATTTTTCTGGGGTGTCAACCCCCCCAATAAAATAAAATAAATAAACTGATGTGGAGAGCATTGTATAGGTGGTATCTGTTCACGACTGCTTTGAAAGAATGCTGGCATACAAGGAGGGGCTTAGGTCTTTGGCTAGAAGGAAAACTTCATGGGAGGGCAAGTGTCCATCTGGTTTCTCGCCAGGATCCTTCCTCCTTAGCCAGGCTGGATGCACACCTAGTTTTCAGGAACTCATATCTACTAGAGAACCTGGCAGACCCCAGTCTGCATACTTGATATTCACTTCACCTGGTGCCTCTTTTTATTTCTCAGGTCCATAGGAACACTTTTCTATTCAGCCATAGGAAACAAAACTGTGCCAGCTTACAAATTATTTTCTTTGGCAACACCAGGTGGTGCTGGGAATCAAGTAATTGATCATCCGATTTCCAGGGTAAAAATTTTCCTTTACAGGCTTTTTTTTTTTTTTTTTTTTTAAATGCTTGCTCACCAAATCTTTCATGTGTTATCATCGTATTAGATGTGGAAGGGATTGCAGGTGCTCCCAGGCCAACCTGCAATGTTATTATCCAGCAATGTGTTGTTTAAAACTGAAAATTTTTTTGGGGGGTGCTGGGGAGACGGCTTAGGGATTGATGACACCTGCTTCTCTTGCAGAGGATCTGGGTTCTCCTCCCAGCAGCTGCATCACAACTCACAACTATCTATAGTTCCAGTGCCTTCCTTCTTGTTACCTCTATAGGCTTCTGCTCACACATGGTGCACATAAACTTACACACACTACAGTCAAGCGCATAGAACATTAAATTAAATCAAGGATATGGAATTATGAGCTCTTACACTCAAAAGACAATGAATCTATTTAAATGACTCCCAGTCTGATGAATAGAATGTATTTTTCTCTTTTTTCTCATGCTTTGAATTGAGTTTGGGTATGTTAGACACACAGACACACTCTACTGTTTAGCTACATCCCAAGATTATGATTTTTTTTTTCTAGGAGACAGGATCTCATTGCACAGGAATACAAGTCATGTTACCATGACCAGTTTATTTATTTTTAGTTTTTCAAAAACAAATTTTCTTATGTATTTTGAGGTTTACAACCCAGTGTAGTAAACAAGGATAGTAGGTGGTTGTCCCCATGATGCCTGTGAACACAGATGGCAGCTCACAGTTACTTATTTTGGAGAGAAGTTTGGCTAAAATCTACAAATTCTAATGATGACTCCTAGTACAATATAGTCTTATTAATTTTAATCCTATAATATAATTGCATGTCTGATATGTATATTTACTGACCCTACAAAATTGATATGAATCATCTACCTTACATCTTACTTCCTATCTCCATTTCTGCCTCTGGCCATTATTGATTTATTCTCTATATATTCTGCCCCCCTCCTTCCTAGCATGCGATTAAAATCATTATGTCTTTTAGTGTCTGGCTTATTTTACTTAGCAAAATTTCCTCCGTCATGCTCACCATATGGCAGGATTTTCTTCCTTTAAAAATTAATCAATTAAACAATCAACCAACTAATTTTATATCCGACAACATTTTCTCCCCCCCTCTCCTTCCAGTCCTTCCCCCTTTCCTTCTTCCCACACCCATCCCTCCTCCAACAGGGCAGCCCAGGCATAGCAAGTTGCAGTAAGATGAGGCACATCCTCTCCTATTGAGACCAGACAAGGATGCCCAGTAGGAGGAAAGGGTTCAAGAGGCAGGCACCAGGATTGCAGACAGCCCCTGCTCCCACTGTTAGGAGTCTCACATGAAGACCAAGCTGCACAAACTGTAGGATATGTGCAGAGCAGCTAGGTCAGTCTCATGCAGGCTCCAGTTAGCAGCTCAGTCTTGTGAGCCCACATAGACCCAGCTTAGTTGATTCTGTGGGGTTTCTTGTGGTGTCTTTAATTTCTCTGGCTCCTATAATCTTTTTTCCTCCTGCTCTGCAGGGTTTCCCAAGCTCTGCCCAGGGTCTGGCTATGAGTCTCATGCACCTGTTTCTGTCAGTTGCTGGGCGAAACCTCTCTGAGGACAGTTATACTAAGCTCCTGTCTGCAAGTAGAGCAGAATATTGGTAATAAGTGTCAGGGTGGGATCCCTCTTATGGCATGGGTCTCAATGGACCAGTCATTAGTTGGCTTTTCTTTCAATTTCTGTTCCATTTCCACCCCAGCCCATCTTTTAGGCAGGACAAATTGTAGGCCAAAGGTTTTGTGCTTGGGTTGATGTTCCAATTCTTCCATTCCTGTCTGGTTACAGGAGACAGCCAGTGTGGCTCCATATCCTCCATTGTTAGGAGTCTTAGCTGGGGTCACCATCTCTGGAGTTTCCATTGTCCTAGGTTTCTAGCTCATCCCAGAGATGCCCTCCTACCGATTTCAGTTCTTACCCACTCTGTCCTCCTCATACTTGGTCCCTCCTGTTCACCTCTCCACCTCACCTCCCACCCAGTTCCCTCCCTCTATCCACCCCTGATATCTATTTTATTTTCCCTTCTCAATGAGATTCAAGCATCTTCCCTTGGGCCCTCCTTATTACCTCCTTGTTACTTCGTTTCTTTGGGTCTGTGGATGGTAGCACAGTTAGTCTGTTCTTTACGGCTTATGTGTTTGTCTTTCTGGGTCTGGCTTACCTCACTTGGGATGATATTTTCTACTTCCATCCATTTGCCTTCAAATCTCATGATGTCAGTGTTTCTAAAAGCTGATTAATATTCCATGGGTAAATTTACTAAATTTTCTTTATCCATTTTTTTTTTCTGTTCCCAGTTTCTGGCTATTACAGATAAAGCTGCTATGAACATAGTTGAGCAAGTGTCCTTGTGATACGGTGGAGCGTACTTTGGGTTTATACCTAGGAGAGGCACAGCTAGGTCTTGTGGTAGATAGATATATTCCCAAATTTCTGAGAAACCATCGGATTGGTTTTCAAAATGGCTGTACAGGCTTGCACTTTCATCAGCAATAAAGGCTTGTTCCCCTGGCTCAACATCCTCTCCAACATGAGCTGGTGCTTGAGTTTTTTATTTTAGCCATTCCGACGGTTGTAAGGTGGACTCTTCATTGTTTTCTTTTTAAAGACTGAAAAACATTCTGTTCCATAAAACCGTATTTTGAAAAATTCATTCATTCATCAACTGACAGTTGCATATTTTTTATGTCTACTACGAGTATCAATTACTTGACAACTGGGTCTTTTCTTGGCCTCCAGTGAACATAGCAGGGTATATATTTATGAAGGGGTGATTTTATTTTATTTTTTGAGTATGCACCTAGATGGGAGATTGTTGGGGTATATGTTAGTGCTGCTTTCCTTCCTTCCTTCCTTCCTCCCTTCCTTCCTTCCTTCCTTCCTTCTTTCCTTCCTTCCTTCTTTCCTTCTTTCCTTGCTTTGTTGGGGGAGGAAGTTTATACCATTTACTATAATGACTTCATTAAGTCATCAGCAGTATGCAAACTCCTCTCCAATGCTTGCTTTTACCTTTTTAGTAACATCCATCCTTTAGGGTACCAGATGATATGTAGCAATATGCATTTCCCTCATGGTCAGTGAGCCTGACTCAGTGTTAGTCTTTTGATGTGGATAGACTTCAGGGAAGGCCTGTCAGATAAATGTTGTCAATTCTCTATCCTATTTTCTCGTGCTTATACATTTGAATAATTATAATAAATATTATCATAAAGCCTGAAAAATATCAGTAAAGAAATCTGCTTATTTTTTTTACAGAAGCCTTAAACTCATCTGGCCAGAGATGACCTCCTTCTTTTTCCAGAGTACATACCAACATACATGAGAACATTTGTCTTAGGATGTAGGTTTGCAAATTAGCTATAGGGAGATTGCTCCTTTTTCTGCATCTTTTAATCATAAACAGGTTTGTTTCTCTGTGATGTCTGAGTGCCTTTGGGATGCCCTAGCAAGTTTCTAACAACAAGTTGCCCCTGCAGGTGCTACATCACATTGGCTCAAGCTCTGGGCATGAGCATGGGAGGAGCCCCTGCTGGTCCCGCAGGGACAGGCAAGACAGAGACCACCAAGGACATGGGCCGATGTCTTGGGAAATACGTTGTAGTTTTCAACTGCTCAGACCAGATGGATTTCCGAGGACTTGGGCGGATATTCAAAGGTGAACATTATGCTTTTATGTGCTTTTATTTCCTTCCTTCCTTCCTTCCTTCCTTCCTTCCTTCCTTCCTTCCTTCCTTCCTTCCTTCCTTCCTACCTTCCTTCCTACCTTCCTACCTTCCTTCCTTTCTTTCTTTCTTTCTTTCTTTCTTTCTTTCTTTCTTTCTTTCTTTCTTTCTTTCTTTCTTTCTTTCTTTCCAGTGACTGAGAAATTTCAGGTCAGGTGAAATTTCTTTCTAAGATTTATCTCTTAGGATGGTCGATGCAGCTTCCTGGTGGCACATGCTTAGGCTACAGGGAAATTTGATTCAGTCTGCAGCAGCAACAACAGCCAAAGATTTGTATAGTTTTTCAAGAGCTGGATACATATCCATGTCACTTTTCCTGGCTTGTTTTATTTGACAAGCTCAGTCTTAGCGGCATAGGTGGATGGGAGGCTCATGTAATTTCCCCTTTGTAAAGCACTTGTCGTCAGTAATACGGTTGGATGTTTACAGACAGCCTGCCAACATCTCCACTGCTTGGGGCCTCTGGATGCACCATTTATTTTCTAACCACAGTTTTGAATAAACCGATCTCTGGTTCACTTTGGCAGCTGCGTTATATCCGTTTTCTTGGTTTTCAGACATGATGTACTAATTGGATTTTTCATTTGATTTCCTTTCTAAGGACTGGCACAGTCTGGGTCCTGGGGTTGCTTTGATGAGTTCAACCGTATCGACCTACCAGTTCTGTCCGTTGCAGCCCAGCAAATCTCCATTATTCTCACGTGTAAAAAGGAGCATAAAAAATCTTTCATTTTTACTGATGGAGATAATGTGACCATGAACCCAGAATTTGGACTTTTTCTAACCATGGTAAGTTAGTTAGTGCTAGAAGAGCCAGCCATTGAAATGCAACCCAGCCTTGTCATCTCAGCTCACACCTCTCCCAGTCTCATGTCACCTGAGCATCAAGCATACAAACGAAGATTGTAATTATCATTTCTGTTTGAAAACCTTTAAGAGCTAAACAAAGCTCGTATTAATAACTCATGACTTAGACGGTCCAGGCAAAGGAAGGGTGAGATATGCAAATGAGCTGCCCACTTGACATTCCAGATCTGTGTTGTGTGCATAATGAATCTCTTAATATCATGCCTGCATGTCCTAACTGTCCCAGGAGCATGTCATTCATCCTTGGGTTTTGCTTCCATTCAGAACCCTGGCTATGCTGGGCGCCAGGAGCTCCCGGAGAACTTGAAGATCAACTTCCGCTCTGTGGCTATGATGGTCCCTGACCGGCAAATTATCATCAGGGTGAAACTGGCCAGCTGTGGCTTCATTGACAACGTAGTTCTGGCCAGAAAATTTTTCACGCTCTACCAGCTGTGTGAGGAACAGCTCTCGAAGCAGGTGTGCTAGTCTGAAGGTCTTTATAGAGTTAGCTACATTTCTTCTTTCTGTTCATTGGAATATTTCTATTTCTTTTAAAGATTGTCAAGGAATGTCATATAGGTGTGCAATGAATTTTGAGGAATCTACCTCATATTCTGTCCCCGCCAATTCTTCCTTTATCCTCTTCACTACTTTTCTCTCTGAATTCCATGAGCTCTTAAAACAATCATTGCTTTAAGAGTTCCCTTAGTGCATGGACAAAGAGCTATCTACTGGAGGATGGGTTGCCTCCCAGGCTGGATGCTTGTTAAAAACCAACTCTCCCACTCCCAGAAGCTGCCAATTATCAATAGCCCTTCAGCTTAGACTAGAACTCTTAAAAATGTACCTTTGGCACTAAGTATAAAATGACAAAGCTTATGTGTATGTGTGTGTGTGTATAGGTACATGTGATTGTGTGTACAAAGGCANACTGGAGGATGGGTTGCCTCCCAGGCTGGATGCTTGTTAAAAACCAACTCTCCCACTCCCAGAAGCTGCCAATTATCAATAGCCCTTCAGCTTAGACTAGAACTCTTAAAAATGTACCTTTGGCACTAAGTATAAAATGACAAAGCTTATGTGTATGTGTGTGTGTGTATAGGTACATGTGATTGTGTGTACAAAGGCATGTGGAGGCCATAGGTCAGCTTCATGAACTGTACCTAAGGTACTGTCCACCTTGGCTTTTAACACGTGTCTCTCACTGGCCTTAGGCTACCTGAGTAACCAGTGAGAACTAGGGACACCTCTCTGATTTTCCAGAGCAATGAATTTATGTGTGTGCCACCATGCCTGGCTTCTCCTAACTCCCCTCCCACTGGTTTTCAAACTGATGTCAGATCTTCATGGTTACACAGCAAGCACTTGACCTACAGAGTTATCTCCTAAGACACAACAAAATTGATTTTCTCTAGACTTCTGTTAAGAAGTACATTCAAAGGAACGGCTATTTTTAGCACAGAAGTGACGTGGTAACTCTGCAAACTGACTTACGAGCTGTAATAGGAATGATATTGCTGCTGGCAATTTATATAATCTGTGTGTGCATCCTGGTGTATGAGGCAATGTCATAGTTTTCAGGAACTTCTGCCTATTGACCCCCAAGCTTGCCCATGTATTTAACTAAGCTTGTTGACTAATTGCTTTTTCTGTTGTAAACTTCTTGACAGTTTCCTATATGTTTGGGACAACAGATAAAACCCTCCCAAGAGTTAATGGCTAGGAGACACAAGTTAATCACATATTACATCTGTATTAATTATCTATCACCAACCAACAATTTTAGTCGCAAGCTCAGTGGCTTGAAAGACTGGACAGCATTTTCATCTCTGAGGAGCTGAAGCCAGCTTCAGTGGGTCTGATATATGTCAGAAGGCTGCAGTGAAGGTGCCTGCCAGAGTTTTGACTCCATCTCACTCTTGATTGGCCATCATTGGGCATCAGTGTAATGAGTTATCTTCTCTCTCCCTTCTGTTCCTTGGATGTAGAGAACGTTCCCTGCCCCTGACTCCTACCCTTGTCTTCGCTGCTTCAGTACTCCACTCCTTTGGTCACAGCCACAAAGCCCCCATGAAATGACAGGATCAATGCACAGAGAGTGGTCATCCTCTTGCAGATACCACTTCAGGCTCAGATTTAACACAATTCCATTTTTCAAAGGAAGTTTTCCCTTGTTTACTTCATCCACGGACACTTTGCATTCACTGATACTTTGGGGCACGTTTACTTAGACATTTATTTCTTTGTTGTTGTTGTTCTTCTTCTTTAATTTTATTTATTAGAGTACACTGTAGCTGTCTTCAGACACTCCAGAAGAGGGCGTCGGATCCCTTTACTGATGGTTATGAGCCACCGTGTGGTTGCTGGGAATCAATGCTCTTAACTGCTAAGCCATCTCTTCAGCCCCTCTTTGTTCTTCCTTAGAGCTTGAATTCCTTGAATTCAGGAACTTACACGAATGCTTTCTGTATTCCATCCTCAATATATTGGCACTGAGTGAGGTGTGACACTCCCTTAAGTGAACCAATGGCTTTCAGTTTTATCTTTGTTTTAATTTAATTTTAATTTATAAAATATGTAACATACTATAGCAGCCATTTTAAGTGTACAGTTCATTATAAGCGTATTTATGACAGATATACAAACAATTTTTCAAAATTTCTTTCATTGCTAAATAAAACTATGATGTGACAGCTCCCTTTTCCAACCTCCCAGCCCCTGGCAGCCACTATTCTAATTTTCTAGCAACTTAATAGATAACTCATGTAAATAAAATTATACAGTGTTCTTCTGTGGCTATAACATCTTCTGGGTTCATGTGAGATGTGGTGTGGAGTTCCTTCTTTATGTGGCTATGTAATGTTCCACTGTGTAAAAGGGCTGTGTCTTGCTTCTTCATTCATCTGTGGCAGGATATCTCCACATCTCGGCATCTAGGCTGCTCCCTGCTATCTTCTGTGAGCAGTAGGGTATGGATATTACATAATATTGTTCAAACACCCCTTTGAGACTGGGAGTGCTGCATCATATGGAATACTTTTTAAGTCTTTAAGACAATGTCTCACTCTGTTACACATGTTGGCCTGGAATTTGCCATTTAGTCTTGAAGTTGAAATCCTTCGGTGTTTTCCAGGTGCTGGGATGGGCCTTTGCCCACGCACCTGGCCTGATTGCTTCATTTTTAATTTTTTAGAACTGCCAGCTGTATTCCACAGTGGTTAGATAATGGAATTTTAATTATTCACCTTGTATATGCTACCATTTGGAATATAGAACTCTCGTAATTATTATACGAAGCAGAAAGCCGGGGCATGGCTCCAGATTTAGCAGGATTCTTCCTCCAGGTGATCCTGGGATGTGGCTTCTTCTCCTCATGCCTAATATTCCTACATTATTAGTAAAAGTTTGAGAGTGTCATGTTTGAGTTTAGTTCTACTCCTGGATTTTAGGTATAGTGACACAGATGCATTTTCATATGTATGAATGATTGAGAGGAAGGTAAAAGAATGTCACAGTGTAAGAGGAAATATGTACCTCCTTATCTAGACACATCTTGGTCTTAACATAAGGACTTAAGCTAATGACGGTACAAGGAAAGTCTCTTAGGTAGTAGTCTTCAGTTTTCAACAAGCATACCAATAAAGAACAGTTTTGTTCTATTTTTTTGACTTCTTAATTGACTTGCTGTGAACTTTACATCATGCACCCAATCACACTCACCTCCCATCTCTCCATATCGGCCTCCACCCTTGCAAACTGCTCCCACAAAACAAAACAAAACAAAACAAAACAAAACAAAACAAAACCAATCCGAAATAAAAACAAAATGTCACAGTGGAAGCTGTGGCATGTCATGGTGTGTCACAGTGTGCCACAGTGTGTCACACAGTATACCTTTTGACCAAACAGCTCTACTTGCAAATCTTCATACAGTACGGATCCTCACCGGGACTCATCTTTGATATTCTGTTGTTTTCCCATGTCATGAGAAGCCTACCCTTTAGTTTTGCAGGATCAGCCTTTTCATGTGCTTTAGCAGCTTGTAGATGGGGAAGCCTTTAGGGTGGGTCAACTCAAAGTCCTGGATCTGGGCCTGCGTGGTAACTGAGTTGTTCAGCTTTTCAGCTTTCCTGTGCCTGCACCCTCAGGGCCAGCTTTATCTAAGTGAGTGGAGAGTGTCGATGAGGCATGGGGAACTCTCTTCTGGGCACTGCAGGTCCAGCCTCGCTGCACCATCCCAGGAAGACATAGGGCTAGCTTTCCTGAGCTCACACCTTCAGTGTCTGCTCAACCCCTGCCCTTACTTTTTTTTTTTTTTTTTTNGAGAACTTTCTCTTGTCCCATTTACCTGGGAACTTTATCCTTGAGAGGGGTAAATCCCCTTTTCTTGTTCCCCCTTAATTTTTTACCTGGGAACTTTACTGAGGCTTATCTTTTTCTGACCTTTTCTTGCTTTATTTTTGAGCTGATACCCTTTATCATCTAGGTGCTATAGCTCCCTCTCATTTTTAACAGCCTCCTCTTCCACCTCTTCTTCTGAAGAGGAGTTGAGGTTGGAAAGCTGCAATTCCTTGAGAGAGGGGTAAATCCCCTTTTCTTGTTCCCCCTTAATATTTAAGAATAGGTTCTAGCCTCCCCTTTGCTGTCTAAAATATTATGGGAAGTTTACCGGTACCACCACTCCGTAGCTGATGAGTTCTGATCCCACGAAGATAATCTTCAGTTCCTGAAGAGTTCCCACGAAGATCTTCTTCAGATCCCACGAAGATCTTCTTCAGATCCCACGAAGATCTTCAGTTCAGATCATCTTCGGTTCCCGGGTTCTCGGCACCACTTGCGACGCGCCTCCCTGCCTCCGTTGACCAGCAAGAAAGACACGCCACCACCGGGATCTTCTCAGTCAGCTTTATTCTGGAGCGCCTTGCTTGTAGATTCCCGGGACTCTGGACAGCAGCAGAGCTGCTGCTTTTATACACTCCCAGGGAAGGGGGAGGGGTGTCATAGTGGTTGCTGATTGGTGCACCAAGCCACAACTCATTTGCATGTGGCCCGTTCATTGGTGCCACAAGCCACAGCCATTAGCATATTTTCCCTTCATTGGTACTACAAGCAGTGCCTCATTAGCATATTTTCCCTTTGGGAGGGGCTACTGCCTGAGGAGGGCCTGAAGAGGGAGCCCGGGTTTTCCTGAGCAACTGCCGTTCCTAAGCAACTGCCATTCCTGAGCAACTGCCATTCCAGAGCAACTGCCATTCCTGAGCAACTGCCATTCCGGAGCAACTGCCGCTCCCTACAGTCATCCTCTTGCAGATACCACTTCAGGCTCAGATTTAACACAATTCCATTTTTCAAAGGAAGTTTTCCCTTGTTTACTTCATCCACTGACACTTTGCATTCACTGATACTGTGGGGCACGTTTACTTAGACATTTATTTCTTTGTTGTTGTTCTTCTTCTTCTTTAATTTTATTTATTAGAGTACACCGTAGCTGTCTTCAGGCACTCCAGAAGAGGGCGTCGGATCCCTTTACTGATGGTTGTGAGCCACCGTGTGGTTGCTGGGAATCAATGCTCTTAACTGCTAAGCCATCTCTTCAGCCCCTCTTTGTTCTTCCTTAGAGCTTGAATTCCTTGAATTCAGGAACTGACACGAATGCTTTCTGTATTCCATCCTCAATATATTGGCACCGAGTGAGGTGTGACACTCCCTTAAGTGAACCAATGGCTTTCAGTTTTATCTTTGTTTTAATTTAATTTTAATTTATAAAATATGTAACATACTATATCAGCCATTTTAAGTGTACAGTTCATTATAAGCGTATTTATGACAGATATACAAACAATTTTTCAAAATTTCTTTCATTGCTAAATAAAACTATGATGTGACAGCTCCCCTTTCCCACCTCCCAGCCCCTGGCAGCCACTATTCTAATTTTCTAGCAACTTAATAGATAACTCATGTAAATAAAATTATACAGTGTTCTTCTGTGGCTATAACATCTTCTGGGTTCATGTGAGATGTGGTGTGGAGTTCCTTCTTTATGTGGCTATATAATGTTCCACTGTGTAAAAGGGCTGTGTCTTGCTTCTTCATTCATCTGTGTCAGGGTATCTCCACATCTCGGCATCTAGGCTGCTCCCTGCTATCTTCTGTGAGCAGTAGGGTATGGATATTACATAATATTGTTCAAACACCCCTTTGAGACTGGGAGTGCTGCATCATATGGAATACTTTTTAAGTCTTTAAGACAATGTCTCACTCTGTTACACACGTTGGCCTGGAATTTGCCATTTAGTCTTGAAGTTGAAATCCTTCGGTGTTTTCCAGGTGCTGGGATGGGCCTTTGCCCATGCACCTGGCCTGATTGCTTCATTTTTAATTTTTTAGAACTGCCAGCTGTATTCCACAGTGGTTAGATAATGGAATTTTAATTATTCACCTTGTATATGCTACCATTTGGAATATAGAACTCTCGTAATTATTATACGAAGCAGAAAGCCGGGGCATGGCTCCAGATTTAGCAGGATTCTTCCTCCAGGTGATCCTGGGATGTGGCTTCTTCTCCTCATGCCTAATATTCCTACATTATTTAGTAAAAGTTTGAGAGTGTCATGTTTGAGTTTAGTTCTACTCCTGGATTTTAGGTATAGCGACACAGATGCATTTTCATATGTATGAATGATTGAGAGGAAGGTAAAAGAGTGTCACAGTGTACGAGGAAATGTGTACCTCCTTATCTAGACACATCTTGGTCTTAACATAAGGACTTAAGCTAATGACAGTACAAGGAAAGTCTTTTAGCTAGTCTTCAGTTTTCAACAAGCATACCAATAAAGAACAGTTTTGTTCTATTTTTTTGACTTCTTAATTGACTTGCTGTGAACTTTACATCATGCACCAAATCACACTCACCTCCCATCTCTCCATATCGGCCTCCACCCTTGCAAACTGCTCCCACAAAACAAAACAAAACAAAACAAAACAAAACAAAACAAAACAAAACCAATCCGAAATAAAAACAAAATGTCACAGTGGAAGCTGTGGCATGTCATGGTGTGTCACAGTGTGCCACAGTGTGTCACACAGTATACCTTTTGACCAAACAGCTCTACTTGCAAATCTTCATACAGTACGGATCCTCACCGGGACTCACCTTTGATGTTCTGTTGTTTTCCCATGTCATGAGAAGCCTACCCTTTAGTTTTGCAGGATCAGCCTTTTCATGTGCTTTAGCAGCTTGTAGATGGGGAAGCCTTTAGGGTGGGTCAACTCAAAGTCCTGGATCTGGGCCTGCGTGGTAACTGAGTTGTTCAGCTTTTCAGCTTTCCTGTGCCTGCACCCCCAGGGCCAGCTTTATCTAAGTGAGTGGAGAGTGTCGATGAGGCATGGGGAACTCTCTTCTGGGCACTGCAGGGCCAGCTTTGCTGCACCAACCCAGGAAGACATAGGGCTAGCTTTCCTGAGCTCACACCTTCAGTGTCTGCTCAACCCCTGCCCTTACTTTTTTTTTTTTTTTTTTTTGAATTAGCATTAATTTATCATCATGATTGTGTTTTCAGCCGAATTCATATTGTTTTCATGGTAGGATATTATTGGAAATAAACCCAATATCTTCATCATTTCTTCAGGTTC
>LR749913.1:642982-759391 GCA_902729485.2 Mus minutoides
GGCCGAGAGGAGAGAGGAGAGAAGTAAAGGCTGGCTATGATCATGTGGAGAGAGGGGGGAAGGGAATGGGGAAAGAGGCAAGAGTAAGAAAGTGTGTGTGAGTGTGTGTGTGTGTGTGTGTGTGTGTGTGTGTGTGTGTGTGAGAGAGAGAGAGAGAGAGAGAGAGAGAGAGAGAGAGAGAGAGAGAGAGAGAGAGAGATATCGAAGGGGGCAAGCAGCCCCTTTTATAGTGGGCCAGGCCTACCTGGCTGTTACCAGGCAACTCTGAGGAGGAGCATATCTGGCTGTTGCCAGGTAACTGTAGGAGTGAAGTCCGGACAGAATACCAACAATAATTAGGCTTTATTTTGAAGAAGAAAGTAAGAAAAAACAAAAAGAGAACAAAGACATTGGTTTTCAGTGTTTGCACAATACAATTACTCCAGGAAGACCAGTTTCAAACTCCAAAAATGATGCTATGGATGAAGGTTTGGAAAAGGCAGGCAGCACGGCGTCCCATAGAATTACAGCACACAGGTGTAGCTGGTGCCAGTGACGTACAAAGTGTAGGTGATGGGAAGCCTAGGACAGCCAGGAGAAACTGAGCTTTAACCAGAAGTTGCCTTTATTCTAAATACAAATATTTAAATTGCCAGTCAATGAAACCAGCCTTAAATAGACTTAACAGCTAGCATTTAGATTTTTTGAAATGTTTACAGTCATTTCCACAAGATCCTCTGAATCTACCCCAGTGTGACCCAAGTGAACTCTTCCATTTGCCTACTGGACTGTTGAAGGAGTTTTTGGGGTTGTCATTAAGTTCTGGCTATTACAAATGAATCTGGTGTCTGTACTGACATACAGGACCTTTAGGGGTGGCACACATGCATTTCTACTGGCCATATTTATAGGAGTTGGGTTTCTGAGACATAAATTGTACACATTTTCTCAGTTTTTGTAGACTGTAAGAAAGAGTTTTTTAAAAAGTTTCACGCACTTATTCGGCAGCCAGCAAGACTTCCTGTGTGCACACCCCCACAGCCTGTTTTCTGCTTTTCAATGTCCTTGTGTGAGACAGAAGCAGTTTCCTTTGTTATGGGCTTAATTTGCATTTTGGTGACAGCTAATGGTGCTGAAAATCTTCGGTTGGGTTTGTAAACCTTTCAGAAATTTTTATGTTAAGTGCTTATTTGGGCCTCTCTCTCTCTCTCTCTCTGTAATTACTTCTTTTATTTTTTGAACTTATAATTACATCATCTTTCTGTTCTCTTCTTTCTTCCTTTGATCCCCTCTCATGTACCCCTCCTTGTTCTCTTTAAAATTCATGGTCTCTATTTTCATCAATTGTTATACGTGCATATGCACATACACTTGTAATACTAAATACGTAAATACAACTTGCTCAGTTTGTATACTGTTACCGATACATGTTTTCAAGGCAGACCATTAGGTACTGGATAACAAACTGGTTTGCTTTTCCCTGGGAAACTATTTCTCCCAGTCACAGCATTTCTTAGTTCCTGTAGTTCTTTGTGTTGGGTTAGAGCCTTATGGAGTTTCCCTGACCACTTTGGTGTGTCTATTGATGCCTTGTTCAGCTTACATTTGGGCAAGTCACATGGGTCATGAAACTTTGTCGATGTAGTTTCTGGCATCCCTAGGAGACATAATCTCACTGGCAACTCTCTGATTCTTTGACTCCCACAATATTTTTGCCCCCTTCTGCTAAAACTAGATTTAAGGATTTAATTATTTTCATTTTATGTATTTGAGTGTTTGCTTGCATGAGTGTGTCTGGTGCCCATAGTTGCTGCAAAAGGAAATCAGGATCCCTGGACCTGGACTTGCCAATGGCTGAGTCACCTTGTAGGCCACATGCACTCTTTAACACTGAGCCATCTCTCCAGCCCATTGTTAAACTTTTTCTGTTGGATTTAAAATACTTTATGAATGCTACAAATATTTTCAGCCACTTCCTGGCTTGTTCATTTTATTGCTGCTGTCTTTTGCTAAGCTGGGATTCTTAATTTTAATGTAGGACTCTTTATTGATATTCTCCTTAATAGCATTTTCTGTGTTCCATTTAGATGTTGGCTCTCTCTGAGGCAGAATAAATCCTCTTACGTTTTCCTTCTAGAAGTTTTAGTGTCTTATCTTCCAGATTTAGATCTTGAGACAACTAACTGGAAATACCCACTCTAGGCCCATTCTTCAAGCTACACCTTCGGCACCACCTTTCCTTCAGTTTTCAATTCAGCATCCTTCTTGTGCCTGCTGAAGCTATGGCATCGGAAGTGCCTTCCCTCTGCTACAGAAACGAGGTGGCTTGCCCAGGCAACTAGGAGACTGGGTGACAGTGCCGTTGGACTATGAATACATTCCCTGTGAATGACTCCACATCTCCCTTGTGCATCTGATGGAAGGTCACTGTTTACAAGACCTCTGTCTTCCCTATTTTCTAAGTCTCATGAAAGAAACTGGTGATAAGTAAGGTCTGAATGAAAGGGTGTTCTACTCTGCTGTCCACGGTCTGTGAAGGTTTATTCCATGCAATTACCAGTTGCTAGATTTATTTATACTTGGAAAATAATCACCCTTTTAGAAGAGAAAACATTATTATTTTTTTAAACATTCCATTTAATCATGGCTGGACTTTTCTTCCAGGTGCAGGAAGGCATTCTAAATCCATTTCTGCTGTGTCTTAAAATTACATTTCTCCAGGAGATAATAATTCTCTCATATTTGTGAAAGCTCTGTGATTAAAAATTAATTCATCATTCTCAAGGTGCAGTGTCCAAGTTATTGCTCTCACATTTCATGTGAGTTTAATAGAACTTCTGTCTGAATCTATTAAGCATTTAGTTGCTGATAAATGCTAAATCTATATGTACTTAGACTGAATATAGTTGTGTGTGTTTTTGTTTTTTCGTTGTTGATATTATGGGTTTATAATTCACCTATTTAGGATTAATGGAAAGAAGTTTTTTTATTGCGTTTGAAATTCTAATTACTGTAATGGTGTTCATCACTATTTACAAATAGTGATCCCAGTATATTTAACCAGGCCAGGGTGTCTGCACCAGGGACAGAGCACATGCTGGTAGACCTCTTTTGCAATCATTCTGCACTGTGCTTCCGGCTTTAAGACTTTCACCCAATATCCCGAGACACTGACAAACAAACAAAAACAAAGCAAACAAACAAACAAACAAAACACAAACCATTTGTCTAGCTTCGGATTCTTTTTGTTTTTGTTTTTGTTTTTTGAGACAGGGTTTCTCTGCATAGCCCTGGATGTCCTGGAACTCACTTTGTAGACCAGGCTGACCTTGAACTCAGAAATCTCCCTGCCTCTGCCTCCCAAGTGCTGAGATTAAAGGCGTGTGCCACCACTGCCCGGCTTTAGCTTCAGATTCTTACTAGTTTCTTTTTTACATTGAAAGCAGGATGTGAGTTTAGATATACCTCATAAAGTAACCATTTTTTGACTTTATTTCACATTTTTCCTTCTACAGCAATTCCCCAAAGACACGATCAATGAAGAAGTGATAGAATTTTTGAATCCTTACTTTGAAATGTCCGACTACAACATCGAGACGGCCAAGCGCGTCTGTGGGAATGTAGCCGGACTTTGTTCCTGGACCAAAGCTATGGCTTCCTTTTTTTCTATAAACAAGGAGGTGCTCCCCCTGAAGGTAGGCCTCCTAGGGTGAGCCCTGTGACCTGTGCCAGGAGAACTGCTGAGTCAATTGTTCAGTCTTCTCACAGCTCAGGCGCGTTGGCAGTCAGTACATTTGTCCTCAAATCTGTAGGAGAGCAAGGTTCTGAATGATGGAGACTAACATGTTTCTTTCGTCTTTAAAACATGGCTCCGAAATTGCAGGGGTTTTAAAGCATGTTTTAATTCTTCATGAAGACACCGAATCTGATGTGAGTTGCTTAAACATAAGACAAGAAAATCAGGGCACAGAATGATCTCCAACAATGCTCAAGATCTTAAGCCAAGGAATCCTATGAATGAGACAGGGTAAAGACATAGATACCGGTGCCAGAAAATCTGGTCTTTGAAGAAGGAAGGTAGAGCTTTCTCTTTCCCTTTATTGCACCTCAGGCAAGAATGTCAGCTATTTGTAATTAAATGTGATTTTGAGCCTAACCCTACATTTCCCCAAGTAGCTGAATTTATGAGTGTTATTTCTATATTTGCCACCATTATTAAAAAGACACCCAGTCTTTAGCAAACAGAGAGGTGAACACATTTAAAAAACACAAGCCCTAGTACTCATGTCTTAATGATCGTAGTTTGTGGCTTGATTTTGTTTTTGTATATTTCATAGTTCCCAACCATAAGCCAAGATTTACTTACCTATAATTGTTAGCCACCCAGTAAACTTAATAAGTATGATAAAATAATCAAGAGTATCAAGGGGATAATGCAGGGTGTAGAGGGTGAGTCTCAGGTTTCCAGAATTATGGAAAGCATCAAAGACTCATTCCAAGTCAGAGAATTTCAGAGCAAACAGATGATATCATTCTTGCTGATACTATGGAAACTGACCACTGGAGATTCCAGCAAGCTCAAGATTGGTCACAAGACATGCGTGGCACTCTATTTTATATTTTCCCAGCAAATATAATAACGTATATTTTTTGTTTTATTGTATTTATCTTAAGAATAGGGAACTGAAATAATTGAACAGAGACTCCCCAAAAGGCAGAACAATAAAAACTTTTCTCTGGGGTTCATATTTCAGCTTCCACTGAAGGTCAAGTCTAACCTGTCATCTACAGTGTTAGCTTATGAAATGTTTTTTTTTTTTTTAAATAAATCTTTAAAAGATTTTATTTTGCATTTTGGCCTCTGTAGCCCATAGTTCTTAGGTATTTTGCCCACAACTGTATAGAAAATAAATTTGCTGATTGCTATTCTAATGCTATATAATTTTATGGTTATAAGCATGGATAAAAATTGACATCAATATTTGGGTTTGGGTTCATGAAGTTTGAGGTGATCACAGAGGCAGAGTAAAACACCACCACCGCTGTAAGTGTGTGCCCTGGTGGAACTCCCACC
This sequence comes from Mus minutoides, assembly GCA_902729485.2. NCBI lineage: Eukaryota > Metazoa > Chordata > Mammalia > Rodentia > Muridae > Mus > Mus minutoides. Next base: position 648,036 of record LR749913.1, read on the forward strand.
ATCTAAAGTGTGGGTGCCTGGGGCCTCCTTGCTTCTTCCTCACCCTGTGTCCCCTGCAGGCCAACTTGATAGTGCAAGAGAATCGTCACATCCTGGCCATGCAGGACCTGCAGAAAGCCCAGGCTGAGCTGGATGCCAAGCAAGCAGAGCTTGATGTGGTGCAGGCAGAGTATGAACAGGCCATGACAGAGAAGCAGGTAGGTGTGGGAGGGAGGGTCAGACATTCCGTCCTCGAGAGATCTCAGTCCTATCTTCAGAGGGTCCTAGCTCTCTCTGAAGTGTTGGTTTCCTGCAAGAGTTCACTGAGTTTTATAATGCACACATGGCACATGATCCTCCTCCTCTAACTAACACCCAAAGCCATTGATAAGTAAGTGGCAGCGTGGTCCAATCAGGTGGAAACTGGTTCTAGGGAAAACTGTTCAAGTCTCCCTATGCCTGAGCAGAGTGAGGACCCCTGTGCCTCTAAAGACATCCCCTCCCACATCATTACATTTAATCTTTCAAACAGTTTTTATAAGTAGGTGGGGCAGGTCATTTCATTTTTCACCCAGCAGCCAAAGCACGGAATGCCAAGGGAGAGTTCTGGCTTTTAGCTGCTCAATCACAGCCTGGGCAGGACTTGGATATTTTGATGTTGACTTAAGTTCTCCCTGTTACATGGATGTGACATTAGGGGTATGCTCTAATGCACAGTGATTGTCTACAAGTTTTCATCTCTCTGTCTCTCTCTGTCTCTGTCTCTGTCTCTCTCTCTCACACACACAGACACACAGACACACACACACACACACACACACACACACACACACACACACACACACACACTTACACACACAGAGGGGACGAGGCAGAGAGAGACACACACACAGAGAAAGAAGTGTGGGGGAAGGGAATTTGTACTTTCGAGCATCTAGGTCCACCGACTTGTCATCTATTATAAAATCCCAGTTCTCGTGGGGGACTCTTTCCTTCTAAAATCAAAGTGGATTTAACACAGAGCACCTGCAGATGAAACTTCAGGGTTCCTTACTTGCAGAGGTGCCAGTGAATGTTTGGGTTACCAATACTCATAGTCTTACGGTGAAGGGAGGCCAGATTGGACTCAGCAGACATCTGTAAATTAACATTCAGGTAAAAATGCCTGAAGAGATTACAGAGGAAAGGCATTGGAGTTTCTAAGTCATAAAAACCATTTTAATGATTTTTCTCTTTTTTTCTCACTACTTTAAATACTTTTTAAAAAAAATTTCATAGTAGCAGAAAGCCACAAATGATAGATATTTAAAGTACTCTGCATACCAGATTGTATAAGCCTTTAGCCCCACATCATCTGTATCTGATTAACCCTGTATTGTATTTGGCATACGGGAGCCATAGTGAATCTTTCTTTGAATATTTCCTGGAAGTGCCTCTGTCCAGATTAAGACACCTGCTTGTGACTCTGCAGTTTCATGGCACGCAGAATACACACTGCATCTCTTGAAGATCAAAGTCCCCTAGAGCTGTGAGGGATCATTCCTACGTATGCTCTGCAAGAGTGAGCTGGTAGCACCTGCATGGCCTTGTGTGTTTCTACTCAGGGGGGTCACTTACCTAAGGAGAAAATTAGCATTGCAACTACAGACCCACTTTAAAAAGCAGGAGGAGAGAGTATTAATTTCTGTCTTTCTGGATATTCACTTGTATCCAGTTGCGCTCCTGAATAAAACACTCTTTTCTATTATTATTGTGTTTAAAACTTAGCAGGTTTGCAGTCGCTCATTCGCTTATTTTATTGCTGTTCAGTTTATTAGTTGAGATAAAGCTTATTACTTCATTTGTTAGTTTATTAGTTTAGATAAAGGAACACAGAGAAATGCTATTGTAAAAATATGACGATAGCTTGAAAACCTGATTTTCCACAAATTTCAAATTTCTTTAGGTTGAAAACAAGTTTGCCCTGAGCCTGCTGCTACCAACTTAGGAACATTATTTTCAGTCATTTTTGTTTCACTTCCTTTATCCCTAGGGCTGGATGAAGCTGGACGTGCTTGTAGATTCCCCAAAGTTGTTCTATTGTGCAGTTCATTGTAGCCTAGGCCTGCACTTCTTTAAAGTGTCCTGGCTACTGTTCACTGTCTTAGGGTCTAACTTCTCTGGCCTTCTGAAGAGTTAGCTGGCTTACTGCCCAGTTAACAGAGACCAGACCTCAGAGTTAGACCAGCGTTCTATATCCAACCTCTAGCCAGAACGATCTGCTTCTACTTACCATAAGCATTAACTGTTCTTTGCCTATAGTAACCAGAGGAACCTGGGGGCCTAGAGAACAAAGACAGGGAACTAGGGCTAACAGGGTTTTTTTGGGGTGTGTGTGTGTTGTTTTTGACTTTATTGGATATTTTCTTTATACTTCAAATGTTATCTCCTTTCCTGGATTCTCCTCTGTAAACCCCTTCTTCCTATCCTCTCCCTCACCGCCCCTGCTCACCAACCCACCTACTCCTGCCTCCTAGCCCTGGCATTCCCCTACACCAGGGCATAGAGCCTTCACAGGACCAAGGGCCTCTTCTCCCATTGATGTCCAACTAAGCCATCCTCTGCTACATATGCAGCTGGAGACATGAGTTCCACCATGTGTACTCTTTGGTTAGTACTTTAGTCCCTGGGAGCTCTGGGGGTACTGGATACTTCATACTGTTGTTCCTCCTATGGAGCTGCAAACCCCTTCAACTCCTTGAATCATTTGTCTAGCTCCTTCACTGGGGACCCTGTACTCAGTCCCATAGATAGCTGTGAGCATCCACTTCTGTATTTATCAGGTACTGGTAGAACCTCTCAGGAGGAAGCTATATCAGCAAGCCCTTGTTGGCATCCACAATGGTGTCTGGGTTTGGTGATTGTTTATGAGATGGATCCCCAGGTAGGGCAGTCTCTGGATGATCATTCCTTCAGTCTCTGCTCTACACTTTGTCTCTGTAACTCCTTCCAAGGGTGTTTTGTTCCCCCTTCTAAGAAGAATCAAAGTACCCACACTTTTGTCTTTTTTCTTCTTCAGTTTCATGTGGTTTGTGAATTGTATCTTGGGTACTCCGAGTTTCTGGGCTAATATCCACTTATCAGTGAGTACATGCCATGTGTGTTCTTTTGTGTTGGGTTACCTCAATCAGGATGATATCCCCCAGATCCATCCATTTGCCTAAGAATTTTATAAACTCAGGTAACAGCAAATGCTGGCGAGGATGTGGAGAAAGAGGAACACTCCTCCATTGCTGGTGGGATTGCACACTGATACAACCACTCTGGGAATCAGTTTGGCAGTTTCTCAGAAAATTGGACATAGTACTACCTGAGGACCCAGCAATTCCACTCCTGGGTATATACCCAGAAGATGCTCCAACATGTAATAAGGACACATGCTCTACTATGTTCATAGCAGCCTTATTTATAATAGCCAGAAGCTGGAAAGAACCCAGATGCTTAACTGTTTTCTTAATCACCTGAATATAAGTAAGGATGGGGAATTCTGACAAAATGCAATTAAGAATATCTTTTCACTGAAAACATTGTTTTAAATAAATTATTTAAAACCAAATATCATACAATCCATATCTCTATTCTTGGGATGAAACAAGTAGACATATATGATAGGGATATAACATATCATATGATGGGAGGTTTTTGGTTATTTTTCCTTAACTAAAGGGAAGACAAAACTCCAGAAGGAAGGTGAGAATAGATTGGATTAAGTCTCTTCCTTTTTCAAGGCCCTGTATTGTGTTATTCTTACAAAAGCAATCTATTCATTATAGAAAATGTATTTAGGGAATTCTGGAGAGTAACATAAATAATACCTTGCTCTTATATCTGAACATATGCTATTTATATGTGTATATATAACATATACTTTAAGCCCATTTAAAAACAGAACACTTATTAATACTGTTTTATTATCTAAGTTTTTAACTTAATAAAATATTGCAATATTTTTGAGGCATAAAAATTACAAGATAGTTTTTTAAATTAGTTTAGAGTAGCTGTATCAGTACTGTGTGATAATTTAAATAGAAATTTAATTAACCCCACTAAAGAAAAATATTGGAAAAGTTTAAACTTTCCATAACATTATAGATATTCCCTTTGAACCTACATTACAAAAATGTTCAGTATGTATTTGTTACAGATGGGCATCCACCGATGTCCACCTTTTGTCCATACTTACTTTATTTCCTATACATTCACATATAGAACTAGAAGTTATCTCTTAAACATCTACATAGAAGATGAAAAGTCTTAGGGCCTGGGAGTATAGTTCAGCAACATCCATGTTCAGCATGCCTGAAACCCAGGGTTCTGTCACCAGCACTGGAAACTAGGGGTGGAATTAGGTTTAGAGTGACCATAATATATGGAAGTCTGCTTTAACGTCTTTTTGCTGTCTCAAGGAGCAGCTTAGAAATATATGATAAATTATACTAGGCTGAGATTTCTGTAGGAGCCTTGGAGTCCAATGAGGTGAAGAAAATTTAAGCTTCTTCTGATGTGAAATATAATCTGGCCTTACGTGATATATTGGAGACAGCAGGGTTTGACATGAGAAATAATCCTAATTATATTTTCCTAAGAATTGTCTTTCTTTACATACATTGTGTTACATGATGCTATCTTGTATGATTTTACTAATGAGTGATAGAAATGTCTACCATTTTTATCTGTTACTAACAATGGGGAGGATTGGTTGCCAGGCTCAAGGCACTGAGCAGAGAAGACAGAAACAAGCCAGAGCCAGCACAGACATACAGAGCTAGAATCTGGTTTTTTTGTTTTGTTTTGTTTTGTTTTGGTTTGGTTTGGTTTGTTTTTTTCCTTTTTTAAATAGGCCTTCTATTTGTGAAGGAAGGCAGACAATACATGCTTTAAAGTCACACACTTGAATGAGGAGCTGCTCTTTTGTCTGAGGAAAGGTTTCCTTCTTGTTTTGACCTTCTTTAGACCTTGCTTGAAGATGCCGACCGGTGCAGGCATAAGATGCAGACAGCATCCACGCTTATCAGTGGCTTGGCAGGTGAAAAGGAGCGTTGGACGGAACAAAGTAAAGAGTTGGCTGCACAAACTAAACGGCTCGTAGGTCTGTGAACTCTTTCACTAATGAAACTGTGTGTTGTCTGTGATGGAGTCAGAGGTCCTAAACTGGATTCAAACAGCACTTGCTTATTTCAAATTCATTTATGTGTGTTTGTGTGTCTACACACATTTGAAGGAGGTGGGTAATTGTCAGGTACACATGTGTCCTGACTTCATGTGTCAATGACCTTCACACCTCTTATTTTTAATTCACTTTCAAACATTTCTAAAAGCATGGGATATTGATCATGGACACTTTGATGACGCCTCTGCCTTGTGTGTTTTTTAAAGTTACATTTTTGAGCTAGAGGTCACTCTTACAACAAAGTTATGATGACCTGATGTTTAACTTCTGATAGTCCTTTGTTTTCTTTTCTTTTCTTTTCTTTTCTTTTCTTTTCTTTTCTTTTCTTTTCTTTTCTTTTCTTTTCTTTTTTTTTTTTTGGTTTTTCGAGACAGGGTTTCTCTGTATAGCCCTGGCTGTCCTGGAACTCACTCTGTAGACCAGGCTGGCCTCGAACTCAGAAATCCGCCTGCCTCTGCCTCCCGAGTGCTAGGATTAAAGGCGTGCGCCACCACACCCGGCATGAAAGTCCTTTCTTGATAGGCTATTTAGAGCCTGTTCAGCAGTCAGTCAAACTCAAGTTTATTGATGATCAATGCAATTGGCAGCCTGTGCTTACAGGTTGACTATGGATTTTTAGTTTAAGAGAATGGTTGCTGATTCATACTTCCTTTTCACTTTTAGTGAGTTATGCAATTGCATGGAAAGTTACAAATTATTGTCGGGGTGCTTCCTTTCTGATTTAGGGGATGTGCTGCTGGCAACGGCTTTTCTGTCATACTCTGGTCCATTTAACCAAGAGTTTCGAGACCTGCTGTTACATGATTGGAAGAAGGAAATGAAAGTCCGTAAAATCCCGTTTGGGAATGGTCTAAATCTCAACGAGATGCTGATCGATGCCCCTACCATCAGTGAATGGAACCTACAAGGCCTTCCAAACGATGACCTGTCCATCCAGAATGGAATTATTGTCACAAAAGCATCACGCTATCCTTTGCTCATCGATCCTCAGACTCAAGGCAAGATCTGGATTAAGAATAAAGAGAGCCAAAATGAACTCCAGGTGATTTCTGTTGGAGTACATTTATACACATCAAATTATATATATATTTTTTGTAGAGCTCTCTCATGTCCCTCCCCATGAAAAGAGAGAAGTACTTGAACATCTTACGTGTTTTGCTTGGGATCCTAAATAGAGATATAGGCTTATATATAATAATGAAGTATTTTCCATAACCTTATTGTTTGCATTTTTGGGCACACTTACCACTATCATATTTCAGTGAATCAGAGCTCACCTGTTAAGGTCATAGCTTTCTTTGATAGTCAGAAGAAGTAAAGCACTCTACCTGTGGTATGCTTACACAGAGACTTCTAGTCTCTGTGGATGGTGGAGGGTAGGAAGAAGCAGAGATATCCCATACTAACCTTGCATGTTACATGGTAGGTGATTTATTTATTAAAGGCAGAGTGGAAACAGCTCAGGATTTCTACATCCTTGTTTGTTTCCTGGGGCAGAGTGTTTAGAGGTCACGTGGTATTACTGTGTATCACATCATGAGCCCGTCTGCCCAAAGTAACCTGGTGATCCCATCCCATGTTTAGATTACATCTCTAAACCACAAGTACTTTAGAAACCACTTGGAGGACAGCCTTTCCCTGGGGAGGCCTTTGCTCATCGAGGATGTTGGGGAGGAATTAGATCCTGCTCTGGACAACGTTTTGGAAAAAAACTTCATTAAAACGGGATCTACTTTTAAGGTACGTGAAACCCACTGATACCAGGGCAGGGCAACAATGCATCCTGAAAAGGGAGACAGATGCTTTCAAGAGGCTGCAAGTGGAGCCAGTTGCCAGGAGATATTTTTTTCTGCTCTGCTGAACAGAGGCTAAATTATTGATGGATTAGAAATCCTGTTATGCTTATCACTATTTTAATTCTGTAATAAAGAAACAGATTCTATTTTGATCTTCAGCTGTTGAAATCTTTAAGACCCTTCATGTCCCACCTTCCTTCTGCCCAGATAAGGGCACACTTATGAAATCCGTGACACTAAGGTACGTGATACTGGTGAGAAATTCAAGCCACACAAGTCCACATGTGTTTACATCCTCATCTTAGCCTCATCTAGTGACTGCTGTAAACAGGCACCCCTTCTCTGCTGTCTCCTGTCATTTTGGGGTCCTGCTTGTGTGACTTCTCAAACTTCAGTATGTGGGTGGTAAGCCCTCTCATCATTCTCAATAGGTTAGCTTTTCCTTAGCTTCTGTAAGCTAAATTACTTTTGACAACTAATTCTGTATTCATTATGTGGTATGCTTAGAACTCTCTCTCTCTCTCTCTCTCTCTCTCTCTCTGTCTCTGTCTCTCTCTTGTTTTTTTTTTTTTTTCAAGACAGGGTTTCTCTATATAGCCCACGCTGTGCTGGAACTCACTTTGTAGACCAGGCTGGTCTCGAACTCAGAAATCCACCTGCCTCTGCCTCCCGAGTTCTGGGATTAAAGGCGTGCACCACCACGCCCGGCTTCTTCTTCTTCTTTTTTTTTTTTTCAATTTTTTATTATTTTCTTCATTTACATTTCTTTTTTTATTAGATATTTTCTTAATTTACATTTCAAATGCTATCCTGAAAGTTTCCTCTACCCTCCCCCACCCTGCTCTCCTACCCACCCACTCCCACTTTTTGGCCCTGGTGTTCCCCTGTACTGGGGCATATAAAGTTTGCAATACCAAGGGGCCTCTACAGGAGAATGGATACAGAAAATGTGGTACATTTACACAATGGAGTACTATGCAGCTATTAAAAACAATGAATTTATGAAATTCTTGGGCATTGATGTATTTGGAGGATATCATCCTTAGTGAGGTAACCCAATCACAAAAGAAGTCACTAGATATGCACTCACTGATAAGCGGATATTAGCACAGAATTTTAGAATACCCAAGACACAATTTGCAAAACACAAGAAAATCAAGAAGAAACAAGACTAGTGTGTGGATACTTCATTCCTCCTTAGAATAGGGAACAAAATACCCATGAGAGGAGTTACAGAGACAAAGTTTGGAGCTAAGACAAAGGGATGGACTATCCAGAGACTACCCTACCTGGGGATCCATCCCATAATCAGTCACCAAACCCAGACACTATTGCATAGGACAGCAAGAGTTTGCTGAAGGAACCCTCATATAACTGTCTCCTATGAGGCTATGCCAGTGCCTGGCAATTACAGAAGTAGATGCTCACAGTCATTTATATGATTGAACACAGGGCCCCCAATGGAGAAGCTAGAGAAAGCACCCCAGGAGCTGAAGGGATCTGCAACTCCTGGCTTCTTCGAACTCTTAGCTCCTCCTCTTTCATTGTTATTTTTTAAATAATCATTTTATTCATTTACATTTCAAATATCCACCTTCCCTGTTACCCCTTCATCAACCCCCCTCATTACCTCCCCCTCTCCCCTCTCCTTTGCCTCTATGAAGGTGTTCCTCTACCCATTCACCTGCTCCCTCCTCACCCCTCTAGTATCCCCTTTTGCTGGGGCATCAAGCTTCCCTCTCCTCCCATTGATGTCAGATAAGGCCATCCTCTGTTACCTATGTATCTAGAGTCCTGGCTCCCTCCATGTGTCCTCTTTGGTTGGTGGTTTAGTTCCTGGGAGCTCTGGGTGGTCCAGTTAGTTGATATTGTTCTTCTTATTGGGTTGCAATCCCCTTCAGCTCCTTCAGTCCTTTCCCTAGCTCTTCCATTAGGGTCCCCAGACTCAGTCTGATGGCTGGCTGTGAGTATCTGCATCTGTATTGGTCAGATGCTGGTAGAACCTCTCAGGGAACAGCCATACCAGACTCCTGTCAGCAAGTGCTTCTTGGCATCAGCAATAGTGTCTGAGTTTGGTGTTTGCAGATGGGATGGATCCATAGGTGGGGAGGTCTCTGGATGGCCTTTCCTTCAGTCTCTGTTACATTTTTTTTGTCCCTGTCTTCTCTTTGGGCAGGAGCATTTCTGGGTTAAAATTTTGAGATGCATGGGTGGCTCCATCCTTTTACTGGGGGCCATGCCTATCTACTTAGCTTCTCTTCTTTCTCTTTCCCTTTGTCTCTCTCCTTTATCTTTCTTTTTATAAAAAAAGGTGAAGGTTGGTGACAAGGAAGTGGATGTCATGGATGGCTTTAAACTTTACATCACTACCAAACTGCCGAATCCAGCCTATACCCCAGAAATAAGTGCTCGGACCTCCATCATCGACTTCACTGTCACCGTGAAAGGCCTGGAGGATCAGCTACTGGGGAGAGTCATTCTCACGGAGAAGCAGGTATGGAAATTAGTTAGAGTTCTCTAGAGTCACAGAACTTACGGAGTAAAGGAATTTATTGATGACTTACAGTCTGCAGTCCAATTCCCAACAATGGTTCAGTAGTAGCTGTGAATGGAAGTCCAAGGATCTAGCAGTTACTCGGTCCCACACTTCGAACAGGCAAAGGAGCGAGAACTAGACTCCTGTCTTTATATGATCTCTAGCAGAAGGTGTAGCTCAGATTAAAGATGTGCGCCATCACACCCTTAACAGATTAAAGGTGTGTGCCATCACACCTTTAATCCCAGATGATCTTGAGCTCAGAGATCTCTCTGTCTTAATCTTCTGGAATCCATAGCTGCTATGCTATCAAGATCTCCATACCAAGATCCAGATCAGAAACTTCTATCTCCAAGCCTCCAGGTTAGGGACACTGGTGAGCCTTCCAATTCTGGATTGTAGTTCATTCCAAGTATAGTCAAGTTGACAACCAGAGATAGCCACTACAGAAATCAAGGCAGACTCCTGTTTCTCCACTGCACTGTATTTCATTGATAAAAACAGTATGAACGTTGTCATGGGATTGATTTCTCCTTTATTCCCGTAGTTTGTCTGTGCCCTGAATCTTAGCTCTAATGTTGAAACTGCTTTAGGAGCCATTAATCTGGAATCTAAAGTTCACATTAATTCTTGAGTATTTCATTTTCCCATGAAGAGGAAAGGGTTGGCCAATTATCTACACATTTGTTCCTCTGAATGTACATGCTGTGCTGTGGTGTGTAGATGTGCATGTTCTTATATGTGTATGTAAGTGTGTGTAGAAGCCAGGGATAGACATCGGGTACTGCTCAATGGCTACATCACCTTTTTAATTTCAAATTTTATCATCATCATCATCATCATCATCATCATTATCATCAGGTTATTAGTATTAATGCTGTATATAAAAGAATGACTTCTTCTTCTTCTTCTTCTTCTTCTTCTTCTTCTTCTTCTTCTTCTTCTTCTTCTTCTTCTTCTTCTTCTTCTTCTTCTTCTTCTTCTTCTTCTTCTTCTTCTTCTTCTTCCATGTGTTTTCCCTGCATGCATATCTGTACCCCACATGCTTGTTAGGTGCCTGTGGAGGCCTGAAGAGGGTACTGAATCCTTTGGAACTGGAGTATAAATGGTTGTACGCTGCCGAATGGGGGCTAGGAATTGGAACTGGGTCCTCTACAAGAGCAGCAAGCGCTACTCCATATTTTTAAAGATATGACCTCTCACTAAACCTGAAGCTGCTTACTCCAGGTTTCCTTGCCAGTCAGTCAGCTTCAGTGATTCATCTGTCCCTAAGTGTACCACCCCCACTCACCCCTAACCCCACTCCAGCCACCCCAGCGGGGTTGAAGGCACATTTCACAATGCTTGATATTTTCCATGAATTCTTGAGCTCCAAGCTCCAGTGTCCATACCTGTGTTGCAGACACAATCATCTCCCCAGCCAGATGTACAATACGTTTTCGTAAAGTCTGAGTCACCAACAATGTAACTGCTGTTATAGTCATTATTCTGTGTTGTTATAGCTGTTCTTCAAACGCTTTATTTTTATGAGAAGCTAATTATATTATGAACTCTAGTTACCTGCTGACCTCTAGTTTTCTTTCCTGTTTTTATTTGGTTATGGTGTTTCTTAGTATACGACATGTAAACTTTGAGCTTAGACCACACATGACCTTCAGCTTTTTTATTTATTTGCTTTTTATTTATGTGAGTGTATGAACGCATACAGGCACCTCTGTGCATTTATATGTATTCATGAAGAACCAGAAGAGGGTGTCAGATTTCCAGTGACTGAATTGCAGGCAGTTGTCACTACCCAACATGAATTCTGGGACCTGAGCATGGGTCATCTCTAAGGGAAGCATGCTCTTAGCTACTGAGACATCTCCCTACCTCCCCAGTCCCTGTTATCTCAAAGAGCTCCATGTGTGCCCGATGGGTCTGGTGTAAACCTTTAGAAATTTGGTGGGTGAGTTGGGTTAAGGCATATTGACCTGCACTTGTCCCCAATATACACATGATAGAAGCTTAGAATCAACTCCTTCAAGTTGTTCTATGACCTCCAAGCATGTGCATGACACATGCTCTCTCCCCACAATTAAATAAACACAGAACAAAATCAAGAAGAACTCATGTAGCCTCTGGCATCTCTTCTTCTGGGTTGATCCCCATTGCTGTGACAAGCACTCTGACGGAAAGAAGTGAGGGGAGAAAGGTTTCCCCTCAGCTGAGGATTCTAGAGCACAGTCCATTATTTAGTGACCAAGGCAGGAACCTGAAGGCAAACCTGCCTGCGATTTCACACATTATTGTCGGTGACCAAAGAACTCACTTTACAGCCAATAAATACAGAGGGAAATCATGCTGCCTGGTGGCTCATAGGCCAGCTAATACTCAGCTAGACTTCGTATACAGTTCAGCACTACCTGCCTAGAGATAGTACTACTCACAGTGGGCTGTGCCCTCCTAAATCAATTAGCAATCAAGGCAGTAACTTCATAGATATACCCATGGGGCAGTCTGATCTAGGCAAGTCTTTGACTAAGGTTGTCCTCTCAGATGACTCTAAGGTATGTTAAGGTGACAGTTAAAGATAGCCGAGACAGCCACTGACTTAACGAGGCTCTGGAATCATAACTTAGTGTCTGCTCCCTTTGCTCCTATATTTTCAGATAGCTAGCTTAGTGTTCAGTGGAAAAAATGACCAATAATTTATAAACTTCCCTTTTCTGAGTCAGCGCTTCCCCTGGGGACTGTGTGAAGCTTAAGCAGTGAGATACAGAAGGTTTTAATGAGACCACTACCATGGTGAGGCTGAAGTTGCTATCGACTTTCTCATGGGCTCGATAGCAATGAGGTGATTTTGCTTTATGGCCCCTTCTGTGCTGACCCAAAGATTTATTAGGTTAAGACTATGGGCAAATTCTTTGAATCTGCGCCTCCTCCTGTCTATATGCTTTCTGCATGCTGTATCAGGCTTGCTCTTCTGAGCTCCACCACTGGAAGGGAAAGGGAAAATATCTGTCTCCTTCTCCTCCCTTCTCTCTTCTCCCATATCCTCTGTGTTTTTAATTGCAGTGTATCAATAATACTCATGAACTTGTTTGAGGAGACTTTAAACCAGCTTCATAAGTTCATATGGGTGACTGACCTCATTGTGGCAAGAGCCAGCGTAAATTCTGGCGGAGTTGCCGTTGAGGAAACAATAACCTTCACTATGTACCTGTACTGTTCTATGCCCGACTTAAAGCATATGGAGATCATTTGAGAGATGCAGCAGAGCCGCATCATTACTTTAGTAAGGTCTGAAGTTTTGATCAGGAGAATACGCTGTTGAGCACATGAAATCCGGACAGTCTTTTAGGCCAGCATCCATCACAGCAACCTAGGCTCTGATGTCACCTGTAGACTTGGCTTTGGAGAGATAAGTAGCATTTGCGGCAGAGAGAATAATGTGATTGGTTTTGATTTTCTTATATTGTGCTCACATGGATACTGTTACTCTGGAAGAAATGATTTTGTCTGCCTAATGCTGGTTGCAATAACAGGGCCCTGATATAGCTCTCTCTTGTGAGGCTATGCCAGTGCCTGGTAAATACAAAAGAGGATGTTTACAGTGATCTATTGGACGGAACACAGGGTCCCCAATGGAGGAGCTAGAGAAAGTACCCAAGGAGCTGAAGGGGTCTGCAGTCCTATAGGAGGAACAACAATATGGACTAGCCAGTACCTTCCAGAGCTTGTGTTTCTAATTGCATATGTAGCAGAGGATGACCTAGTCGGCCATCAATGGGAGGAAAGGCCCTTGGTCTTGCGAAGATTGTATGCCCCAGTACAGGAGAATGCCAGGGCCAGGAAGCTGTAGTGGGTGGGTTGGGGAACAGGGCAGGGGGGAGGGTATAGGGTACTTTCAGGGTAGCATTTGAAATGTAAATGAAGAAAATATCTAATAAAAAAAGTAAAAAAATATCAATGTTAAAAACACCACCACCCAGGGTTGGTGGCTGGAGAAGATTACGGTATCAAGGGTGGTTTCAGATTCTTAAAAAGACGTTCATCAGCCTTACAAAATCTGTACAGGTCCACTGCCAGTGTTTCCTGTCTTCTTGGGGAAATTGAGAAAATCATTCCCTTACTAACACCTCATTAGCTGGACACACACTCAAAATAAACAACTCTTCCAAACATTGGGGACAGACTACATTGATAGTTTTATTTATTATTATTATTTTTTATAATACAAGAGGATTACCTTTCCCTGTATACCATTATCTTAACTTTCTCAAAGTAAAGTCTAATAATGGAAGAGAAGACCTGCTCTGTGTGTGTGTGTGTGTGTGTGTGTGTGTGTGTGTGTGTGTGTGTGTGTGTGAGTGAGTGTGGTCAAACTCCATTGTTGTTTCTCAGGTACCATTCATCTGGTTTTGCAGAGTCTCCCATTGGCTTGGTAGTTACCCACTAGGTAAGGCTGGCTGGCCAATGGGCCCTAGACTCCTCTTGTCTCCAGTGTCTCAGCCTTGGAATTACAGGTGCTCCACCTCCATCCCACCTGCCATCTTTGTGTGGATGCTGAAGAGTGAACTCAAGCGTTTGACTGACTAAGCTCCCCCCATGACTTACTTTTTTAACAATGTTATTTTTCTTAAGGGTTTTGTTTTTGTCTTTTCTCCCAACATCTACTCTTCTCACACTATCTTTGAACCTTCTAATATGGCTGAGTTGTGGGTGGTGAATAAGGGGGTCTGAGCTGATCTGTTTTTTCCCCCTCAGTCATTTCCCATAACCTAAGTCATCACATTTAAACCAGCCATGTTTATGCACTTTGTGGACACAGGATTATAAACTGAGTTCCAATCTACAAGAAGGTAATATTTTTCAATGAATGTGATACCCCAAAATGAATCAAAATAATTTTGTCATAAACCCTTCTCTCATCAGAGAGAATATTTTTGGAAAACATAGATATTTAGATAGAATGACATATCCATCCACCCATCCATCCATCCATCCATCCATCCATCCATCCATCCATCCATCCATTTATCCATCCATATGGATAAACATTTTTGTGAACAATTCTACTTACTAAGAAATAGTATACTTGTTAATTCTCCTAGAAATACATATAGTTCTAAGAGAAGCAGAGAGATAATTTGAGCAGCCATGAAATCCCTCTCTTAACTTCCCTGTTCAATTATGTGATATTTTCATGTCCATTTTATGGATGAAAATCTTAAGGTTTGTGAGACTTTATAGTATGATGTAGATAATGATCTAAGTATACATCTTTATGATGTTAACTGTAGCATCCTTTCTGTCTTTTTACATTCTTTTCTTGTGCTCAGATGAAGACTTCACAGCACTTACCCCTAGGAGCTCAGAGGCCAAACTATGTGAAATGTATACATTTTGATGTGTTGCGATTTATTATCATTTTATTTCCCAGTGTAGCCATAAAGCATGGGACTTTAGGAAAACTGTGGATGGGAAGCAGTGTTATAGCATTCTGTAAATGTCACTTGCTTATGTTAATTTCTACATTTCCTGAAATTTGAAATTCTCATGTAGTGAATGAATGCATTGAAGTAATGACTAGGGAGGCTTTAAATGTGGCACTGCAGATGGCAGCGATGGTGGTAGGAGTGTGTTTTCTTTGACTGGCTACAACTCCGCAAACTCAAAACTGGTAGAAGTGTATAAGTTCTAAACCATTGCTTTGTTCTAAGATTGCATTCTGACACAGAGATGATAGAATTTGATCGTGAATTTATTGTGAAGTTTGGGAAAAGGAAGTACTCTGGCGACAGGGAAATGATCCGGTGGGTGAAAGGGGTTGGTGTGTAAGTCTGGAGATCTGTTTAATCCTTGAAACCCACTTAAAGATGGAAGAAAAAGACCAACCCCACTGAATTTTCCTCTGATCTCTATATACACACAGTGGCACAGCCACCCACAAACATCATTCCAACACCACCCACCACCACCTTAAAAAATAGAGTACTCAAAAGCTTTCGCCTGAGAAGTTGGAAGTATGTAGTTCCACTTGCTGTGATGAGGAAGGCTGAGTTTGAGCAGAATTTCAGAGAGAATACATTCAGGTTGGCTGAAAGTACTAAATAGAAGTCATTTCTCAGAAGTCCTAAGGTTGTCAAATGAGGAACTTAAGGGACAATTTGGCAGTTGTCACTGTCTAATATCTTTGTATCATGTGTGTATCTGTCTTTCTACATATTATCTGTGTTTAATCTATCTATTGGTCTATCACCTACCTATCTGTATAATCTATGTACATTCTACCAATGTTTACCTTTATTTCTCTATCATCTCTCTATCATTTATTTACCTACTTACTCTATCTATCTATCTATCTATCTATCTATCTATCTATCTATCTATCTATTATCTATCTATCTATCTATCTATCTATCTATCTATCTATCTATCTATCACCTATCTATCATCTTTCTACTCTATCATCTGTCTGTCTGTCTGCCTATCATCCATCTTTATTTTATTTTCAGTGCAGAGGATCAAAGCCAGGGTATTGTGTGTAGTAAGAAAGTGCTACTTATTTAATTGAAGTACATCCCCAGCTGAGTGATTAGCATATTGATGGCGATCAAATCAAGGCATAATTTGCAGACTGGCTATGGGTTTCTTTTCTCACAATCATAAGATGTTTCCTAGAAATGAAGAATTACATTACCCATAGAAGTGAAGGGGCTTAGATATTGGTTAATAAGACATGTTTCTAAATTTGGTTGGCTTCTTTCTCCTGAGGCTTGTATGAGCACTGGATCTTAACAGACAGGTAACACCATCCAGTAATTAACTTGTATTTCCATTATGCACTATTATTTCAAATAATTCACTGCCGCACAGACTTAAGCCCCTTTCTCCAGGGAATAGAATTTGGAAGCCTGCTATGGGTATCCCGGATAACCACTTGTGTAATGCCCCTTTCTTATGCTTCTCTAGGAATATGAGCAGCGAATATTGTAAAATTGTAGTATAGCTATAGGAAGTCACACTCAGACCTGAAAAAGTCCATTTTGTAATTTTGCTGCTGAACTCACATTCAAGATTGTGTTTCCCAACATTGTGGTGATGTAGAATCATACACTGTTTCGTTTAGTCATATTGTCAATTGGCACTATATTTAGAAGGCTTTTCAAGTAAACCCAGGAATTCATGATTCTTTTACACATTATAAGAAGTACTTACTGATGGTCCTTTCCATTTCTGATTAATCTCTTTAACTTCAAAGTCTTTCACATACGCACTCCTCTCTCATGCACAGCTTTCCTTAGAGTCAGTATATTTTCTCCACTCTTCTTTCTCCTCTGAGCTTCACACTCCTGTGGCCTGCTCAGTTTCAATTGCATTGATTGCTTTCTCTCTTTGAGCTCCTAAGGAAAAGAGCCACCATTGACAATAACTGCTCAAAGCTCTGCTCACCTCCTGCACTAGAAGATTTATATCTCAGAGGAGATACAAAACTATGCTGTATATTATATAATAAATATAATTAATATAATTGAGAACTAATTCTTTGAGAATTCTATGAAATGTATTTTTGATCAATTTCTTCCCTTAATTCATTCTGGGTCCACCCCTACTCCAAAATTTGTGTTTTCTCTCTTTTTAAATTTTAGTAATTTAGATTCAACTTGTGCTTTCCATGTACTATTGGATGTTGTGCAATCCACTGGAGCATGATTACTATATCCTTAAGGAAAACCGACCCTTCTTCCCCTAGAAGCCATCAATTCCCACATAGCTTTTCCACTAGGGTTTGAGTTCCATGAAGATCCCCTTACTCTAAGCTAGAGAGTGAATATGGACTCACGGGCTTGGCCTTGTCAAGCTCTTACTTTAGCAACTACAGCTTCTGTGAGTTTATGAGTCCAAGTATTATACCATGTCCAGAAGTCACTGTCTTACTTCAGACCCTGCTCCAACTTCTGCGTCTTATAATATTTCTGCCCACTCTTTTATGATGGTGAATATATATGGTTTTAGGTGTCACAGGCTGGCTTCAAACTCACCGTGTAACTGAGGAAGACTTGACCTTGGGTCCCTTGCCTCACTTCCTGGGTGCTGGGACTATAATGTGTACCTTTACCTGGTTTTTGGTTATGTGGATGTTTGGCCCAGGACTTCATGAATTTTAGGCAAATATGTTATCCATTGAACTATCCCAGTCCCCCAAATTTACTTATTTGGAAGAGAATTGTACATTTTCAGGCCAAAAAATGTTTTTAATTAAAAGGAAAATTATCTTTGTATGTTTTTCAGAAAGATTCTGGCTATGTAGTTCAGGCTGGCCTTGAATCTGTAATTTTTCTGCCTCAACCTCCTGAGTCCTGGGATTTCTGTCTACCATGATGGACTGTTGATACTTTTCAATTTGCAGCTGTTGTGACAGCTTAGGTTACTCTGCATCATAGAGAGCAGAGAAGAGAGAACCATTCCATCGTATACAAGTGAGAGCCAATCTTACTGAAACAGTGGAACTCTTTCAAAGAAGCTAAAAAGGAAATACTTATGTATGAAATAATTATATATGAGATAAATAATTATTGTGACAAGGAATGGCCTCAACATAGGCTCGCTTATAATGAAAATATATTCATGTAAATTAACAGGAACTGGAGAAAGAGCGAACTCATCTCTTGGAGGATGTAACGGCAAACAAAAGAAGGATGAAGGAGCTAGAAGATAATTTGCTTTATCGCCTGACAAGCACTCAAGGGTCCCTGGTGGAAGACGAGAGTCTTATCATTGTGCTGAGCAACACCAAAAAGACAGCTGAGGAGGTGACACAGAAGCTGGAAATTTCTGGAGAGACAGAAATTCAAATTAACTCAGCCCGGGAGGAGTACCGACCTGGTGAGTCTGGTAATGGAAGACAAATGTCACAAGAAAATAGAGTCAGGCTGAAATGAGAATCAGAACATCCAATTAAAGCAGGGACATTATACGATGTATAATGCATTTTACATTATATGATATTATATGCAATTACTGTGCAATGGGGGGTGGCCAATCATATTTTCTGCCATTTCTTTTGAGAAGTTCAGTAAATTAGAAATAATTTTGTGGTGGTATAAACTTTTGGTACTTTCTGTGGTGGTTGGGAAATGCTTTAAGATGTTCATGAATTTATTTCAAAATGGGAGATTAAAATACTGCTATAAAATAGTAAATCCTGAGACATGAGTATTATGGACTTTGCATTGGTTCTATATCATGTAGCAACAATGTGTTGTGTTTATCCAGAAGTTGGTTTTCTGGTACTCATCTTTAGCTGGCCATTTAATAAACAAGTGTTCATTGGTTAACCAAGATGGGTCAAATAAATACTCAATTGGCTATCTTTTAGCAAATTTCCTGGAAAAAGAGCTGAAACCATATCGTGGTGCTATGGACAATCAGAGTCATCATTTTTGTGGTGTCTTGTATTGAAAGCTTGAGGCTTGTTCTCTGTGAGCTTCAGAGTAAGGTTCTGTGTGAGCAACTGGATCCTTTGCTGAGTGTTGAATATACAACCTTTAAGACTCCCCTTCTCTCCATCCCAATAAAACACAGAAAACCTCTACTTATTAAAGGAGTGTGGTGATTCTAAACTGAGAACTGTCTTGGTTTCATTAGTACCCATTGGTAAACTATGAAAATAATAAACATTGCTCTAGATCTCATTGTTAGCAGGCAGTTACTGATGAGCCATAAAGAAGTTGTTTGGAGTAATACATTGGGGGTGATGTGTTTGCACAGCTCACTTAGTTTTTATTCTTGTGCTACATCTCTCCCTGCTTTTTGTCTTTCAGTTGCTACACGGGGCAGCATCCTCTACTTCCTGATCACGGAGATGTGCTTGGTTAATGAGATGTATCAGACTTCACTCCGTCAGTTTCTGGGCTTGTTTGACCTTTCCTTAGCCAGGTACACCTGTCCCTAGGAAGTCGAGCTGGATTCTTTATCTGTGGATGAGGATTGTATTAGAATTTCCCTTTTGCTTATCAGTAAGAGTATTTTCCTTTCTTAAGTATGAGATTAGTGTAGTTATCAGCATGTTAACAAACCATTCAGATGTGTCATCATATGCCCAGAGGAGTCTATGCCGGCCATTCATCCATCGATTTGATTCCTTTGGCTTCATGTGTTCTGCTAAATGGGAAAATTTCCAAGACATTGTTGTGAATAATAATGGCCTGTAGGTTAAAATTGATTTAGACAACAGTGAGGGATTTTGTTACGATGCTTCATGTTGAGAGAATTCTTGTTAGTTTAGATTTAAGAGTGCTCTCTTGATGTGTTAAAGTAAAAATTAGTCCTCCAGAGTTACTTATTCTCCACCAGAGATGCTGTTTTTATAGACAAGTGAAAAGGGCAGCGGGATAAACGTGTCTTAAATGGTCTCTTCCTCAGGTCTGTTAAGAGCCCAATTACAAGCAAGAGGATTGCTAATATCATTGAGCACATGACCTATGAGGTTTTCAAGTATGCTGCCCGAGGCCTATATGAGGAGCACAAATTCCTGTTCACTTTGTTGCTCACCCTAAAGATTGACATCCAGAGGAACCTAGTCAAGCATGAGGAGTTTCTTACTCTCATTAAAGGTCAGTAGAAAGTGCTGCATATACCGCAGATGTTGTGAATGCTCTTCGCAGATTTTTTTTAACTTTTTAAGTTGTAGCAGTTTCTTCATATTTCAGTTTTTATTTTTTTACATGAGACATTTCCCTTGATCACTTACTGAACATTGGCTATTCATTGGAAATGTAGTATGTCTCAGGGCATGGAACAGACATTTTATCAAACCAAACCACTTGCAAAATGCCTTAGGTTTTTTTTTTTTTTTTTTTTTTTTTTTTTTTTTGTGTGTGTGTGTGTGTGTGTATGTGTGTGTGTTGGGGAGGGTGTACAGAAAAAGTAATGAAACAAATAAAATATGTCCTATGTAGGAAGTTAGCAAGCACTTTAGAAAAATGTTGGTGGAGGGGAATGAGTGTTATACTTTTCTTGTGCTATGATGGAGTTCCCTGATTGATCCTACCTTTGCCCTTCCAGCCCACAAAATAAATCTCAAGGGAGAAAGGGCTCATTTGGCACACAATTTGAGATGCAGTCCATTGTGGTTGGACATTAGGGCTGTAAGAATTTGAGCAAACCAGTCATATCATGTCCACAGCCAGAAAACAGTGGGCACAGGATGCTTATGCTCAGTCACTTGCTCTTTTTTTATACCATCTAGGACCCACACTCGGTGGATAGTGCCTCACTCCCACTTTTAGTGTCTTTCTGCCCATCTCTCTTAACCTAAGCAACAGAGTCTTTCAAAAGCATATTCAGAGGCTAAATATCTCCCCAACATGGATGTGTCTATAGGTCTATTACATGATTCCACATTCCGACAAGTTGGCAATTAATACTAGTTATGAGGGAGGGCATGGATGGGTATAGTGTATGAGCTATAACAATAGTGTAAAGCTTTTTTTTATTAGATATTTTCTTTATTTACATTTCAAATGTTATCCCCTTTCCTAGTTTCTCCTCTGAAAATCCCATATCCCCTCCCCTGATGGTGTAAAGCTTTAAATTGTGTATATAATCCATTCTCTATTTTAGTAGATCATAGTGACTGGCATCAGATTCAAGATTTGAAATACCAATAAAATAAACAGAAGGAATGTTAAGGGAGCAAGGGGACATAAGGGATGAAGGGAGTGTGACGATACAAAGCAAAGTTGGCAGGGTCTCAGAAGCTCAGTGGGTGAGGTGATTCAGCAGCAATTACATTGATTATTTATTGAAGCATTGATCACAAGTAGACCTTTGGGTCACTAGCATATACAGTTGAATAGAAATCCAGATGACACAGACCTGTAGTCAAATATTCTTTAAATGGTATGCATATATTGTACATAGAAATGGGGAGGCCTGTGTATGTTCTTTAGACGGTGGTTTAGACTCTGAGAGTCCCAAGGATCCAGTTAGTTGACTCTGTTGGTCTTTCTGTGGAGTTCCTATCCATCTTTGGGACCCACAATCCTACCTCCATTTCTTCCTTAAGAATCTCCGAGCTCCATACATTGTTTGGCTGTGGGTATCTGTATCTGTCTGAGTCAGCTGCTAGGTGGAGCCTCTCAGAGGACAATAAGCTCCTGTTTGTATGATTCGGGAGTCTGATGGGGGTGGAGGAGAATCAGCAGGGGAATGGAGGTCCCCATGGGATGGCAGGCTACTCAGGGCAGCTTGCCAAATATTTAAACTTTTTAATTGTAGCTCTATTCATAACAACCCAATTATGAACTAACATAGGAGTCCTTTAACAAATGAACACTAACACACACACATACACACACACACACACACACACACACACACACACACACACACACCCCTCACAATGGGCTTTTATCCTTAAGCCATTAAAATAAAATTATGTTGGTTGCAAGAAAATTGATTCAATTAGAGATTATATTTAATGAAAGAAGTCAGATACAGAGATCAGCTCTCGGACTGCGGAGGGTGAGCGAGCAGACTGCAGAAGTGACACAGCTTCTGGGACAGGCCCTGTTTTGGGCTGCAGACATCTGGGCACCTTCCCTGACAGAGGAGAGGTGGCCACCTGGAAGGGCTTTGACCCCCAGAGCAGGTGAGGGAGCCATCTTGTCTCCCTTATCCCTCTGAGACCAGTGTGCAAAGATCAGCTCAGAGACTGCAGAGGGTGAGTGAGCAGACTACAGAAGCGACAGCTTCTGGAACAGGCAGAAGCGACACAGCTTCTGGTACAGACCCCCATTTCAGGCTCCAGACATCCAGGTGTCTTCCCCACCAGAGGAGAGGTGGCCACCCAGGAGAGCTCTGACCCCCCAGAGCAGGTAAGGGAGCCATCTTGTCTCCCTTATCCCTCTGAGACCAGTGTGCAAAGATCAGCTCAGAGACTGCAGAGGGTGAGTGAGCAGACTTCAGAAGTGACACTGCTTCTGGGACAGGTAGAAGCAACACAGCTTCTGAGACAGGCCCTGTTTTGGGCTGCAGACATCCGGGCACCTTCCCCACAGAGGAGAGGTGGCTGTCCGGGAGGGCTCTGACCCCCCCAGAGCAGGTAAGGGAGCCTTCTTGTCTCCCAGGTCCTTCTGAGACCAGTCTGCACATGCGAGAGTGCAAACTGCAGAAGCCACATAGCTTCTGGGACAGGCAGAAGCCACACAGCTTCTAGGACAAGCCCTGTTTTGGGCTGCAGACATCTAGGCACCTTCCCTGCCAGAGGAGAGGTGGCCACCTGGGAGTGCTGTGACCCCCAGAGCAGGTGAGGGAGCCATCTTGTCTCCCAGGTCCCTCTGAGACCAGTCTGCACAGATCAGCTCGGAGACTGCAGAGGGTGAGCCAGTGGACTGCAGAAGCGACACGGCTTCTGGGACAAACTCCTGTTTCAGGCTCCAGACATCCAAACATCTTCCCCTCCAGAGGAGATTTGGCTGGCCAGGAGTGCTCTGACCTCCCAGAGCAGGTGAGGGAGCCATCTTGTGTCTTGGGAGACCAGTCTGTGCAGGTGAGCTTGCAGACTGTAGAGGCAACCCATCTTCTGGGACAGGCCCCATTTCGGGCCTTCATCTTCAACCAGTAGGCAGGTCTGAATGCCTGACCTTGTGCACCTTCCCTGCAAGAGAAGAGCTTGCCTGAAGAGAGCACTCTAACCACTGAGACTCAGAAGAGAGCTGGTCTCCCAGGAGAGCTGACATAGGCTAACAGAATGACAGGAGGAACAGGCTCCAGCCAGAGACAACTATAACAACTAACACCAGAGATTACCAGATGGAGAAACACATACTTAAGAATCTTACCAACAGAAACAAAGACCGCTCACCATCATCATAACACAGCACTCCCACCTCAGCCAGTTATGGTTACCCCAACACACCCGAAAAGCAAGATTCAAACTCAAAATCATATCTCATGATGGTGGTAGACAACCTTAAGAAGGGCATTAATAACTCATTTAAAGAAATACAGAAGAACACTGCTAAACAGGTAGAAGAACTTAAAGAATCACAGGAAAACACTGCTAAACGGGTAGAAGTCCTTAAAGAGGAAACACAAAAATCTCTTAAAGAATTACAGGAAAATACAACCACACAGGTGATGAAATTGAACAAAACAATCCAAGACCTAAAAAGGGAAGTAGAAACAATAAAGAAAACCCAAAGTGAGACAACTCTGGAGATAGAAAACCTAGGAAAGAAATCAGGAACCATAAATGTGTGCCTCAGCAACAGAATAAAAGGGATGGAAGAGAGAATCTCCTGTGCAGAAGATTCCATAGAGAACATGGGCACAACAATAAAAGAAAATGCAAAATGCTAAAAGATCCTAACTCAAAACATCCAGGAAATCCAGGACACAATGAGAAGGCCAAACCTACACAGATAATAAGGGTAGATGAAAATGAAGATTTTCAACTTAAAGGGCCAGCAAATATCTTCAACAAAATTATAGAAGAAAACTTCCCATACCTAAAGAAAGAGATGCCCATGAACATACAAGAAGCCTACAGAACTCTAAATAGACTGGACCAGAAAAGAAATTCCTCTCTATACATAATAATCAGAACAAAATATGCACTAATAAAGACAGAATATTAAAAGCAGTAAGGGAAAAAAGTCAAGTAACATATAAAGGCACGCCTATTAGAATTACACCAGACTTCTCACCAGAGACTATGAAAGCCAGAAGATCGTGGACAGATGTTTTGCAGACCCTAAGAGAACACAAATGACAGCCCAGGCTGCTATAACCAGCAAAACTCTCAATTAACATAGATGGAGAAAGCAAAGTATTCTATGACATAACCAAGTTCATGCAATACCGTTCTATTAATCCAGCCCTTCAAAGCATAATAACTGGAAAACACCAACACAAGGATGGAAACTACACCCTAGAGAAAGCAAGAAAGTAATCCTTCAACAAACCTAAAAGAAAACAACCACAAGCACAGAATGGTAACTTTAACAACAAAAGTAACAGGAAGCAACAATTATTTTTCTTTAATTTCTCTTAATATCAATGAACTCAATTCTCCAATAAAAAGACATAGACTAATAGACTGGCTACACAAGCAGGACCCAACATTTTGCTGCTTACAGGAAACACACCTCAGGAAAAAAGACAGACACTACCTCAGAGTTAAAGGCTGGAAGACAATTTTCCAAGCAAACAGTCTTAAGAAACAAGCTGGAGTAGCCAGTCTAATATCAAATGAAATTGACTTTCAACCCAAAGTTATCAAAAAAGACAAGGAGGGGCACTTCATACTCATCAAAAATAAAATCTACCAAGATTAACTCCCGTTTCTGAATATCTATGCTCCAAATGCAAGAGCAGCCACGTTCATTAAAGAAACTGTAGTAAAGCTCAAAGCACACATTGCACCTCACACAATAATAGTGGGAGACTTCAACTCCCCACTCTCACCATTGGACAGATCCTGGAAACAGAAACTAAACAAAGACACATGGACACTAATGGAAATAATGAAACAAATGGATTTAATAGATATCTACAGAACATGTTATCAAAAAACAAAAGGATATACCTTCTTCTCAGCACACACATGGTAGATCCTCCAAAATTGACCATATAATTGGTCACAAAATAGGCCTTAACAGATACAAAAATATTGAAATTATCCTATGCATCCTATCAGATCACCACAGACTAAGGCAGATCTTCATTAACAGCTTTAATAATAGAAAGCCAACATTCATGTAGAAACTGAACAACACTCTACTCAATGATACCTTGGTCAAGGAAGAAAGAAAGAAAGAAATTAAAGACGTATTAGAGTTTAATGAAAATGAAGCCACAACATGCGCAAACTTATGGGACACAATGAAGGCAGTCCTAAGAGGAAAACTCATAGCCCTGAGTGCCTCCAAAAAGAAACTAGAGAGAGCATACACTAACAGCCTTCCCACACACCTAGACGCTCTAGAACTAAAGGAAGCAAATTCACCCAAGAGGAGTAGACTGCAGGAAATAATCAAACTCAGGGCTGAAATCAACCAAGTGGAAACAAAAAGAACTTTTCAAAGAATCAACCAAACCAGGAGCTGCATCCCAGGGATGCAGGGATGGTTTAATATACAGAAATCCATCAACATAATTCACTATATAAACAAACTCAAAGACAAAAACCATATGATCATCTCGTCAGATGCTGAGAAAGCATTTGACAAAATCCAATACCCATTTATGATAAAAGTCTTGGAAAGATCAGGAATTCAAGGCCCATACCCAAACATAATAAAAACAATCTACAGCAAACTAGTAGCCCACATCAAACTAAATGATGAGAAACTCGAAGCAATCCCACTCAAATCAGGGACTAGAGAAGGCTGCCCAATCTCTCCCTACCTATTCAATACAGTACTTGAAGTCTTAGCCAGAGCAATTCGACAACAAAAGTAGATCAAGGGGATTCAAATTGGAAAGGAAGAAGTCAAAATATCACTATTTGCAGATGATATGATAGTATATATAAGTGACCCTTAAACATTCCACCAGATAACTGATAAACAGGTTCAGTGAAGTAGCTGGATATAAAATTAACTCAAATAAATCAATGGCCTTTCTCTACACAAAGGATAAATGGGCTGAAAAAGAAATTAGGAAAACAACACCTTTCACAATAGTCACAAATAATATAAAATACATTGGTGTGACTCTAACTAAGGAAGTGAAAGATCTGTATGATAAGGACTTCAAGTCTCCGAAGAAACAAATTGAAGAAGATCTCAGAAGATGGAAAGATCTCCCATGCTCATGGATTGGCAGGATTAATATAGTCAAAATGGCTATCCTGCCAAAAGCAATCTACAGATTCAATGCAATCCCCATCAAAATTCCAACTCAATTCTTCACTGAGTTAGAAAGGGCAATTTGCAAATTCATCTGTAATAATAAAAACCTAAAATAGCAAAAACTATTCTCAACAATAAAAGAACCTCTGGTGGAATCACCATGCCTGACCTCAAGCTGTAGTACAGAGCAATTGGATAATAATTGCATGGCACTGGTACAGTGACAGACAGGTAGATCCATGGAATAGAATTGAAGACCCAGAAATGAATCCACACACCTATGTTCACTTGATCTTTGACAAGGGAGCTAAAACCATCCAGTGGAAAAGAGACAGTAATTTCAACAATTGGTGCTGGCACAACTGCCAGTTATCATGTAGAAGAATGTGAATTGATCCATTCTCATCTTCTTGTACAAAGCTCAAGTCTAAGTGTATCAAAGAACTCCACATAAAACCACAGACACTGAAACTTACAGAGGAGAAAGTGGGGAAAAGCCTCAAAGATATTGGAACTAGGGAAAAATTCCTAAACAGAACAACAATGGCTTGTGCTTTAAGATCAAGTATTGACAAATGGGACCTCATGAAATTGCAAAGCAGCTGTAAGGCAAAAGACAATGTCAATTGTAGGGAGCGGCAGTTGCTCCGGAATGGCAGTTGCTCAGGAATGGCAGTTGCTCTGGAATGGCAGTTGCTTAGGAACGGCAGTTGCTCGGGAAAACCCGGGCTCCCTCTTCAGGCCCTCCTCAGGCAGTAGCCCCTCCCGAAGGGAAAATATGCTAATGAG
The DNA here is from genome assembly GCA_902729485.2 of Mus minutoides. Classification (NCBI taxonomy): domain Eukaryota; kingdom Metazoa; phylum Chordata; class Mammalia; order Rodentia; family Muridae; genus Mus; species Mus minutoides. Next base: position 675,192 of record LR749913.1, read on the forward strand.
GCACTGCTTGTAGTACCAATGAAGGGAAAATATACTAATGGCTGTGGCTTGTGGCACCAATGAACGGGCCACATGCAAATGAGGTGTGGCTTGGTGCACCAATCAGCAACCACTATGACACCCCTCCCCCTTCCCTGGGAGTGTATAAAAGCAGCAGCTCTGCTGCTGTCCAGAGTCCTGGGAATCTACAAGCAAGGTGCTCCAGAATAAAGCTGACTGAGAAGATCCTGGTGGTGGCGTGTCTTTCTTGCTGGTCGACGGAGGCAGGAAGGCGCGCCTCAGTCAATGAGACAAAAAAGGCCACCAACAGATTGGGAAAGGATTTTTACCAATCCTAAATTTGATAAGGGACTAATATCCAATATATATAAAGAGCTCAAGAAGCTGGACTCCAGAAATTCAAATACCCCCATTAAAAATGGGGTACAGAGGTAAACAAAGAATTATTAAGTGAGGAATACTGAATGGCAGAGAAGCACCTGAAAAAATGTTCAACATCCTTAATCATCAGGGAAATGCAACTCAAAACAACCTTGAGATTCCACCTCACTCCATTCAGAATGGCTAAGATCAAATATTCAGGTGACAGCAGATGCTGATGAAGATGTGGAGAAAGAGGGACACTGCTCCATTGTTGGTCGGATTGCAAGCTGGTACAACCACTCTGGAAATCAGTCTGGTGCCTACTTAGAAATTTGGAACTACTACTTGAAGATCCAGTAATACCTCTACTGGGCACATACCCAGAAGTTGTTCCAACTGGTAATAAGAAAACATGCACCACTATGTTCATAGCAGCCTTATTTATAATAGCCAGAAGCTGGGAAGAACCCTGATGTCCTCAACAGAGGAATGGATACAGAAATTATGGTACATTTACACAATGGAGTAATACACAGCTATTAAAAACAATGAATTTATGAAATTTCTAGGCAAATGGATGGATCTGGAGGGTATCATCCTGAGTGAGGTAACTCAATCACAAAAGAACTCACATAACATGTACTCACTGATAAGTGGATTTTAGCCCAGAAACTTAGATTGCCCAAGATACAATTTGCAAAACACATGAAACTCAAGAAGAATGAAGACCAAAGTGTGGACATTTCGCCTCTTCTTAGAATTTGGAGCAAAGAACACATTGAAGGAGTTACAGAGATCACGTGTGGAGATGAGACAAAAGGATGGTCCAACCAATGACTGTTGCAGCCGGGGATCACAGAATCAGCCACCAAACCCAGACACTATTGCATATGCCAGCAAGATCTCGCTTAAAGGACCCTGATTTAGCTACCTTGAGTGAGGCTATGCCAGTGGTTGGCGAATTCAGAAGTGGATGCTCACAGTCATTTATAGGATGGAACACAGGGCCCTAAATGGAGGAGTTAGAGAAAGTACCCAAGGAGCTGAAGGGGTCTGCAACCCTATAGGTGGATCAACAATATGAACTAACCAGTACCCCCAGAGCTTGTAGACACAATCATATGCATATGTAGCAGAAGATTGCCTAGTCCGCCATCATTGGGAAGAGAGGCCCCTTGATCTTGCAAACTTTTTATGCCCCAGTGCAGGGAAAAGCCAGGGTCAAGAAGTGAGAGTGGGTGGTTTGGGGGGTAGGGTGTGGAGAGGTTATAGGGTATTTTCGTGATAGCATTTGAAATATAAATAAAGAAAATATCTAATATCTATGTATATCTATGTATATCTATGTATATCTCTCTCTCTCTATCTATCTATCTATCTATCTATCTATCTATCTATCTATCTATCTATCGAGAGTCAGATTCAGACAAATACCACATTTTACCTTCTTTGTCAACCACAGGCACTTATATAGATATATAACATCATGTACATAGGTATGTTAAGAAAGTAGAAGTGAAATTGTGAAAATGAAGGGTTTTTTTGGCTTATACTGCCATATCACTGAGAATCAATGGAAGGGTAATAGGGCAAGAACCTGTAAGCAGGAGCTTATGTAGTGACTTTGGATGAATGCTGCTTACTCTCTTGTTTCCCATGGCGTTCTCATCCTTTCTTAGAGAACCTAGGACTGCCAGACTTGAAATGACCCCTCTCAAAATTGACTGAGACCTACTACATCAATCACTAGTTATGGAAATGCTGTACAGTCTTGCTTCACAGCCTGATTTTATTGATGGGTTTTCTGAATTGACACAAAACTCACCAGTAAAGCACATTATATCACACACGAAAATGTTTTTTTTTTCCAATATCAAGTCTATCTTCCTCCTCCACCTTCTCCCATATAAGCCACAATCAGTTTAATCTTCCAACTTCAACTTCTTTTTAAATCCACTGAGTTCACTTAGTTCTACCCAAATGTAGGACCATGTAGTGGTATGTGGGAATTCTATTTCAGAATACATCCAAAGTAAACTGACTCCCTATCTCCTACCAGCAATCAATTGCCAATGGATGGACATAGAAGTAAATTATACCTTAAATACATTTATAGCCATCATTATACTCTTTCCCTTCATCATAGAAGTTTCTTTTGCAGTAGGTAAGATATGAAACTTAAGGTTAAGATATAAATAAAGAATAAAGAGCTCTTCCAACCAGGAAGTGGCAGAATCTTACCAGACACTGTCTCTACTGATGCCTTTATTTTAGAGTCCCCAAATCAAGAGCTGTGACAAACTAATTTTTATAAAATCCAAGGAAACTCTGATCCAGCAAAGTTAGTCTATTATAGCAGCACAAATAGCCTGGGACAAAATGTAACACTCTTCCACGACTGATTTTCATTCATCTCTAAGATGACATAGCTTTTGTGATGTTCTAAATTTTCCTTAACTGTTGAATTTTATGGTAGAATGGAATAACTGGTATGTTTTAATTATGAACATCTTTCATTTAAAAAGAAGGTATTAGGTTAAAAATTGAAATTTACATTTTCCTCCGAGGCGAACGTTTTAAGGAATGAAGACAAAAAACATAATCCTGGATCATCTCAGGATTTATTTTGAACTTTTTCCTTTCTCAGGGGTTTATTAGAGAATATATTTAATCTGTGATCATGTTATTAAACTCATTTTTCTCTCAACATACAATCATTACTTGTGCTTAGTTGTACATTTTTGGAGCAGGCAAGGTAGTCACAGAGCAGTTGCCCTTTACTAAACGTCGAACAGTGCTTCAACCTACAAAGCTCACTCACTCCTTTCCAAGAGTAGCCTTTGTTAACTCAGTGGCGAGTACCTTATTCTTCTTCCCATTTTGCTGGAAAATGGGCAGTTGTCATGGAAATTGGTGAGGCATTTATTGCTATTACCACTAGGTCTTTAGCTTCTCCCTGGCATTACAACAAGCTGTTTTCACTTTATGAGCTAATATTTCCATTCAAATAGCTTCCAGGCCCCATTTACCTTATTATAGATGAACTAAGATCGATTTGGCAAAGGGATACAATTTAATAGTACAGAGTGTCTAGATTAAGTGGAGTATGGCTCAATAAATATCTCGAGCATTATTTGTTTATACCCTGCTCTGTAAAACAAAGAATTTTAATGTAACCTTGGGCTTTTCCACACAAGCCCCAGTTTCCAAATAATGACTTGGAAGCTTACTTATTTAGAAATAAATGCCTAGGTTATAAGCTTTGGCTTGTTTCTCGACAAGCTCATAACTTACATAACCCATTTAAATTCTTCTATGTCTGCCACAAGGCTAGTTACCTCTCCTCAGTTTCATGTGTCTGATTTCCTCAGAGTCCAGGGTGAATCTCTAGCTTCTGGCTTTCCAGAGTTCTTGTCTCACTACCAGAACCCACATCTTCTATTTCCTGCCTTTTGCTAATAGGCCATCAGCTTCATATTGACAGGTGATGCTTTCTCGTAGTATACAAGATATTATCCCTGCATCTTAAGATGGCCAAACAGGTTGAATTTCCCTTAATGGACAATTTCCTGAAATACTTTAATGGATATTCTTTATTAGATGACATATTTTATTATTTGTAAAATTCCCTAATGCTTTCTTTGGCATAAAATATGATTTTTACCTGCTGATATTTTTTGAAGTGGTAGCAGGTGTCATTAATTGTTTGTTGCTAAACATTGTGTGTGCTTACATCAGTTATTCCCCAGAAGACAGGAGTTAGTACCAAATGGAAATTTTTGTTGTAGTTGGATTATCCAATGTGACAGAGCCCCTAGGATATGGACAAAATAGATATAATTTGTTTTTAGAAGAGAATCCTTCAAATATTTCTAGTATTTATCTGTAGACAAACTATATATCTAACTATATACCAGTATAAGGCCATTCTTAGTACTGAGAAGAGCTGTTCTGTGACCTGTCATGTCTTTAGACTTATCTGGATTACATGCTTACAGCAGTACACTTAGGCTACATTGTTACCTTTTAAAGTGTGGAAGGAGAGTTTCAGGTAGATAATATAGCTAGTCCTGGATGTTGGCCAGGTTAATTAGGTTAGAATCCAGCACTAACTTGTTTTCAAAGCTATAATGCTGGTATTTGATATTTTTCTACAATCATTTTTTTCACTTACTTAGGTTGGAAGTATGTTTCTTGCTATGATTCATATCTCTAAATTTAATAAATGTCAAGGCAGTAAAGTCATTGAAATTAAGCCACTTCAAATTAGAAAAATTTTTAATGAGTTATTTTAAATTATGGAAAAAAGGTAGCAACTTCACATATCTTTTTTATAGGTGGTGCCTCATTAGATCTAAAAGCCTGTCCTCCTAAACCATCAAAATGGATCCTAGACATGACTTGGCTGAATTTGGTGGAACTTAGCAAACTTAAACAGTTTTCAGACATCCTTGATCAGGTAACATGCTCTTTGAGTCTATGTAAGCTACTGTTATGGTGAGCAGGGTTCAGACCCATCGCTACAGTGTTTGTGGGAGAAAGATGCTTCACACACCATCAATCTTAGAAGGTGTGGCTCGCCTCTGATGTTTGGCCTTCCTGCAGCTTATCCACAATCTGAAAGCAACAGCTCCCACTGAAGGCCAGTTACTCAGGAAGAAGTGTGCCAGGAAGTTTAGTCGGAATTGTTTCAGCCTAAAGGTCACTATCATCAATGAAGGTCCATGTACGTGCCTATACACAGGAAGGTCTATACACAGGAAGACTAATAGTTGTAATTAGATAGAATAACTACATGTGTTTATAATTATACATGCGTGCTCTCTTTAGAGATGAAATAGAAGTGTAAGCAGCCTAAATTTCCTTTCTTGGTCCTTGTCTCTCTCTTTCTTCTTCCTCTGCTGTTACTCCTAGTTTCATTTTAGTCATTTGTCCAGGTGTGGATACTCATGTGGACATTTGTGTCTTCATTTATAGTTTCCACAGTTCTTTAAACCATTTAGTTGCTCATGATCTATATATGTACTGGAATCATAGAGGTTGAGTGTAGGACAAGGCTGTAAAGAAGTTTTTCAATATATGCTGGCCTTAGAGAAGTAAGATTAACAGAATGTTTTTCCCCTAGGGGCAGATTGAAGGGGATATGGCTGTTTGTTCTGACCAGGAAGAGTCTTGAGATGGGTTTTTAACATCTACCATTCATGTTCACCCAATACTTAAATTCTAATGTATTTTATACCTTGGCTCATAACTGGTGTTGTTTGTTATTACTAACCAGTAATTTGGATATAATCATTTTTTTAACTTAAAATAACTCATATTTGGAGTTATTAATGTGCTATAGTACTCTATCAGGATACACTCAGGAATCATTCCTTGATCATTCGGGTCAGACATTGCTACCTTTTAGAGAGTGTGTCATGTCAGAAATCCTGCCCCATCGTGCAACAGAATATTTCATACATCATGAAACAAATTCATTTGTATTCTTATATGATAATTTTTAAATGCAAAACCCAAGATATTTTTTCTTTGATTAAACTAGCAAGCCTTGAGGCTTTTGTTAAATGGATTATCAGAATATATATAATTCGGTTAATTTATAGGTATTATTTGTTTGTTTGAAGCTTTTGATGTTCTTGCCTCTGTAAGGCTGGTGTCTTATTGGTATCTAGACTGCACAGGGTAATGCTCCATGTGCTTTGCCAATTGCCTGCAAGGAGTAGGTCTCTGATCATCTCTGTGATGATGATATTAAATGTAATATCTCAGATTAGTTTAGATCAATAGGATATTGATCCCAAACCTGTTTATGCAATAACAAATATGTATTAAGTGTCTTCCTTTGTGTCAAAAGTGGTGCTAGGAAATGAGGAAACATGAATGAGTGAGGCCTGGTTATAAGAGGAATTTTATGGAGCAAATAAGATTTCCTTGAGATAATGAAAATGAGGCTCCATTGATTTTTCTTTCCTTGTAAATTTATTACTGTAAAGGCAGAGGTGAAGTCAAGTATTTCAGGACACTTCCTCCCTTGGCAGCTAACTGTAGACTGGTGCTCACCTAGACTGATTTGGAAATAAGTGGTCTGTGATCTTATATAGTCAGACACTTTGTTCCTAGGATATAAAGCTTTAAAATAGAGAAAGAATATAGCTTACACATGCCTAGAAAGTTTGATCGAAAATGCCCATGAAAAAATCACTGAAAGACTTTTGTGTGACATGACACGCTTCTTAACCCATGCTGTTTTCAGATATCAAGGAATGAAAAGATGTGGAGAGTTTGGTTTGACAAAGAAAACCCAGAAGAGGAGCCACTTCCAAATGCCTACGATAAATCTCTCGATTGCTTCAGACGCCTCCTTCTGATTAGGTCCTGGTGTCCCGACAGAACCATTGCCCAGGTAAAGTATGCATTAAAAGGAAACAACAGAGAAGGTTCTGAAGGAGAATTTTCCTTTAAACTTAAAGAAGTATTTTGAATGTGATTATCAACTAGAATTTCCTTGTGGGCTTCTAAGCAATTTTCTAGTGAGACAAATGTGATAAATGGAGACGCAAACAGCAAATGAAGTACTGAGGTGCACACTTCTCTAAGTGATTTATTAAACCCCTTTGGTCCTGGTGTTAAAACAGAAGCAAATGAGAAAAATCATGATTCTGAGCTTGGCATGTATGAATAACATAAACGTAATGTATTATTCTCATGTATCATTTTATAATAACCCAGAAATGATATAGCTGCTCTACTTTCCTAGCTGTAAATCAGCTTTTGTGTGAGAAAGAAAAACCACGGAAGCAGCAAGAGAGCCATCTAACAGGACAGACACAGCTCGTCCCTAGATAACGCCATAGCTCTAGGTGAGAGGAATCAGGCTGCCATAAAACTGAATTCTGCACAAGGCTGAAATGTGAATCCTTCTCCCCAAAGCTTCATCTTCTCCAAGACTATTTATATCCTGATCTTACATCACAGGCATTCACCCACTAAAAAGACAAAGGTCTTGTTTCCGCAATTAAATCTTTAGAATTCAGCACAGGTAGACCACCACCACCACCACCACCACCACCTCCTCCTCCTCCTCCTCCTCCTCCTCCTCCTCCTCCTCCTCCTCTTCTTCTTCTTCTTCTTCTTCTTCTTCTTCTTCTTCTTCTTCTTCTTCTTCTTCTTCTTCTTCTTCTTCTTCTCCTTCTCCTTCTCCTTCTCCTTCTCCTTCTCCTCCTCCTTCTTCTTTTAGATTTTTATTAGATATTTTCTTCATTTACATTTCAAATGCTATCCTGAAAGTCCCCTATACCCTCCCCCCACCCTGCTCCCCAACCCACCCACTCCCGCTTCCTGGCTTTCATAAAGCAATCATAGAGTAAAACCCGAGGGACTCTGTATTCACTTTAGTGTCTGTGGGGAGTGTTACAGAATGAGCAAAGTAACTACCCACAACTCGACTCAGGTACCATGGATCATAAGAACAGCTAGTTCCAAAGACTTATTAGGAAAAGGAAAACAAGTTTGGCCACATAAGGTACTGAGATTGCCCTGTGACACTTTCCCCTTTAAACTTTATTATTTTCACTCTGCCCTAATGAATGGTTGAACAGTTGCCTTTTAAAAGACAGTATGGGAGAAAAGGTAAAGGTATAGCTGGTTATCTCCCTTCTCTTTTCTCCCAGAAACCATTTAGTGTTAAAGTTAAACTGAAAGCCTGAGATGGTTCTGTAATGTCTCCATCTTTGTAAGGCTTTGTCATCCTCAGATAGGCCACCAGTGTGGCGTCTTTGCTATCTATTCACACTTTGTAGCTTCTTACCAACTCTGATGCATCCTTTTAAAAATAAATGGCGAGGGAATTCCATTATCAGCTTTCCAAGTCCTCCAGTGAATTTCCATTGCCCTTACAAAAATACTCAATTCCTAATTAAAATCTAGATGGTCCGCTGGAAATACATTTTACCCTCTGGAACTTGTATCTGTGTGAGTCCTTTTAACATTTATTACTAGATAAGTTCTACAAAGTGGATATACACTTGGTCCCCATTTCCTACCAGCAGTATAAGGTTACAAATGATGCTCTTCACTTTGTCTGCTGTGATGTTCCATAGCAGGGGATGTCAGGTGGGTTGGCTAAAAGAATACCACACTGTTAGAAGGTTTCTAATGCTATATACCCAGTGATGTCTAAAAAACATGCCGCAAAGGAATGTCAGTCCATGAGGTAGCTTCTGAGTTCATTCCCCTGCTTTTATTCCAAACTTGAACCTGTTAAATTGAGACCAGATGGAATACAATGTTCTTTAGACTTGGACGGAGTCACCTGCGAAAAATGTAGCCTGTATATTTACTTGTGCCAATGAGGTGTTAAGGTTTTATGGGTTGGCAGGCTGTGCAGGAACCAGGCTGGTCCGCACCAAATCATCACTTACACAAATTATACTGGATGTTCTCCATGCACATGAGACAACTTATTCTTGTTTGCTCCAAAATTCCTGCACATGTGTTCACTGCACGAATGACTTTCTTTTGCCTCTGTGCTTCGCTTAAATGCTCCTTTGTTAGGATGCGTGCTCTGGTGTATTTCTGAGATATTAATTGGTTTTGTTGTTGCAATCCTCTCAGGGATGTGTTTTTTTTTTTCCCGCTATTACTTGGTCATTCTATGTCTAATTTCGAGGTGAAGTATGATTCCCAAAGGCAGGGTCATTCTGTCACTGCTCTGTAGGGCCATCTGACACACACCCTTAGAAAAAGGAAGAGGTGGCAAACCAAGTTTTTATACTTTTTGTACGATGGGGATTTAGGGTCATAGGGAGACTCAGTTATGCCTGTTTATCCAATGTGATGACGTGTATGTTGGACTGAAGCTATGGAGGTAAGGATATTTGTTCTTCATCACACATGCAGTTTTGTCTTGGAGATTACAACACACAATGAACTGCAGCCTCTGGACTTGAAGCCAATCAGAAACTGTGGCTGTGATCCCAAGAATATCTTTCTTTCCAAGGAACAAGAATTTTACTAAAAAAAAATTCCATCTTGATTTCCATTCTAAGTAAAATAGCTTTCTTTATCAAGGAGTAATTAAATGATGTCTTGGTCTCCTGAACAAAATTGATCGATGTGTCTCAGATAGCTTGTGAACTTACATATTATTAATGTCAGAAAATAACAAGAAAATATTTTATGATGTAAAAAATTATGCAACAATCAAATCACGGTATGATGCCTTAAATTTTTATTCCATCTTAATTATCAAATGATTGTAAACATTTATAGGATTTTATTATCTGTGCACATTGTGGATCAGTCAAATCAGGCTGTGAAGTTACTGGAACAAAGCAACATCTTTTTGGTTTACGTATCATATCAAGGTGCTTTTGTGGCACAACAGATGGGTTAAATAATTGCAACAGATTTTCTGAGGAACCTTCAGACTGATTTCCAGAGTGGTTGTACCAGCTTGCAATCCCACCAGCAATGAAGGAGTGTTCCTCTTTCTCCACATCCTCGCCAGCATCTGTTATCACCTGAGTTTTTGATCTTAGCCATTCTGACTGGAGTGAGGTAGAATCTCAAGGTTGTTTTGATTTGCTTTTCCCTGATGATTAAGGATGTTGAACATTTTTTCAGGTGCTTCTCTGCCATTCGATATTCCTCGCTTGAGAATTCTTTGTTTAGCTCTGTTCCCCATTTTTAATGGGGTTATTTGAATTTCTGGAGTACAGCTTCTTGAGCTCTTTGTATATATTGGATATTAGTCCCGTATCAGATTTAGGATTGGTAAAAATCCTTTCCCAATCTGTTGGTGGCCTTTTTGTCTTATTGATGGTGTCTTTTGCCTTACAGAAGCTTTGCAATTTTATAAGGTCCCATTTGTCAATTCTTGATCTTACAGCACAAGCCATTGCTGTTCTGTTTAGGAATTTACCCCCTGTGCCCATATCTCCAAGGGTTTTCCCCACTTTCTCCTTTATAAATTTCAGTGTCTCTGGTTTTATGTGGAGGTCTTTGATCCACTTAGACTTGATCTTTGTACAATACCTCTACTGGGCCTATACCCAGAAGATGTTCCAACTGATAATAAGAACACATGCTCCATCATGTTCATAGCAGCCTTATTTATAATAGCCAGAACCCGGAAAGAACCCAGATGTCCCTCAACAGAAGAATGGATACATAAAAAGTGGTACATTTACACAATGGAGTACTACTCAGCTATTAAAAACAATGAATTTATATAATTCTTGGGCAAATGGATGTATCTGGAGGGTATCATCCTTAGTGAGGTAACTCAATCACAAAAGAAGTCACTTGATATGCACTCACTGATAAGTGGATATTAGCCCAGAAACTTAGAATACCCAAGATACAATTTGCAAAACACAGGAAAATCAAGAATGAAGACCAATGTATGGATACTTCATTCCATCTTAGAATAGAGAGCAAAACACCTATGAAAGGAGTTACAGAGACAAAGATTGGAGCTAAGATGAAAGGGTGGATCATCCAGAGACTACCCAATCCTGGGGATCCAACCCACAATCAGCCACCAAACCCAGACACTATTGCATATGCCAGCAAGATTTTGCCGGAAGGACCCTGATATAACTATCTCGAGTGAGGCTATGCCAGTGCCTGGTAAATACAGAAGGTCTTGCTCATAGTCACCTATAGGATGGAGCACAGGGCCCCCAGTGGAGGAGCTAGAGAAATTACCCAAGGAGCTGAAGGGGTCTGCAACCCTTTAGGTGGAACAACAATATGAACTAACCAGTATTCCCAGAGCTCGTGTCTCTAGATGCTTATGTAGCAGAAGATGGCCTAGTTGGCTATCATTGGGAAGAGAGGCCCCTTGGTCTTACACACTTTTTATGCCCCAGTACAGGGGAATGCCAGGGCCAAAAAGTGTGAGTGAGTGGGTAGGAGAGCAGGGCAGGGGGAGGATATAGGGAACTTTCAAGATAGCATTTGAAATGTAAATAAAGAAAATATCTAATAAAAAGATAATTGCAACAGAGACCATAAAACCAAAAACCTTCAGTGATTTGCCATGTGACCCTTACTGTATTGTATTGGATTGTATAGCAGTGTATTGAGTTCTTGTGGATTTTTGTGGAGGTTTTGGGGGGTATTGAGTACCCCATTAGCTTAAAATAGAAAACATTTGAGCTTTGAGTAATGTGAAGCACACTCTAAGGAGCTGCAGAGATGGCAGGTCCCCGTGATTGGGCAGCAACTGCAACTGTGGAATGCCCCGCCTTTGAATTACTTTCTGACTGCCCCTCTTTAGTGACCCTGAGTCTATACATAGAATATATTTTTGATGATATCATTGGGCATGATAAGCAAACTTTTAAAATACTTGCCAGAAGGATGCAGAAAAAAAAATGTGGGTATTTAGAATAAAGTTAGAGACTCTCACACTGGATCATGCCAATTTAGAACACATTGTGAGAGACATTATGGCATATTATATCTCAAACTGAACTGGATGGAATGTCATATCTTTAGAACATCTCTCGACTACTAAAATCTGCAAAGGGATGAAGGTCTGAATGGGTGATTATTTCTAGGGCTGACAGGCACAAGTCCTGACTGGTCTTATGAACAAAGATTTCATCAAAATTTCAAACAAGATTAATAGAAGAAAGACAGAATCACCCCCCACTACACACACACCATGGAAAGGGATGATGGAAATTATGAATAGACAGGTTGTCAAGTAAATCTTTTAAAAATGAATTAAGAAATTAATTAATTCACTACCTCATAAGCATAATAAACAGTTATTCAAAGATTATCTATTTGGTAAATACTCCTTACGTTTCAAGCACTATACTATTGAACTATGTGCAGTTACGGTTAACAACCCACATAGTAAAGTTTTCAAAACTTTTGTGCAGATAAAGAGGGTAGCAGGGTGGGGGGAGGATATAGGGGACTTTTGGATAACACTTGAAATGTAAATGAAGAAACTCTCTAATAATAAAAAAAATGAAAGAAACAGTAGTATGTTAAAATGGGACTCAGGGTCATTCAGCTCAGATCCTGACTATGTAATTTTGTTTAGCAAGTAACACAGCCTCTGTGAGCATAGCATTGAAATATAATTAAACAACAAATAAACACCAGGAAAAGAAGCCTCTGTCCTGTTTCTGTGGCAGTTCAGATGGATATCCTTGACCACATCTGCAGAAGCCACACTTTATTGCAATACATAAAAGAGCTTTTGTTGATTTTGTACTACTTTTGGCAGGCTCGCCAGTACATCATGGACTCCATGGGAGAAAACTATGCAGAGGGAGTTATCCTGGACTTGGAAAAGACATGGGAGGAATCTGACCCACGGACACCACTCATCTGCCTCCTGTCCATGGGCTCCGACCCCACAGATTCCATCATTGCTTTGGGAAAGAGACTAAAAATAGAAACTCGCTATGTGTCCATGGGCCAGGGCCAGGAGGTCCATGCGAGGAAGCTGTTGCACCAGACCATGGCAAATGTAAGGCTGGATGTCTAGATCCAAAATATACCTGGAGATTGTGTTACAGATGCTGTAAATTATTTTATTTAAATCTCATAGATTAGATACTTGGGAAATTATTTCATAACCCCCAAATCTGACTGGGTTGCTCTATGTAAAGAATCTCCTTAACAGTTATAGAATAACAAAAATTCAGAGTTACTGTTTTAAGGCTCTTTTTTTGAAAGTAATTAGAATCAAGTAGAAGTTTCTGTCATATTCTAGAGGGTATATATCTTGTTACCATTATTCTGAGGATCTAGAAGGGAGTGAACAACCGTCAAAATCCTGTAGACATATATTCTTTTAAGTATTTTCAGTGGGAGTTGTTTTATACCCAAGGTTCTGGGTCTGCAGTCCATACCCTGTCTGGTTTGCCTGCTAAAGACCAAGCCTCTCATATTTCCCTGGATATATGGGAAGATGTTAGGAGATAGACATTTTTTTTTTCTCTGATTGCCCCCTCCTCCCAGTACAGGACAGGTGCCTTGCTTTTTTGCTTTTTTTTTTTTTTTTTGTCCTTGTACTATTCTTGGCAGCTCCCAGAAGTGCACTTTATTCCAGGATACCCCGAGTGCAGCCTAGGATTCAGTTTTCTGGAATCTGTGTACATGTCATCAATACTGCATCCCTGTCTTTATCTTTGGTTCATGCCTTAAACTGCTGAGCTTAGCTTAACTTGCGTTGTATTATCTCTCTCAGTTTTTGACTTTGGGTATTACCATGACCATTCTAAAGAATTGTGATGTCTACTGGCATGGCAGTGTGCTGTGAGAAAAATGTATGTAACAATACTTACAAATGCATTGTGGATCTCAAGGAAGGATTATTGAACTCTTAGAGTTGGCCTAGATTAATTTAAAGTGGTTAATATGCTTTCATTTTAAAATTTAATGATTCCATTTCTAAGCAACGTTGTACTGAAATCTCCAGGTGAAGGAAAGTAGCCTAACTTCCACCCATTGCTGGTATTTCTTAGGGAGGATGGGTACTTCTACAGAACTGCCACCTGGGACTTGACTTCTTGGATGAGCTAATGGACGTCATTACAGAAACGGAGACTGTGCATGACACTTTCCGCCTGTGGATCACCACTGAGGTTCACAAACAGTTTCCCATCACTCTCCTTCAGATGTCCATCAAGTTTGCAAATGAGCCACCTCAGGGCCTCCGGGCAGGACTGAGAAGGACATATGGTGGTAAGCTGGGAGATGTTTCTGAGTGCACACATACTGTTTTTGTAAAGAAACTATAAGGGCTGGGGAGATGGCTCAGTGGTTAAGAGCACTGACTGCTCTTCTAAAGGTCCTGCGTTCAATTCCTAGCAATGATATGGTGGCTCACAGCTATCTGTAATGTGGTCCGATGCCCTCTTCTGGTGGGTCTGAAGACAGCTACAGTGTACTCATATATGTAAAATAAATAAGTAAATAAATCTTTAAAAAGAAACTATAAAAGCAGAATTAGCAAATAGTATTCTTCCTTTACCTGATAGAGAGCCAAGTGATGTGAGTTAAGCCAATGATTTTCTACCTTCAGTTTTTCTGTGTTTTCAATATTGTACTACAGTGCCTGTGCCAGACACTGACTTTTATCTTTTAACATCATATGTTGACAGCTTCCTTGTTTGTGGTCTCTACTCCACACATGAAGTAATGTAGTGTCTCTTCCAAAAGGAAGGTCTGAGTTAAAAGCGTGGCTTGGTTCATATCACAGCATCAGATAAGTTAAGAATCAGACAATGCTGAAATATGGTCCATGTGGCAGGCTCAGGTAGGAGAATCATGAGTTACATAGTAGGGTCAATAAAAGCCATCTAGGAGGATAAAATTGGTGGAAAATGTCTAATAATAACAACAACAATGATAATAACAATATGATTATATTCCATGTGGCAGGCTCAGGTAGGAGAATCATGAGTTACATAGTAGGGTCAATAAAAGCCATCTAGGAGGATAAAATTGGTGGAAAATGTTTAATAACAACAACAATGATAATAACAATATGATTATATTCCAATTAAAAACTACAGATATGCTTAAGAGAATTTCTACTAAGAGTCAAATCTTGCCAATCTATAAGATAATGGGCTAATAAATCTTAAAAGATAATAGCAATAGAAATCGGTGTTCATAATATAATTTAATAATGTTTAATAATTATTTGGGGCATGTACTTAAATTGAAACAAACTTTTGCATACATTATTTTAACTAATTTTAAATTAAGTGTCTGCTCCTAGTATATATCTAAGGTATTAATATAGTTAATATTAATTCATAATAATAATAATAATAGCATTCATTTTATAGCCATTTTTCTTTTATTTCTGTTTTATCTTTGTACTGTTCTGGTGTACTGGTAAGAACTTGTCTTATGTTATCAAGCCTTCCCCATGACCTAGGCCTTTAGGAGATGCTTCCAAGATAAATGATCTCTAAACAGGCCAAATTCAAGTGATAATTACCACATACATGGAAGAAAAGTAGTGCAAAATAACTGTGACTTGCTCCTTATAAAGGGAATAACAAATGAAAGTGCATGAGAGATAACTATGCTCTTCTGTGACCATGATAGGCGTGAGCCAGGACCTACTGGATGTGAGTATGGGGGCTCAGTGGAAGCCCATGCTGTATGCAGTAGCCTTCCTACATTCTACTGTCCAGGAAAGGCGCAAGTTTGGCCCCCTAGGGTGGAATATCCCCTATGAATTTAACCAAGCAGACTTCAATGCCACGGTGCAGTTCATTCAAAACCACCTGGATGATATGGATGTCAAGAAGGTATTGCTCTGTCCACTATTTCACACCGTGACATGTACTGAACACAGATGCAGCCAACTTCACACATTGGGGGCGAATCAATATGAGGATTTGATAAACTTGTAGGCTCTTTTTTTTTCTTTTAGACATGTCCACTTGGGTCTCGGTCACTTCTTGACTTTAGGAATAAAAAAGGAAGTATATTTATGATCAATTTACTTTACACAGTTCATAAGATAGCCTCAAAGGACCCAAGGCAGGGATGGGGTGTGGGGTGAAGGAGAAGAAAGCTCCAAAAATCAAGAGTTTACATGATCTTTGATATTTTTTTCTGTCTAAGTATTTTCAAAAGGTAAACTTTTAGGGACCGACAAGACAAGTCAGTAGTTAAAAACATACTGCTCTTGCAAAAGATTCAAGTTCAGTTCCTAGCATGTCAGGTGGCTCATAACTGCCCATAACTCCAGCTCCAGAAGAATATACCCTTTTCTCGTCTCCTCCAATACCTGCACTCATACATGTACACCATGCAATCAAGACATATGCACATACATAATTTAAAAATAGAAATAAATGATTTAAAGCAAACTTTAAAAACACTAAAGTGTGAGCACACGAATTGCTCACAAGAACCTACTTGAAGTAATGAACGTGACCTTGGAGGAAACCTTCACTTCGGCTTGTTTATCTATCTATTTATTTATTTATTTATTTATTTATTTACCGTATCTTGAAATTACTGAAGAAGAATGACTCTATTGCAGACATGATTGGTGAACACATAACGATGCACAATTGTTCTGTGCTCCCAGGGTGTATCCTGGACCACTGTCCGCTACATGATAGGAGAAATTCAGTATGGAGGCAGAGTCACTGATGACTATGACAAGAGGTTACTGAACACATTTGCAAAGGTTTGGTTCAGTGAAAACATGTTTGGACCAGATTTCACCTTTTACCAAGGATACAACATTCCAAAATGCAGTACAGTGGATGGCTATCTTCAGTATATCCAGGTTTGTTTGATTTAGTATCTTAACTCTAGAACAAATCTTTGCAGCTCTTTGACCCTAACAAAATTTGTTTACATTGTTCCTGCTGGGTTATTTATTTATTTATTTATCCACTTATTTATTTAGGGTTTTTTGTTTGTTTGTTTGTTTGTTTGTTTTTTTTGATACAGGGTTTCTCTATATAGCCCTGGCTGTCCTGGAACTCACTCTGTAGACCAGGTTGGCCTCAAACTTAGAAATCTGCCTGCCTCTGCCTCCCAAGTGCTGGGATTAAAGGCATGGCCACCACTGCCCGGCCCTACTGGTTTTATAATTAATTGTAATGATGGAATAAGCAAAGGCTTCTGCTTTTGTTCTATTTTTATAACCTCTTGATTATCATGCTTAGCTTTGCTCTAAGATGAGTCTTGTGTGGATTTCTTTTGCATATTCCATATGTTTTAATGGCTTGGGGGTGCATTTTCTTTGGTGAGATGGCAGATTGGGCAGATGTTGGGAGGGGATTTTGAATAAGTCATGTGGGGTTCTCTGCCCATGGGGCTTCAGCTATTACACCTGTAAAGCAAGAGAAGATTCTGGACTCAGTCTATTCTACATTTAACCCAGGTGGTTAATCCTTGACACTCACCCTTAATCCAGGCCTAAGGCTGTGTATAGTACAGCATCCTTGAACCTGCCCTGTTTAAGACAGAATTTCCTAACTCCAGTAGTATTGGCATTTACAGTCAGGTTACTCTCTCTTATGCATTGTAGACTATCTTGCATGCTCTGTGGCCTCCGTCTACTAAATGCTAGCAGATCCCCTTCGTCAATGTGTCTAGGGTGTTGCCAAGTGATCCTTGGTGGAAAAATTGTCTCTGCCTGAGGAGTGTTGCTCTAACATGGAGAAATGTATATTTTGATAGGCCAGTCAGGAATATGTAAGGGAAGAATATCTAATGTTGAAGGTATCTGCATTCCATCTCTGTACCTTGAATGTATTAGATCATGATTTAGCATTTGCTTCGGTGTCTGTCTCAGATTTATTTCTGCACAAACAAACTAAAGCCTAGCACCCCGAAGGGATGCATTTATCAGTATATTTATGGGTTTTGATATATAAATGTAATGAGTTTATCATATATTACCACCACTGTGCTTTTATTAATTCAAATCAACAAAAAAAACTTGCCTTTCTATAGTGTGTGTCTTTAAATCATTAGCAACGAATAGAGAAGTGTCAGACACGTTATAAATTTAAGAATACCTGTGCCTGTGTTTCTAAATATAGATCTCATTTCACAATGAGACTGAGGTTGCTCGAAAGAAAGGAAAGAAAGTGTGTGATAGAAATAACATAAGTCAGAGGAAGGGAGGCAGACTAGTGATAGGATAATAAAGTTAAGGGTGAGATTCACACATGGAAATATCTGTCACTTTCTCTTTCCCAGTGGCTGCAGAATCTCCCTGCTTGATTCTTTTTCAGCTATGTCTCAGTCTCCATCACTCTACTTCCCTGTTGTTTTGAATATTTCCCTTTTCCCTGTCTCAACTTTTCTCCCTAGGACAGAACAGTTTCTGCCCCTAGGCTTATTTGATCTATGCATCTGAAAAGCTCTCATTTTCTGCTACTTGTAGCTACACAATAGCCATTCATTATACAAACTTTATTTTAAATGATTTTAATTAGAGTAGTTAAAGAATTCCCTTCTTATCTCACATGTCTTATAAGAAAGTGGGGTCCCCAGTTAAAAGTTTGCTTCAGTCTGTTTTGTGTTTCTTCAAGTTACAAGTTTTCCTTCTGAGTATGTGGATAAGTTATTGGGGTTTTGGGGTTCATAGCCAGTCACAAGTGGGACAAAGTTGAATGGTTATCTTAGTTAAAACATTTTTATTTTTCTCACTCCATAGTTTAATTGATGTACATGCTAATAGTGTATGCTCTATCTATCTATCTATCTATCTATCTATCTATCTATCTATCTATCTATCCTATCTATCTATTTTTTTTTCTCAGAGCTTGCCTACTTATGACAGCCCAGAGGTGTTTGGGCTCCACCCCAATGCTGACATTACTTACCAGAGCAAGCTGGCCAAGGATGTGCTGGACACTATCCTGGGCATCCAGCCCAAGGACAGCTCTGGTGGAGGGGACGAGACACGGGAGGCTGTGGTGGCCCGCCTGGCTGATGATATGTTGGAGAAGCTTCCAGAAGATTATAGTCCTTTTGAAGTGAGTCCATGATACCTACATTTCAGTCTTGGCTGTCTATGGGGGAGTGAGGGGAAAGGAAGTAGGACAAAATGTGAGAACCAAAGGAGATCCCAGACAAGCCACCAAAGAAAAGCCATGGAGAAACTAACATGAATGTCAGTGCTTATTACTAACTGGTATTTGTCTAACTAGATTATAGAGCCTTCTTTGAGGTACTTGATAACACCATGGTTTAGATGAAAGTACTGTATTGTCGAGTGAAGGACAAGTTATCATGTGTGCATGTTTGTATGTGTATGTTTGCGTGTGTGTATGTGTGTGTGTGTGTGTGTGTGTGTGTGTGTGTGTGACTTAGTGCACAGCTTACAATGCAGGCCTTCTTAACTGTATAGAGGCTACATTTTTTTTTTATACATGATTTTTTTATTGACTCTTTGGAAATTTCACATCATGCACCCCCAACACCACTCATTTCCTAGTCTTTCCATATCTGCTCTTCACCCTTGTAATCACCCCCAATAAAAATTTTAAAAAAAATTAAGCAAGCAAACACACACACACACACACACACACACACACACACACACAAACAAAACCCATAAAACGACTCCCTGACCACGTAGGGCAATGGCTGGCCTGTTTCACTGTCAACCACAGAGGTGGCATTTTCCAACGTGGCCTTTCTGCTGTCTTTTCATATAACTAACTTTGAAAATTCATCCTTTTAGTATACAAATAGCTTCTAAGCAATTTATGATTACAAAAGTTAATGTTTTAGCATTTAATGCATGTTTTGAGAAAATTTACTGTGATACAGTTTATAAGTCTTTGATAAAACTGTTACTTATTTTCCATATGGTCTAAGAAATTCATGACACAGCTCCTAGCAACACACAAATGGCTTCCACATCCTGTTGTTCCTACCCAGCAGACAATTTTGTCTACTGATACTGAGCTCAAGGGCCCTTTGTCAAGAGAATAATTTCCCTGGAAGAATCTCTGATCACTCGCTTGGAGAAAATCAATACTGTTATCAGCTTTCATAAGGCCTTTTCATTACAGTGTTGGAAGAGAGGTCATTGCATCTACTAGAGGTTAAAATATTTATGAAGCAATTAAAATATCTAAAATAGAATAATTATGTAACAGAACATGGTAACTAGATTTTGAAGACTTTTTTTTTTGCAGAATTTGTTAGAACCATTCCAGCATAAAATAGTCCAGCCTAACACACTATCTGCTATACAGAAGTTTCTCAATAAATACCTATAAAATAGAAAACAATGATTAGGTATCTGTGCTGGTGGAAGAAAACAGAGTGCTTTAAAAATGGATGCCTAGTTATTTGAGACAACCAGCAGAAGTGGTTGCGTCTATATGCATGCTCCCTGCATATACTTACATATATGTCATATTGGCAGGGAATAAATAATTCCCAGTAAGTTCATTTGATAAAGTGCTTGTAGCTATATACATTTTACATGCTTCTTTGAATTAATGTCTCTCTGTTCTTCCATGCATGTTCTAAAAAATTTGGCTGGTCATATACAAGATATTTGTTTTCTTATATCATCTTTTTTTATTTTGAATCTTAAAAAAAAAAAAACCAAAACTAAAACCATATTCTTTATGGCATTGTAGAAAGCAGGGCTTATTTAGAGGGCCCTGGGCACAATCCTATACTATCATAATAGCAAACTAATTCCTGTTGTGTTCTTTGAATGTCTCCATGGAAGGTGAAAGAGAGATTGCAGAAGATGGGACCATTACAGCCCATGAACATTTTCCTCAGGCAGGAGATTGACAGAATGCAGAGGGTACTCAGCCTTGTCCGTAGCACCCTGACTGAGCTGAAACTAGCTGTTGATGGCACCATTATCATGAGCGAAAATCTACGAGATGCTCTGGATTGCATGTTTGATGCCAGAATCCCTGCTCGGTGGAAAAAGGTAAGTACAGTCCTGCTCTTACTTTGTATATATATTGGCTATATATAACTGTATGGAAGAGTTACGTGGTTCTTACATTTGGTGATGCATAGTGGTGATTCTCCTGTCTTCAAAATTCCATTTAAAATCATTTAGTTTTTGTGGATATGTGTGCTGAAGTGTAAATATGTGGTTCACATACATACAAGTGCCCACAGAGTCACAGTAGGGCATTATATCCCTTTTATATGGAGTTATAGGCAGTTGTAAGCCACTAAATGTGGATGTTAGAAACTGAACCCAGGTTCTCTATAAGAGCAGCAAGTGCTATTAATCACTGGTCCATCTCCTTTGTTATTTATTATTTTAAAATTTAATTAAAATATAACTACACCATGTTCCTTCATACTCTTTCCTTTCACTCTTCCCATGCATACATATCCTGTTCCCTGATTTACTTCTTCTTTAGCCACTGGTATCATATATACATATGAATGAATAATTATAAAAATCCAATCTGCTGAGTCTGGAAGTGTTGCCTAATATTTCTGGTTCCAGGCTTGATTACTAGGTTTTACGTAACCAATCAGGGGCTCATCTCTTGTAAGGACTTGCTCTTCTACTCTCAGCAGTTGTTAAACACTTACAGCTCATTATCCAGGAGTGGAGCCACATGGGATATCTTCTTGCATGTTGGGATATCAACTGTTGTTGAAATTGTGCAGGTCTTGTGTAGGCCACCATAGTGTTGAGATTTGATGATGATACAGCTTCCCTGTCATAGCTAGAAGGCACAACCTTACAGCAGGCTTCCTGATCCTCTTGTCTCTTCTAATCTGTCTACTCCCATCTTCTACTAGAGGCTCTCAGAGCCTTAGATGCAGGAATTGTGTTGTGGATGTACCAAATGGGAATGAGCATCCCATGGCTTTCCATCTTCTGCATTTTGATCAGCTATGGCTTTCTGTAATGTTCTTCTTTTTTTTTTTCCTGCAAAGAACAAACTTCTTTTTGAGGGATAAGCTCATCCCTGGGTATAAGAGTAGATATTTACAGTGCAGTTATATTGTTTTAGAAATTTATATTGTGGCACCAGTAGGTTTTCTTTACAGGTCTCTGTCCTCTCCAGGTAAGCTTGGTGACTTTGTAGTACCACAAATGATTTTCTTCCTGTTGATCAGGCCTTAAATTCAATTAGGCAGCTGTTGGTTACCCACAAGATGGACAGGCCACTATTTCACCATCCTAGAAATGTCAGTTCAGTCATTGTTGTGGTTCATAGGTCTTACATCTGAGTAGGACTCCTGAACGTTACCCTGCCCTTGGCAGCTTGTACAGGAGTGACTCCCCAGAACCGAAGCTTCCAGATCAGGTTCTGATCCATTACTTCAAGTCCTGCATCAAAAGTACTTTATGTCCTCAGAAATAAAGCCTTAACTTTGAATTCTGAGAGACACCCAAATGCAAAGGCATAGCTTATATTGTTTTGGGGGTCTATTGAACTCCTCTGACAATGAGCTTGAAATGGGGTTTCTCATGGGTGGTATTGAGGTTTTTGCTAGATAGTCTATAAGTCTAGGGGGTGAGCATCATCACCTCACATTGTACAGTTTCTTTAAACGGCAGGTTATGGTTAGTGAATGGAATGTGGAAAAGAGAGTTTTGAGGATGGTATAGATCAGATTTTGGAGATTAAATATTTAGCATTTTTTTCTTCTACCTGGTTTCACAAAGGAGGTCAACGCAGAGTAGCAAGATTGTAGAACATTTGCTGAAAAGGCCACTGTTTGAGAAGATGCATGATATTTGCTGAGAAGAGAGTTTCTTAGAATAGAACCTAAGATTAGATAGGTTGATCTACAAACTGCACTGCAGTCTGCAACTTCTCCTTTAAAACCTACTGAGCAAACTGTGCTTCCTACAGATAGTTTAGTCCTAATGAGTCAGAAAGAGCTAGGCTTCCTAATAAGAATCTGTATATTTCCTGAAAGGGCACTGATGCTCCTAAAAGCTGCTGCCCACATATGATACACTAAAACATATTTTCAGATACTTTAGGAGATGTTGCCCACTTTGGTATGTGTCTCAGAGTTTGAGTGGGCCCTTTGTTCCACCAGATTGTGAGAACCTAATGGAGACTTTGCCTTTTAAATGCTGTACTTCCTGGACATATGGACTCTGAATCTATCATAGCAGAGATCAGATGAGTTGGGCAAGGAGGACTAGGTGTGGATGTTCTAGTCAGGCCCCATATCTTCCTCTCATAGTCCTTGAATCAGTATTTTAAGCCATGGACTCAACCTAACCTCTTGGGAGTCCAGAAAGCATAGGAAACACATGAGTTGTTTGATAACCTAGGTTTGATATACTCTCCAGCCAAGTCAGTTCTTTTACTTGGTTAGTATGAGAGTAAGGATGGAGCAGTATCAGGAGAGTTATGAGGAAGGAGCTCTTTGGCAATAAAGAAATTTCAGGAGTACAGAAAGCGCATTTCTACCAAGACAGTGTTCAATGGTGACTTTATATGGAGCATGACTGTGTAAGTAGTGGGATAAAAATGTGTGCTCTGGAGGCTGCTTAGAGCTGACATGATCATGAGCTGAAAGAGTATTATGCTAAATGAGTCATTCTTATGGATGAGGATGTTATTGCTAAATGACTAAAAATATATGCATCTGTGAATGTGTATTCTGGGCTAGAATAATTATACTTAGATCATGTCTAGCCTGGTATAAGTTTGTTGGCTTGTTGTATGTCCATTCCTTTACACATGTGTAAGATGGAAACGACTGTATGTCATTTCTAGCAGTTCTGTGAGAATTAAATGAATTGGACAGATTCAAAGAGCTCATAAGGCTTTGTGGTGTGTGGCCAGTACCATGTAAGTGCTTGTGGCTATTATTATAAAGACTGCACCATCACTGATGACCGCTGGTTCTCCCACCAGCACCAGCTTCTACTACCCCTACTGTGGCCACCACCACCAGAACCACTTCCTCCTTTAGTGTGGCTACCTTCACAACAATCATCTGCCATGCTTCCACTTCCCTCAGCACCCCTGGCATTCTGAATGTTTGAGCTCTTGAGTGTAACTGCAAGCTTGCAGGACTACAAGGGGATAATCATTAAGTTGGTATGTGGACAATGCTTCCAAGTTTATAGCAGATAACAAAAAGTGCAAGGGGATCTGGCACAGCCTTGGTTTTGAGGGATGTGGTGTGCAAGAAAGGTAGCAGACAATAAAAAGCAACAGCCTGTCCTCCAGGACACTGATTTCAGTGTACAGAGAGTGGAGAGGCAATGGTGAGGGAAGAGGTAGAGGATCCAGAGGTATCCTCTGTTCAATGTAATGGATGCTGAAGAAGTATAGGGGGCTGGAAGAACAAGATTGTTGAGGGTTGGGCCAGACTGAGAAGGTAGAGGAAGGCAGCAGATAGAGATACAATTTAGAGAAGAGATTTTTGGGGTGCTTGCACTTCTTTAGTAAAATAGAAAAGTAGCTTGATGGGATTAGAACCGGGGGTGTTTTGGTAAAGATTTGTTTAGGACAGAGGTGCTTTATTAGTAAGTAATCATGCTTGCTAAACAAGCATGAGGACTTGAGTTCAAATCTCCAGCCCTCATGTTAAAAGTCATCCACAGCTTCATATGCCTGTAATCTCAACACTAGGGGATGTAGATGGGCAGATCCTGAGAGACATCAGGCTCCCAGTTCAGCAAGGGAGCCTGTTGGGGATGAAGTTGGAGAGTGGAGAGTCATAGACCAAGACACCCTAGTTTCCTTCTTAGGTTTATGAAAGTGCATACATGGGTATAGGCCTGAGTGTACAATCACACACACACACACACACACACACACACACACACACACACACACACACCTCCCATTCACAAGGCTTATCTGTGTTGAGCCAGATCTTGACCAATGGGTGGTAACTAGGACTTCTTATGTGTTCTCCATATTATTTGATGATGTCACTGTGCATCTCTTGAGTCACATGTCCTAGGAACACTGAATCAGCATTGACTGGAGCCCCTTTCCTTCTTTCTCAGCTTTCACAAATTCAATGCAAAGCCTGGAGCATTCCCCTCTTGAATTTCCCCTTCTCACTGCCAACAGATGGTGAACCTTCCAAGTGACCGGCCTTGAACATTTGTTCCCTCTAAGTTTTCTCACTCAGCCCTGCCAGCCCCAGAGAAGCTCTAGAACTGAACAAGTCTTTGCAGGCAGCGGCCTCTCCTATAATATTCCCTTTACTCTGAGACCAAATGTGATTTTAGCCCCCCCCTTTTTTAACCTAACACACCTATAAAGGTAGGATAGAATGAACTACCTAATTCTTAAATTATGATCATTTTATGCAGTTTTTCTTCTATTAATGTTACTATCAGTCTGCGGAATTGCAGGGACTCTTGAAATATAGGCAAATTAATTGTAATGATATTTGAAATTCAAGTGGGATACCTACCCAGGTTGATTACGACATTCATTCCTACTGAAAATGTTGCAATTACGGTGAAATGTTATAACCTATGATTTGCAGATTCTTCCCCACGGTGCTGCTCCTGCTGCCTTAATGACATCCATGCCTGTTGTCATAAAGGAAATGACTCGAATGAATTTGGGGAGAAAGTTAGAAGTGGCGGGCACAAATGAATTGAGGGTGGTAAAGGAAGAGAGGTCTCCCTTTCTGCACCTTAATGAGGCACACACTCAAGGGAGCAACTGTTGTTTACCTCGTTAAGATAAACAGAGAATGGCTTCTGTTATGCATTGCCTACAGAATGCATTTTAAAGTGTTTACCTATCTTGATGATGCCATGAGTTCACTTATACAAATAAAAATTGTGTCTTATATACCATCTATTGAAACCAGAGCCTGATCATGATGGAAGCCTGTTAAATTTTATTCCACAGATGTTTTTGATTTCTTCAGAATTGGAGGTGAATATATCCACAGGTGGAGGGTGGCCGTAGTGTCATCTTTCACAGCTCTGTGAATTCGAATCATTAACTTGTCTTTGCATCATTGATGCGAGAGAGAAAGAATAACCTGAAACGTTTATGGGTCAGAGCTCAGCGGAAATTCAAGATGGAAAGGACAGTCCCATTGTAACAATGAAGTTGTTGCTTGTTTGTTTTTTTCCGAGTGAACACAGTTTACAGGGCAGAATCAAACCTCTACTGAAGGATTGTTTTAATGTTATGTGTTTCAGGCATCATGGGTTTCTAGTACCCTGGGCTTCTGGTTTACTGAACTTCTAGAAAGAAACTGCCAGTTCACCTCCTGGGTTTCCAATGGCAGACCCCTCTGCTTTTGGATGACAGGTTTCTTTAACCCTCAGGGATTCTTAACTGCGATGCGACAGGTAATAGCTCTGACTGGGGCTCGTTGTGCTACTGTGATTTTTCTCTACAACTTTCCCTTATTTCCTGATAGTTTTAAAGAATATAATAAGACAAGGAATGACTACCTTTGTTTGGTTCTAGCAGTTAACTTGTTGTGATGATAAATATAGCTACTTATTCCCAGGCTGCAAGCATTTATTTCTTCTTATTTATTTATTTCTATGTTGATTTGATTTTATAGTTTCTCCCCTTTAAAGTACAAATGGTTGAATTAGGACATAAGAATTTTTTTTTAATGAGAGAATCTTTTAAATTCTTTAAATACTATCCTAGTTCCTTTCAATGAAGGTCATTTGGAATAACTTCATCTTCATTTTGCTCTTCCTATTAAGAAAAGCTTATAATTATTTCCCTGTGTCTTTTTGCTCACTTGAATAGGAAATAACTCGGGCCAACAAAGGATGGGCTTTGGACAATATGGTTCTTTGCAATGAAGTCACCAAATTTATGAAGGACGACATTTCTGCTCCTCCTACAGAAGGGGTCTACGTCTATGGCTTATATCTTGAGGGTGCTGGCTGGGACAAAAGGAACATGAAACTCATTGAATCTAAACCCAAAGTACTTTTTGAGATGATGCCTGTCATAAGAATTTTTGCAGAAAACAATAGTAAGTTGTCTTGTATCTTCAAAAAGGGGTTGGTATTGCAGGGTTGACTGGTGTTACAACTACATAGTCTCATTATTTTGCTATCAGGAAATAGAGACTTGACTTTCTCAACCAGCTCCATATTTATACCTATACTTAATGAATACTTACTGATCTCCAGACCTTTTCTTGGGTGCTATTATTCAGACAATAGTAGATTCTTGTCTGCCTGGTAAAGCAGATATGCGTAAAAGATACAGTTCCACCAATGAGATCCGAAAGAAATACACGGAGTGAAGAAGTATAACATAACTGTGGTACAAAAAGAACAGGAACTGGGCATCCTGAGCTGTTGGACCTGGCCTGGTATTGAGGAATGGATAGGAAGAGGGAGGAGGGAGGAGGGAGGAGGGAGGAGGGAAGAGGGAGGAAGGAGGAGGGAGTAATTCGAGTGATACAGTTAATTAATTTGTAAGCAGGGCTCACCAAGAAGTGTAGTGCTACTAGTTTGTAGGTTTGAGTCAGGATGTGAAATATAAATGGGTTTCTGGAGCTATTTTGCCTAATCATATAGCTAAATGTAAAGTGCTGTGTACCTATCTTGTCCAATAGATATAATACTGTTTCAAGGAAGCATTCATTTACTCTGCATTATCAAAGTTCTATTTCATAAATCTAAAAGCACATAGGGTGTTTTCTACTGTGGCTTCCCATTTTCTAGAGGCCTTTTTTGGACCTGTCAAGCTTCCAGTTAACCTCTCTCCAATTCCCTCCCAGGAACTGGGGTCCTTTGCAAGCATGAGCTATAAGCTCCAGAGGCAGGCATGATGAGGGCTCCTCAGGAAAAAGTGACTTAATGATATGAGTCCATTTTTCTTTGGATAGTAAAGGAAGAGATAACATATCTTTACAGGTTGATGGTAGTCTGACCTTATGGATAAGTAGCACACTAGGAAACTCGGCTCAGGGAGAAACGGTTGTGAACCATATTTTTCTTTTCTTTTCTTTTCTTTTCTTTTCTTTTCTTTTCTTTTCTTTTCTTTTCTTTTCTTTTCTTTTCTTTTCTTTTCTTTTCTTTTCTTTTCTTTTCTTTTCTTGTGTGTGTGTACACATGCCCTGAGGATTAGATTCAGGGTCTTCTACGTACAAGGTAAAGGTTGATTTTTAACTTGCAATCCTCCTGTTTCAGCTTCCCAAGTCTATCCTCTCAAACTCTAGAGGCCCATGACACTAGACCAGGGTTAAATATTTATTTAATTTTTAAATATTTATCTATGTGCATGAATGTTCTGTCTTTATGTATGTTTGTACATTGCATTGCATGCATGCCTGATATCCACAGAAGCCAGAAGAGGGGTCTGGGTGCCCTACAACTGGGTCATAGACGGTTGTAAATTGCCATGTGCATACTGGGAAAGAAATCATGATCTGCAAGGAAAACAAGTGCTTAGCTTTCTCTGCAGCTCCTAAATATTTCCAAGCAAACACTACCTGTTTAACATGTATCAGCTACAGCCATACATGCTAGTAGACAAAGGTAATTATGAACCAGTTACTGCCCACAAGGACACATAGTCTAGTGAACAAAATCAATAAAAACTAATACTAACATATAATTGGAAAAACATTATGATATAGGCGTGTTCAGAATGCTGAGGAGCTGGAAGGGAAACAATCATGAGCTAGAGGTTAGGTTAGACAGACCATTCTGAGGTGTAGACAAGAATGAGTGTGGCTTGGAGCTAAAGAGATTTTTTTTGGGGGGGCAGAGGGAAAATAGCACAAGCTCACCCAGCCAATCAGCGACTGTCTACCTGATTCTTGCCATTTGCCAAATGTCACTCTGCAGTTAAAGCAGTAATAGCAAAGACCAGACAGGATGCCCATTCTTTTATTTTTTTTAATTGGATATTTTATTTATTTACATTTCAAATGTTATTTTTCTTTCTCTGTTTCCCCTCTGCAAACCCCCTATTCCATCTCTCTTTACCTTGCTTCTATGAGGGTGCGCCTCCACCCACCTACCCACTCTCGCCTCACCATCCTAGCATTCCTCTACACAAGCCTTCATAGAACCAAGGGCCTCCCCTTCCATTGATGCCAGATAAGGCTTCTTCAGCTCCTTCAGTGCTTTCTCTAACTCCTCCATTGGGGTCCCTTTGTTCAGTCCAATGGTTGGCTGCAAGCATCTGCATCTGTATTGGTCAGGATCTGGCAGAGCCCCTCAGGAGACAGCTGTATCAGGCTCCTTTCAGCAAGTTCTTCTTGGCATCAGCAATGGTGTCTGGGTTTGGTATCTGCATGTGGGATGGATCTCCAAGGTGGGGCAATTTCTGGATGGCCTTTCCTTCAGTCTCTGCTCTACTTTTTGTCCCTGTATTTGTTTTAGACAGGAGCAATTCTGTGTTAAAATTTTGGAGATGGATGGGTGGCCCCATCTCTAAAGTAGGGGGACCATGCTTAACCTCTGGATATGGTCTGGACAGGTTCTCTCTCCCCTTTGTGGGGTATTTCAGCTAATGTCATCCTCTTGGGGTCCTGGGAGGTTCTGACTTTCCTGGCATCTGGGACACGATGCCCATTCTTGTGGCTCAGTTTGAAAGGCTGCGGTAGATACAAGAAGCAAATGTCATCAGGTCTTGTTACTTGCATATTTGGTGTTTATATTAAAGTTTATCCATAATACTGATGGCAGTGTTTGCAGTCATCCCTAGATGTACACAGAGAAGCACAATATTGAAGCTGCCTAATAAACACCTTGACTCTTAGGTGAGCCTGAATACAGGAATGCTCTGCCTCCTGATTTGAGCTATTATACTATAAACAAATGCCATTTACACGGTCCATTTTCTATTATGCTTCTTTCTATATATTTATATCTAATATATTATATGTAACTTACATAAATACACACATAATGAATACATTTATATGTTATAAAAAGGATATAGAAGCATGATAGAAAATATTATATGTAATAATGTATATTATGTAATTTATTTTTCTGTTTAATATTATTCATCCCCATTATAGTACTTAAAGAAAATTTACCTTTCTAAGGATAGACAGTCCCTATAACATAACTTATGGAGACAATGTATATATTAGATAGACTTCCTTTAGGTGAAAGTTATAGTGATGCTGACACTGAATGTTAATGGATCAGCATGGTACATTAAAAAGGTGCTATCAAACAGAAACACACACAAACATGATTATATATTGATTGATTGATGATAAATGTGATATTCTCAGATGTTTGCAGGAAGCTAACCTGACATCTCCCAAAGGAATGACAGCTCAGCCTCTGTTAATCTGCATTGATGATGTCTTTAAATGAGGTGAAGACTGAGAACTGACTGTGAGAGCATGTATGGGCGACAGAGAGCATGTACAGATGTCACAGGTGACAGAGAGCCTATGCAGGTGTCAGAGAGCCTGTATAGGTGTTAGAGAGCATGTACAGGTGTCACAGATGTCAGAGAGCATGTACAGGTGTCAGAGAACATGTGCAGGTGTCTCATGTGTCAGGGAGCATGCACAGGTGTCAGAGAGCATGCACAGGTGTTAGAGAACATGTACAGGTGTCACAGGTGTCAGAGAGCATTTACATATGTCAGAGAGCATGTACAGGTATCAGAGAGCATGTATAGGTGTAAGTACATACAGGTGTCAGATAACATGTACAAGTGTCAAAGAGCATGTGCAGGTATCAGAGAACATGTACAGGTGTCAGCATGTACAGGTGTCAGACAGCATATACAGGTGTCAGAGAGTCCTTGTTTATCTAAGGAAAAGATACATACACACATACATATCGTTGATCATGAGATAATTTAAGAGTTCAGAGAGGAGAGAAAACTTCGCTGAGTCTCAGAGACCAATCAGGCCTGTTATTTGTACTTTTTGAGGGATAGACTTGATAACAGTAGGAAGACAGGGAAGCAGGAACATGAAGCCAGCCTGGCAGTTAGGAAGCTGATTGTATTTCATTAGAGAGACAGACAGAGAGACAGGGAGGGAGACAGAGAGAGAGACAGAGACAGAAAGAGAGACAGACAGAGAGACAGGGAGAGAGACATATGGAAGAACAGTTACACAGAAAGACAGAGACAGAGAGATATAAAGAGACAGAAATAGAGAAAGACAAAGAGGTAGAGAAAGAGAGATGGGGTTGGGAGAGAGAGAGAGAGAGAGAGAGAGAGAGAGAGAGAGAGAGAGACTCATTTAGGGTTCCCTCTCTTCATTTCATAAATGCTTGAGGCCAGCGCCCAGTGACACACTTCTATCTCTTCGAGGTCCCATAACTTCCCTAAACAGCACCATCAACTGGGGACCAAGTGTTTGGATACATGTCTTTATGGGGCCATTTCTCATTCAAGTTACCATGGTAGGTCTGGGTGGTAGAATTCCTCAAGCAGAAGGTCTAAGCTCTAGAAGTGCAGACAAGTCACGTCACAGACTGGACAGCTGTGGTCCATGCCAGAGTATGTTCCTGGCATGTGTGTTCCAAGAACTGCCTGCCTTGTTCTCCGTGAAGTTACGTCAGGTTTGAGAGAGAGAAACATAATCCCGGCTGTGCCATAACCCTGTATATATCAGTATATATCACCATTCTAGAGCATTGTGACCTATCAATAATATAACTCTGATTACAGAGGGCTGGGGTAGGTATAAGAATATGATCCCATACATTATTTCTTACTGTTTGTTGAATCAAACCCAAGGCCAGCAGAATCATAGCATGATTTCTTGGAGTTGCCAAGAGGGCAAAGAAAAGCAGTACCAGGGGCCCTTCTGCATCTTCATATTTTCAGGTACAAGAAAGCTCAGTTCTCCACTGTCTACTCCTGAACTCTGAACTAAGACCCAGATTTAAGATTGTAGAGTTTGGAATGATCTTGGAGATCTCAGTGCAAATCATTTTCTTTGTTACAAGAGATGCTAGACAAGGAAAAGGAGGAGGAGGAAGAGGAGGAGGAGAAGAGGAGGAGGAAGAGGAAAAAAGGAGGAAGAAGAGGAGGAGAAAGAAGAGGAGGGAGAAGAAGAGGAAGAGGAGGATGAGAATGAGGAGGTCATTCTAAGACATAAAGTCTATACACAAGTGTTTAAAAGCCTGATATGGAGGAGCCACTGATACATTCAGTACAGTTGCTTTTTTAAATGTTTAAGCCGTAACTGTAACAATAATGGCAACATTAAAGAAAATAATCTCAATGAAGTTCAGCTTTCCCTTTTAATTTGTGGTATGTACTAAGTATCCTCAGACCCAGGCTGGCTATCTAGCATTGTACGAAGTTTTCTAGAAAGCATTTAGCTTGGAAAGTTCCTGTGAAAGTAGCTGTGGAATTCCTAGGGGAGAATTTGGTCCTGAAGGTAGGAAGGAGGAGGCGCACACAGGGAGAAGAAGCTCCCAGTGCTGGAGTTGCGGGCTACCAGTGCATGGCTTGGCACAGGTGTTGCTCAGGATTTTTGTGGCTGAACTTTCCTTATGACTGGAAGGGCCGAGCCAAAATTCAACTGAGGCAGGAGTTATTTTATAGAATTATTAATGACATTTTCCTTTTACCCAAAATATTTCCTTGAAAATTTACTTCGTCCTATCACCGTATTTAGTCAACGTGTTGTGAAAACATGTTCCGCGTAAAAATAAAGAGGCAATCTTCCTACAGTGAGCTGGGTGTCGTTTTTCTTTCCTTATGACCAGACTGTGAAAGTCCAAGGTGATTCAGCGTTGAACCTATCAGAATGGCCACAATGCAGTCATAATTTCATAATAGAGGCATTTTTTATTATTTTATAACAGATTTTTATAGGGCAGCTGCACCCATATAGCTGAGCAAAAAAAGAAGCAAAAGGGGAAAAGGAACCCTTTCAAGGCATGAAAAATAGAAATACAATTTAGTTCTTTGTTCTTTCTTTGTTTTAGCAGAAGTAGGGTTTTCCTTGAGGTTGAAGAGACTGATGTTTGCTAATGGAAAACTAACAAAACTAATGTAACACTGCTGCTGCTGCTGCTGCTGCTGCTGCTGCTGCTTTCGGGCTGAACATTTTGTTTCATTTCATTTCATCCTGGGAACTAAATAAGGCTCTGAGATACAGAAGTGTGGCATCTTTAATGACCAAAGGATGCTCCAAACGTAGCCCTTTAAAATGAAAAATCTCAGTTAGATTTTGTATTAATACGCAAGGTAATTTATCACTTCAAAGTAAAGTTGTTATTGAAGTACAGAAGCAGGACTAATTTATTTTCAAAAGGAAGATATCTGGATATTTGTTTTGACACTGAAATATGGGAATGGTGTATCTTTAAATTTGACCTTTAGTGTTCATCATGTGGACATCACAGAGAAACACTAAAGTTTTGTGGGATTCTCAAAAATGGGAAAAATATGTGCATACAAATTCTAGATTCTCTACCTGCCTCTTCCCAGCTTTCTTTGAGAATACAGGAGAAAATGTAAAACTCTACAGAATGACTTGTCTGGGTAGAATATTGTGTCTAAACAAACTTCAGGGCTGTAGCTAAAAAGAGCTGGAGGGGACACTGGTGTTGGGATGTTTGGGGGATCATGGCGCTGCTCCCCTGAACACTCAGCAGGATGAGAGGGAGGTTCCAGCATTTCTGAAGCTTATGAGGTTATTTTCTGCCAGATAAATGTGTTTCTCACAGAGCACCTTGACCCACTCTCATCCAAGACTGTGAGGTAGGGCAAGCTGCATAAGGCAGTTGAGAGGCAACTTTCTGATTCCTGGAGCCTCACAGTAGTTAATCCACTTCTAACTTGCAAATCTAGAACTCTGTAAAGGAAATGGGAAGCATCAGTCTGGGTAGATCTTCTTAGTGAAAAGTAAAATTGTATTGTCTATGTCTGCAGGCATGCATATGTGAGCATGAAGGTGTTTGCATGAATTTGTGTGCATGAATGTGCCTGTATGTGTGTGCACATTCATTTGCATGCATGCACTTGTGTGTATGTGTGCATATATATGTGTTCATGCATGTGCATGCTTGCATGTGCATGCATGTGTATCTACCTGTGTGAGCATGAGAATATGCATGCCTACATGTGTGTGCATGCATATGAACACATGTTTGTGTGTGTTCATACAAATGTGTACAAATGTGTGCACGTGTGTGTTGTGTATGTGCATGCCTATGTGAACATAAGAATATGTGTGCATGCACATTTGTGCATGCATACACTCATGCTTGTGTATGTGTATGTGTGAGCATGAAAATGTGTGTACATGCATGTATGTGTAAGCCTATGTGTAGACTAGAAAAATCAAATGGCATGTATGACATCAAGTACTATATTTTAGTGGATACACACATATATTTTCTTATTTAAACTTCACAACAAATCTTGAAGTTTTAAGTTGTTGTGTTTGCTGATGACTATATATGGCTGACTCCTGGTCTTGTGCCACGAATGGCTGATACTACCAAACAGCAATGCCACTGTAGGAGGCATACAAATGATCACTATTTGGGTTTGGAATATGCTGCGAGTTGAACTGGGGTGTCTACTTCATTGTCACATACTGCTGCAAAGACCAGGAGTCAGCCGTACATGGCACAAAATCAGGACAGCTGTACATGGCATATGCCAAGTTTTGCAAAGATTAGGAGCCTAATTAGCTGTGGGCCTTCTGTCTAAGTTTAATTTTTAAGGTTTTACAATCTTGGAGAAATATCTTACTTCCTTAGGTTTCAGCTTTCTAATCTGTAATGCTAGTAAAGGATCTTACTTGATGGCAGTATCCACAACAGAGTTGCTTACATAACTGAACTACCCATGTTGAACATTCAGAAGCTGTAAAATTAAATAATTTTATTAGTATTACTATCATTATCATGTTAAATCACAGGATTTTAAGATGGAAAGAATGACATTTATGGAACAAAAGGAAAGGGAACGCTTAAGAACTGGGAAGTTGGTTACTTTGGGTATTTTCAAAAACATAGGTAGTATCTGTGAATGAATGCATGGGATAGATAAGGAAGTTAAGTGGCTAGAAAGCAGAATTTCTCCAAGTCAATTTATTAAAATATTTAGGATCTTCAGTTTAGAGTCCACACGTTTTCGTCCCCCACAGTCTGTTTTCTGGAACCCTAAGGCTTGAAACATATGTAGCTAATTTGTTCTCCCTGAACATTTATCTTCAAAGTTACTTGTCTAAGCAGGGGATTGAGCACACATAATCTGTTTTATGGTAGGATTTTCACCATGAAATTATATTTTGGGTAATGTCTAATCCTGTCTCAGATGTTTGCTGTATGCTGTGACTTGGCGTGAGCATCTTCAGTTAAGAATCAATTAAAAATAAATAAAACTGAACAAACGTTTCAGCAAACTGTTTTCCTCTGCTTATTAAAAAGGATTCTGTTATTTTATAATTCCAATTTATTTTGGAATTAAAATCCAAGTAGTCAAATATTGTACAAAGTATAATTGTTATAATCATCATTAGACTAAGAGGTAAGACTCTAATGGCTTACT
The DNA here is from genome assembly GCA_902729485.2 of Mus minutoides. NCBI lineage: Eukaryota > Metazoa > Chordata > Mammalia > Rodentia > Muridae > Mus > Mus minutoides. The sequence continues at coordinate 710,477 of LR749913.1, forward strand.
TAGAGGTTTATAAAATGACTATTAATCAAATTTACAACAAGAACAATTAGTTGTGTTTTGTGGAAGCATGTAGGTCCTATAATTAAAGAATTTAAATATATCAGTATAGTCAATATTCTGTGATTCATTGCCAGCCATTTACTTGATCAGAGATTACACACACAGAGACACACACAGACACACACAGACACACACAGAAACACACAAAGACACACACACAGACACACAACTAGACACACATACATACACACACATACACACAGAGACACACAGACACACACAGACACACACAGACACACACAGACACACATACAGATATACAGACAGACATACACCACAGAAATACATACACACACACATATAGACACACACACACACAGACACCCCCCCACACAGACACAGAGCTGACATACACACAGACATGGCATTCTATATATTTTATCAACTAGTCAGGCTAGCATTATCCTAAGAATAACTGAAGAAGGAACATTTAAACTTGAGAATTATTGGATAATATACTGTTGTTTATTTCTGATGAAGACTTTAATTAGATCAAGTCCACAGAGAGCTATTAAGTACTGTAGTAACTGTGACTTAGCTGTTGTAGCACAAGGTCTTCCAGGGTACATATCATGTATACTTTTGCTTTGGATAACTTCATTGTAGTTTGTTAGTCTCTAAATTATAGGTTGTTTCCAACATCCCTGGCATCCACTCACTACACACTAGGCAAATCCATAGTTGTGCTAAACCTAAATTACCCCATATGTTCAATCAGGGTAGGATAACCTCTGTTCCAAGTCACTACTTCAGAGTACTTATTTTATGTCAAGACATACATATAATATAATATAATATAATATAATATAATATAATATAATAAAATATTCCCTTCAAGATATTTTATAGTGGATATTTTAAAAACACAGAGATAGCTGGATGATGGTTCCATTCAGTTAAATAATAAGATTTTCCCTTGCTTTTCTAATTTGTTACTAAAATCTGAACTACTCCAGAGCCTAGCTTCATTAAACTAATGCAGTAAGTCAAGTTTCACTTTTAGTGAAACGTGGTTCTTTCTCAGTAGTTATAAGAGTCATACGTAATGCTCCACACACTTTCCAGAGTGGTGCCGGGAGTAGTGTGGGTGAGACTTTTGTTCTGAAATGTTTTATAGTCTCAAAGAGAACAGAGAAGACCACACTACTTCCTGAGATGGACATTAGACAGATATAAAGGTCAACTTCTGTGGGCAAAAGCGGACTTTATAAGATGCGAACAGAATGTGACTTCCCAGGCTGCTCTTAGGTTTAATTAATATTTGTAAATTTTCACACTTTTTTGAAAAGAGGGCCTGCACAACATGTGTAATTTAGTGCTCTTCAGACTTGGCCCTGACTATGAGTATGGGGTGTCCAAGGCTGGAGGGAAAGTGCCCATGGGTAATTTATTGGGGATCTTTGAGGGATGAAGACACTCTAGGGCTGCATAGTTGGTTTTGGAAGATGCACTCACTATTCTACAAAGGACACCCGAATCTCAGACTGTGCTGTTTTTTTGTTTCCCAATCCTCAAGGGAGAACTGAATCTCACAGCTATGACTGTTTCTGTTTCTCAGCTATTTTTAAGACTTTGCTTATAAAGGAAATTCACAACACGTTGTTTGTCTGGGGATATTCCCTTTCCTGTGATTTAAATGTGATGAAAGTTGCAGTACAGAGGGTTGAATATGAGATTATAAATAACTGATGAATATGAAATAAAGGATAGATAACACAATCCAAGGTCGATGGATCCTTGTGCCAAGCACAAACCCCCACATGCTCGCTTCCTTGGATGCTTAGCTTTTTTTTAAATCTTGTTTTGTCATGGGTGACTGACCCTTGCATTTGTTTGACAAACATTTACTGATTTAAAAGCATGGTGAAGGAAGAGGAAGTGGGTCACTAAGACCTGAGGAGGATAGAGGTCAAGAGGCATGAGTGGAAAGGAGTCCCAAATTCATATGTGGAGTGAAAGGGGAAGAATATACAGACCTGACTTGTGCTCTGAGATGCTTCACTTAGAAATTAAACAAGTTCCTTCCTGCTATAAATTGTGTTTTGTAGCTGCAAGAGATCCTCGGTTGTACTGCTGTCCCATCTACAAGAAGCCAGTTCGAACAGACTTGAACTACATTGCTGCTGTGGATCTCAAGACAGTCCAGGCCCCTGAACACTGGGTTCTCCGTGGGGTTGCCCTTCTCTGTGATGTCAAGTAACGGAAACATATGATCCGAAGTATTTTAGTCTTCGTTTCTCTGTCAGTGCTGGGCATACATAAGTCAGACTGTGTTGTGTGCAATAAATGAGATGACACCACCCCATACACTTCCTTGGACTCTTAGTTGCATTTCACATGTTTTGTTATTGGTGACTGATTCCTGTATTTCTTTAAAAAATACTTATAATTTGAAAGCATAGTTAACAATCTTCTAATGAATTGTGGGCATCAAATCTCTAATCATCTATTTTCTTTTTCTTTCTATCTGAAGTCTATGTTAAATGGATGCTATTACCTCCAAGGGATTGTTTGTCTGTTAATGTGGTTCTGGTAGCAGCTAGGTTCTCTAAAGTAACATGGGAAGCTTGTGTGAATGTTGTTTCTGTTACCTTTTGCTTTTTGGACAGGTCAGGAGACTTATATTCAAGGGTTCACGTAGCTAATTAATTTTACAAACCAACAGGTTATAGAAGATGGATTAAGATTGTAAATAGGCAACTCAGGTAAACTTGGTGTGTAAACATGTAGAGCAACATTCAGTGATGCTTATAATTAATATGAAGATCCTGATTGATGTCTTACAGTAAGTGTGGGATCTGTGCAGATAATGCACTCACACATCATTAGAACAATATAAATTGATCCAATCTTATTGTAAAAGAATTTAAACAGAGAAAGAAACATAAAAAACAAAAACCAAACACTCACAGGCTTAGATCCTTATTGTTCTATACCAAGGAAAATTTTATATATAAAGTTGTATTTAATAAAGGAAAGGAATGTATCTGCTTCAAATGTTCAACTTTAAAGCTATGCTAACAGAAACCGGGAGGTATTAGAACAACTATGAAATGTGGTATTCGAAAATTCATTCGAAGAAATGACAAGCATACTAGTAATTGAAACATACCATTTACAAAGTATTGATCTCTTTGTGATTATAGCTATAAAATGAATTTGAATGTGGACAAAGTTAAATAATAATATGAGAAACTAAAGATAGTAATTTAAAATGTGGCTCCAAAAGAATAGGGATGATCCAAGCCACCCTACAAGGTGTGGGAGGCGATTCCCAAGGGACTTTTATTAACTAGAAAATTCTTCATTTATTTTGTTTTAAGTTTTGGTTATTAATGACTTTCTGCTTCACCTGGTACATATTGACTAGGAAGCATAATCGGCACTATGATTAGAATTGGGGTTCAGCTGTAGGCCTGATTATTCACTGCAGTTTCTTCTAAGGTAACGGGTTTTCTATGTGTGCAGTGGGTGGGGAGGGTGTCTGTTCTCCACCACATACCGGTCTGTGGTCAGTATCATTACTTTGTGCTCATTATGCCTATTTAGTTAATGTGACTACCACTGATCATAGATGATACTGCTCCCATTTAAATCGCTACTCTTGTATGGATTAACATTTCAGTCGATCCTTGAGAATTATTACTGATTATTTTGTTCTTAAAAACAGATAATAAAAATTAGAATGTGATGCAAATTAATAAAAGATTGTTAGTAAATGGCTAAATTGTGATTGTTTATTGTTTTTTTCTTGAAAGAGGGTAATTGCTATTGAGAACCTAGAAAAAAATGCTGTCAGGACTAGTGTATCAAATTTGAAAATTTATAATTCATATAACTCAATGGCACAACCTGTTGGTATAGATTTGCAAGTTGCAGAGACACCAAGTAGAAAAGGACACAATACAAACAATTATAGAATGTTAGAAATAAACTTAAGATGGCTGTGAAGCCAGGTGGAGGCGCAAGACTCCTTTCTGCTTGGCCACTCTGATTCCATCGTGTCTCTTCCTGCTGATGGGAAGGTGAATCAGCATCCTGAGGGAGAAAAAAAATGGCTGAGTCTACTGACAACCTAGTATGCAGGATAAAATACTGGACTGGGCCTGTGTCACTGCGAGTGATGAGGCTTTCCTTCCCATCTGTCTCACTGCTGAGTTATTTAAATTGTATTCATTTTATTTTACAGTACCCATGTGCTAGGTCCTTTGCTTTCTCTGATGATGCAATGGACCTCACAGGTATAGATCCAGGGCAACTATTTAGGCATGTAGTTACATGTAATCTCAATTTTACAGAGGGGAACATGACATATGTTGAGTATATAAAAAGTGACATCAAGATTGTAAGATAAGAGCTGTGTAGGAAAATACTGGATACCACAGATATGATTAACAAAGGCTGGCAGAATTCTCACTATTTCAAGGATGAGTAAGTAGATGTGACCCCATCATGATCCTATTTTTACAGTTTTGTTTTGTATTATTGGTTTGGACCCAGTGTCTTAGGCATGCTGGGAAAATGATCTCCAGGGAGTTGTGTGTCCTCAAACTCACCATTTGTTCTTAGCTGAGTGTACAGAATTTAACTGCAGTGCTCCTGGAAGCTGGATAGCAGCCATGTGTTCTTGCTTCTCTGATGTGCATTCTCTACCCCCCCCCAGTGCCCTTTTCCCTGAATTCTTCCTGGTTCTTTTCATCTCCTATGTTGTCAACAGCTCTTTCCTGACCCTCAGGACAACTGGAAACCTTTTAGAGTTGAGACATAAGATAAGGCTTTTCTTCCTAAAGCACAGTTTCATTCAGCGACAGATGCATAGTTCTTCATATAACATATGCATAACTTCTATGAGCTTCCTGTTAGGGGGTATTGATGAAAAGTAAAGAAACCCAAAGTTAGGGGACAAAGAAAAGCTGTGTGATCCTGAACATCAGCTCTATCCGGGATGCCTCTTGCTTCCACTGACCTTTTATGATTGGGCTATGTAATAGTGTGAGTCAGAATGGCTCCTATTTGAATACTCACATTTAAATACCTGGTCCTCACTAGGTAGAACTGTTTAGAGTGGGGTATTAAATGGTGTGATCTTGTTGGAGGAAGAGTGTCTCTGGAGGTGGGTTTCAAGGATCCATGTCATTACCAATTAATTTTCTGTTTCCTGTCTGTGAACCAGGATGCAAGCTCTCAGTTACTGCTGTAATGTAATGACTGTCTGCCTGTGGCCATGCTCCCTGCTATGATGGTAACAGACTCTAACTCTCTGAAACTGTAAATCTCCAAAAAAAAATTTCTTGCTTCTGTAAGTTGCCTTGGTTATGGCAATGATTATGGTTATCACAATGATAGGGAAGTAACCAAGACAGATGTTGAAACCATGGAGTGGGCTGTTACTATGACAAGCCTGACTATTGTGTTCTGTTTCTGTTTTTGAGGAATTGTAGACTTTGGGAGTCTGGACTGGGAAAGTGGTTTAATGCTATAAGCAGGCCTTAATAGACCACCCAAGGAGGATCCAGGAAGATAGTAGTGCTGAGAACCATATAGACTATAGAGGCCCAGCTCAAGAAGGTTCAGAAGGGAATAGTTCTAGCAATCAGGCTAGATTCAGATTTTGTAATATTTTGGCAAAGAGTATGGTTGCTTTCTTCATTAGTCCCCCAAATCTACCAGAGGCTGCATGGAAATGTTTTACTAACTTCATTTGCAGAGTAGATTTTTAAGAAAACCCAGTATTGACTTTCTTCCTTGGTTGTATATAACCATGCTTATGCAGATCTACAATAAAAAAGAGTGAGCAGGGAAAAATGCACAACCTGTGTAGAAGAGCATCAAAAAATATCATATTGGAGCCAAGGCTTATGCTGAAAGAAATGAGGGGTGTCTGATACAAAGTAGAATAAAGGGAGGGTCCTTGTAGTGCAGACCCTACCCAGCTAGTCCTGTAACCTGTTAAAAAAAAAAGGCTAATGTATTAGCTAAGGAATTATCTAATGAATTCTCTACTCCTAAAGAACCACAAAGGAATAAAAGCCTATGTGGATTAGTTCAAGGAGGGGATCTGTTTCCAACCCATGTGGCAGCATAAGTCACATGGTTCTGGGCTTAGGGTCACATGAGAAACACAGGCAATGGGAGAAACTCTGATCTGTAAGCTCACTCCATCTTGAGCCTGCCTATCTCCAGTTTGAACTCTGGTTAAGAGAAATAAAGGGGTCTGCAACCCTAGAAGAGGAACAACAATATGAACTAACCAGAACCCCCAGAACTCGTGTCTCTAGCTCCATATGTAGCAGAAGATGGCCTAGTTGGCCATCATTGGGAGAAGATGCCCCTTGGTATTGCAATCTTTATATGCCCCAATACAGGGGAATGCCAGGGCTAAGAAGTGGGAGTGGGTGGACAGGGGAGCAGGGCGGGAGGAAGAGGGAGGGAACTTTCAGAATAGCAGGGATAGCATTTGAAATGTAAATTAAGAAAATATCTAATAAAAAATTGAAAAAAAAAGAGAGAAATACTATGGACAATCCCAGGAAGAAACTGTCCTGGACTCAAGCCAATCAGGGAATAGAGACAAAGTGCCTAAAGTTCCAGAGGTTATAGATTTGCTCAAGCTGGCTGAAGTTATCACTGATCTGTCCCTATGCACCAAGATTCCCCTGACCAAATAATGCAACTACCAGACTGGAGACTCCCATTCCCTGTTCAAACTAGTATAAAAATTCCTGCCTAACTGAGGCACAGGGTTCTCAGCACAAGTCCACTGAGTTGTTGGAGGAGTCTGGGGGTCTGAGCTTAAACTTGAATAAAGGCTCTTTGTTTTACATATGGATTCTGACTCTTGGTGTTTTTGGGGGACTCTGAAATCTGGGCACAACACACGAAGGACACTGGAGTAAGGTGTTGTGGACTGTAAACCCCAAATAAACTCTTCTGCAAGTTGTCCTGTTCATAGTGCCTTATCCCAGCAATAAAAATGTAACTAAGACTGACTGAATGATAGGGTTGAGGAGGTAACATCTGAAGTTTGATCTCAAAGAGAAATGGAAGCAGCTCAAACCCACAAGAGCTGAGATTGCCCTCTTGCCATCCGTGCTAGTTGTTCTTTGTTGACTTGACACAAGCTAAACTTGTTTTGGTAGATGAAACCTTCATTGAGAAAATGCCTCCATCTGAATGGCCTGTTGACACAGCTATAGAAGCACTTTCTTCAGTAATGATTACTGTGGTAGAGCCTCGCCCATTGTGGGGAGTTCCATTTCTGTGCTGCTGGGTCTGGGCTGTAGATGAAATGGAGCCAGCTGTGAGAAGAAAGCCAGTAAGCACAGTCTCTGTTCAGCTATTGCCTCCCCATTTCTCCCGCTGAGCTCCTGCCTTGATCTTCTTCTGATGGAATGTAACTTTTAAATGGGAATAAACTTCCTTTTCCTCCCTGGGGCTGGTTTTGGTCAGTTATTTTTCACAACAGAAAAGCTAACTAGGATATTCCCTAAAGGGATACTGTGAATCTGTGAGGGAGGGTACTGACAGGAGCGGCTTACTTGGAGTGAACAGAGGGCAGCAGAGGGCTGCCTTGCCAAGGACAGATCACACCTTGATTGGAGAGTTGCAGCAACAGATGAGGATCCGGTTTCTAAGATTTGGGGATGAGGAGTGATAGATACTGACTCTTGAGAAAGGACTCTGCATCAAGAGACGTAATGAGACAACCAAACATTTTATACTCAAGCAGCTTTAAGCAGATTTAGTCCAAAACTGCACAGCACCAAAAATGTTATTATCAATGAGCATTTATTTGGAGCTTCAGAATAAAACAAAACTAGAAGTAAGCACATAATGGCAAAGATTTTTGTGCCATGAAAATTTTTAGAAGAGTTATATATGTTGGTGATTTATGTTCTTATCTACATATCTACTTCCCAATGTTTCCTCTCTTTCTTTCTTTCTTTCTTTCTTTCTTTCTTTCTTTCTTTCTTTCTTTCTTTCTTTCTTTCTTTCTTTTTTCTGAAATGTTCCTTGTGAGGTACATAATTACTTCTACAATTTAAGTAGCTCTTTTGCAGGGATTAGAAGTGAATTTAAAATATATGGTGAAACTATTTACTTTTTGACTACTGGCAACACATAAGAATAATGCTTCGTTTATATTCACAATATGGTCCTACAGATTGGCTTGAATAATCAACAAACAGATGAGGTTTTGAAAATGGAAGATATCTGTCTTAATTTCTGAGTTCTGTGCATTGTATTCTATTGGTTGGCATGGACTGTGTCTAGTAAGTTCCTATCATCTGTCCATAACTCACTCAGAAGGAGGAGGTTAGAGAAGGATTCAAGGTCGGCTTTAGAAGCAGATACATTTTTTTCCAATTTTTTTATTAGACATTTTCTTAATTTACATTTCAAATGCTATCCCCAAAGTTCCCTCTACCCTCCCCACTGCCCTGCTCCCTTACCCACCCATTCCCACTTCTTGGCTCTGGCATTCCCCCTGTATTGGGGCATATAAAGTTTGCAATACCAAGGGGGCTCTCTTCCCAATGATGGCCGACTAGGCCATCTTCTGCTACATATGCAGCTAGAGACACAAGCTCTGGGGGTTCTGGTTAGTTCATATTGTTGTTCCTCTTAAGGGTTTTAGACTCCTTCAGCTCCTTGGGTACTTTTTCTAGCTTCTCCATTGGGATTCCTATGTTCCATCCAATAGATTACTGTGAGCATCCACTTCTGTGTTTGCCAGGCACTGGCATAGCCTCATAGGACAGCAAGAGTTTGCTGAAGGGACCCTGATATAGCTGTCTCAGATACATTATTTGATGTAAGAACTGTATCTATAAACATGTTTTCAGCTATCTTCAATGGTGAGACTGTTTGCTGTTGCACATAAACCTATCGTTACTGATGCAAAGATAGAAATATAGATAGAAATGTTGTTTGTCATCTGTACTTTTGAGACTTTATTGGTTCTGATGTGAGAACTCATGCATCTAAAATGACAGCTGGGCAGCAGTAGAGACAGACTCTTTTTCTCCCTTCATCTACAAAGAGATGATGTGTGGAAGAAGGAACTGAACTGGCTGTGGGGAAGTGTCCTGTTTGAGTGACATCAACAAAGGAGTGGTGGTTTCAAACTTTTCTTCCTCAGACACTGGTAGAGTTTTCTTGTTAAGCATATCTCTGGCAGATGGAGACACTGAGGTTGATTTCATAATTCATCAAGTGATCCTCCAAAGATGGCTTTTAGAAACTGTGTATATGGTTCATGGCAGAATGACTGACAGACTGGCAAGTACAAAGGAGGACATGTCTTATCTTCTGGAACGTGATATTTTCAAATGACCAAGTATTATGATCTGATATTGTGACATTAGTGCCATTCAGGATTTAATCTGAAGTCTTATTAGACAGCTACCCTCCTTAGGAATACTCAGACATGCACGTTGAATCTGGCTAATAACTATCCTTTTCCTATAGTCCTTAGGGATGCCCTGATTTAGGACTCAACTTAGTTTTCCAACTTCCTGGATTTATAAGCATGCTTAATTGTTTCCAAGTTTATGTTGGGTGGGAGCAGAACCAAATGCCTTGTCCTCTGTTTAATTAGCATGCCAAATGGTATTTTTCATTGTGCAATACATCACTGCAACTTGCTGAGCATCTCATGAGCAGAATCAAGACACATTGTACAGCCCAGTGCTTGCTCTGCTCCAATAACGTTTTATGATTGCTGTAATGCTGCTCTTTATTTATTTCTTTGCTTAGGTTAATATGCACAGAATTCATATCAAATGTTCTTCTGAACAGAGCTATTTGGAAAAGCCAGTTAAGTTCCCTTAGGAGTCAGTTTTAATAAGGCCACATAGAGTGTGCTTTCGGAGTAGCTGAGAGGAAAGAAAGCTTAAATGTGATGAAGGACACTGAAGAAAATACCTGGAAAATAATGGAGTGAGGACTCCAGGAAAGATTACGAGTCAACCTGTGCTGGGAACAGATATTGAACACTCCTCTTTATGGCCAAGCCCAGGTTAACATTCATTCCTGAATTTCACCTTGCTCAATGCAGTCAGCTGTGTTGTATCCATCTATAATTTATGCAAATAGATAAAGCAAATCCCAGGAGACTTTTAGAAAAGACCTTCTGAAACATCTCAGTGCTTTATCATTTGCAAATTATTGACATGCTCCAGGGACAATTTGTTGTTGTTGTTCTAGCTAGTACTCAAAATTATTCTTAGTAGTTTGGGAACATAGTAAATTATTTGTTCACATTTCATACCTCCTGATACATTATACAGCTGATACTAAAGATTCACAAGTGATACAAATAAAAGGCTCTAGAAAGATTATCAGTGTAAGTTAGATTTCATTCTAAGAAAACAAAAACATTTTGTTATTGGCATTAGAAGTCCAACAGTTGAGCGTTAACAGGGGTAGTAAGTAGTATGTCCATCTGTTTCCTTTACTTTTCTCTGGGCCACACCTATACCATCTTGGGCTCTAACTCTGCAAGCCCTAGCACACCCAGGATCTTGGGATCACTGAGACCAGTCTACTCAGGAGAGCACATGGGCCACAGAAGCAACAGAGCTTCTTGGACAGGGTTCCTTTGAGCCTTCATCGTCAGCCAGGAGGCAGAGCTGAGACCCAGACCACTGGGTACCTTCCCTGCCAGAGAAGAGTAGGCCTTCAGGGAGTGCTCTGACTTCAGGACCCAGGAGGTGGATCTGAGCTCCAGAATTCTGTGCACCTTCCCTGCAAGAGGAGAGCCTGCCTGCAGAGAGTGCTCTGACCTTTGGGACTCCAGTGAGAATTGAACTTCCAGGAGTGCTGACAGAGGCTAAAGAATCACAGGAGGAACAAGCTCCAGCCAGAGACAGCTAGAACAGCTAACACCAGAGATTACCAGATGGCGAAAGGCAAATGTAGGAATCTTACTAACAGAAACCAAGGCCACTCAGCATCATCAGAGCCCAGTATGACCACCACAGCCAGTCCTGGAATTGCCAACACACTCGAAAAGCAAGATCGGATTTAAAATCATATCTCATGATGCTGGTAGAGGATTTTAAGAAGGAAATTAGTAACTCACTTAAAGAAATACAGAAGAACACTGCTAAACAGGTAGAAGTCATTGAAGAATTACAGGAAAACAGTTCTAAACAGGTAGAAGTCCTTAAAGAGGAAACACAAAAATCCCTTAAAGAATTACAGGAAAACACAACCAAACAGTTGATGGAATTGAACAAAACCATCCAAGATCTAAAAATGGAAGTAGAAACAAGAAAACCCAAAGGGAGACAACTCTGGAGATAGTTTTCTCTGTTTTATTTCTATTCATTGTTTTATTAATCTATTTTCTCCATACTGAGAGTCTAGGGAATATACTATTGGTGTCTAAGTCAGAGTTTCTATTCCCTCACAAACATCATGACCAAGAAGCAAGTTGGGGAGGAAAGGGTTTATTCAGCTTATATTTCCACACTGCTGCTATCAACAAAAAAAGTCATGACTGGAACTCAAGCAGGTCAGGAAGCAGGAGCTGATGCAGAAGCCATGGAGGGATGTTCTTTACTGGCTTGCTTCCTCTGGCTTGCTCAGCCTGCTCACTTATAGAACCCAAGACCACCAGCCCAGAGATGGTCTCACCCACATGGGACCTTTTCCCCTTGATCACTAATTGAGAAAATGCCTTACAGCTGGATCTTGTGGAGGCATCTCCCCAACTGAAGCTCCTTTCTCTGTGATAACTCCAGCCTGTGTCAAGTTGACGCCCCAAAACAGCAAGTACAATTGGCCAATATTGATATTACATGGCTAAGGATTTCACTGATAAGTTTGGGATGCCTGTGGAATAGTGAGAGCTTTTCTATGTTCTTGCACTATGGATTGCCAGGCTAATAATCAGAGTGGTTGTATTATGCCATGGTGAATTATCAGCAGTTGTCAGCAGACCATATTTTTAAAAGTTTGAGGTGAGGTAGATTTTTTAAAAGAAAAAAATGAGCTGGTGTACAGAAAATTATTTGGAGCAGAGCCACTTATAAGAAAAGTGTCAGAGACTTGTTAGAGGGTCAGTGGACAGATGTCCTTGCTGAAATAATTCTGTATGAGGTTATGGTAGCCTTTTATAAGGTTACGTTTCTGTCAAAGTCTTCTGTAGGTGTAATAACAGAAGTCCTAGACAATCAAGAATGTGAACCTTTCATTACTTTGTTTTACCTCTTTTGTGTTTTGTTGGTGTTGATACTCCATTTTGATCCTGATTAACTTCCACAGAATTGTTGGAAACCCACTTCTTTAGACTTCTGCAAATGTTGGCATGCTTGAAATTATATGTGTAAACATGATATTGCTAAAACATGTTTTAGACCCAAGATAGGTTCCAAAATCAATGCCTTACAATGCACACACAAGGCAATTAGCTTAGTTTTACAAAAGTAAATCTTTCATTTTTAAAACATGAAGAGTTCTTTAAGAGAATAGTAGAAGAAAATAAGACATTATTTGTCTACTAGATATACTTAGCCATATTGTTTCATGCCAGCCAATTCATAATTTGAAACTCTGCCGCGGGCCTTCGCGATGCTTTGTTTTAATTAAACAGTCGGATTCCCCTGGCCTGCACCAGTTCTAAGTCGGCTGCTAGACACCACGGCCTAGGCGAGGCGCCGCGCGGAAAACCGTGGGCCGTAGGGGGGGGGGGGCGCGCACCCGGCGGGGGGAACACTGCTTCTTATAGAATAAATGAGACCAGAGACATGCAGATAGCCTACAGTACACAATGCTACCTTGAAACATAATACTCTACCAGCTCTCCTTGGAACCATGGGCCACTGCTCTTGGAAAAGCTTTTTAAGGTGATCCTTGGGACTTGGCCATCTCTAGACTCTCAGCTAAATATCAGGGTTTTTTTTTTTGTTTTGTTTTTTTTTTGTTTTTTGGGTTATAGAGATCCCAGCAAGCAAGTACAGGTTGGATAATAGACAGATTCCAAGTAGTCTACAGATTAGGGTTTATGCCGACCTCAGCAAGTTTTTCCAGGTTAAAGATTTCTCATGCGTCTTTCTGTTAGAATCATTTCTTTCTCCTCATTGTCATTTTAGATAAATCCTGAGCACTAAAGGTTTTACATGACAGCTTTTTCAAGAGAAACTTTACCATAGAAATAGTAGAATTTAGATAGATGTCTGGATTTGAAGAGACCCATGATCCAGTGTTATTGGTCCACACTATTAATCTGCCCATCAGAAAAAGTCAGGACTTGCACTGAAGTATCATCTTAGTGAGGAAGATGGTTAATTCAGAGTCTTGATTGCAGATTATCTTTGACATCTAACCACAAGTTAAAAAGAGAACTCCAGCTGAGCATGGTAGTATGGGCTTTAAATTCCAGAACTCAAGAGGCAGAGACACGTGAGTCTTTGTGAGTGTTAAGGACATCCTAGTCTGCACAGTGTGGTGCTGAAAAGGACAACAATAATTAATAATAACTAATAATAATATAATAAAATAAATATAAAGAGAGATTTGTACCTCACAATGAGACTATATTACTCAAGGTTCTCTAAAGGAACAGAACTAATAGATTATTAAATATATATTAAGAGGATTAATTAGCTTGGCTTCCTGGTTGTGATCTGGGTAGTCCAAACATGTATGTCTCACAGTGGAGAGGCTGAGAATCTGGTAGTTGTCCAGTCTACTAGGGCGACTGTCTCAGGAATCCCAGCCTGGTGCTGAAGGGTCGGGGATACTTAGAACAGTGATGGAACTCCAAAGAAATTGTTTCTGATTTCAGGGCACACTGGTTGCCGCAGTGGGATGGATGGGTTTCCAGTGAGTGTGAGGGCAAGCAGGTAAAAGTGACTCCCTTCTCTCATGCCCTTTTCTGTGGGCCACCACCAGAAGGTGCTACCCAGATTTAGGGTAGGTCTTTCTGTTCCAAATAATCTGATTAAAAAAAAACAGGGCTTTTTGTTATAGGTCTGTCTAGAGGCAGGCAAGCTGACAATCAAGATTAACCACCATGAAGACCATGGCGGAGAACACTGGTTCATTCCTCCTCAGCTAGAAACAGTGATTAGTAAAATGTTGCTACAAAGCAGAAAAATGCCCTAAGTGAGCAGCACTCAGGAAATATATTGTCACCCATTCTCACTCCTTTGCCAGGAGTTTCCTGGCTCAGCGTCTCTCTTTAGTGATTTCATTATTCTGTCTCCCAACCTACTCAACAGGGCTCTGTTAATTTTGAGTAATTCCATATGTAATCATGATAACAATCACGGGATACACAACTGCTAATTTTCCGTGGGAAAAGAAAAGACACCTGCTTCATACCCTTACTTCAGGACTCCCCAGCTCTGCTCCTTTTCCCACTTCTACTATTTCCTTCCCCAGGTTCAGTGCCACGGTGGTTTCCTAGAAGTTGTAGGCACTGTAGACATTCCACGATATATTCAAGCAATGAAGGCCCAGGACAAAGGTACACTGCACCAGAGTGAACTCCTTCACCCTAGTTGTTATAAGTCTACTTGTGTATACATATAAGAGAGAGGGCAGATTTCTACCATTGTGTGTCTTTAGGAGGCACCCTCCATGATCAATAGTACTGTTGTCTAGATGCTGTATCCTGTTGATGTGACTTGAGTGGGGCACTCAGAAAGTCTTTAGGTCAGACAGATAGATCCTGCATGAAGGAGATGAATGAGCTTCTGGAAAAGACTTATTGCTGCTTCTACTTGAGGACACAGAGAAGTTACCATCTGTGAACTAAGGAGTCTTATCACACAACACATTTGCTACTTTGTTCTTAGACTTTTTAGCCCCCAGAGCTAAAGTTATTTTGAATAAGATACTTAAGCTTTGTTTCAGCAGTTTCAATGGGCTAAGCCATTCAGATGTGAATATTATTTCTATTGCAGTCTGTGTACCAATCCAAGTTTTGTTTCCACCAGTAATATTTCTCCTTCTGATTTGAGTGCAAACGGATAGCCTACGCTTCCTTTGTCTTCATTTTTTTTTTTTTTTTTTTTTTTGGAGTGGAGTGTGTTCATAATTAGATTCCAAAGAACAGTCTGAAACATCTACATTTAGACTGTTATAAGACAAGGGCATTTAGTGCTGATGTCTGTTGCTGATGTTCATCCAGAAGTAACTTTTTGTTCACTTAAATTAGCGAAGTTGACTATTGCATTCATAAACTAGTGGTCATAAACAAGGGGTGATGGGAAGGAGATGTGAAACAATGGCGAAGTACAAAACTCTGTTATTTTTATTATAAAATGCCAGTTTAAAAGCATAATGGTTCTTTATTATTATTATTTTTTCGATACAAGGTTTCTCTGTATAGCCTTGGCTGTCCTGGAACTTACTCTGTAGACCAGGCTGGCCTCTAACTCAGAAATCCTCCTGTCTCTGCCTCCCAAGTGCTGGGATTAAAGGCATGTACCACCACTGCCCAGAAGCATAATGGTTCTTAATTGGCGCTGTGCACTAGAGTAATCTGGGGGACTTAAAGGATCTTACTAATAAAACCCTTCCACAGTCTACTTAAGCCAAACTTGGAAAGAGCAGTCATGATAACCCATTACAGCAGCCAAGATTGGGTTATTGATTTCAAATTTATACTAATCAATACTATTGATCAGTATATCAATAAATTAATCAACACCCACCAAGGAGGGAATAGGTAGATTGGAGTAACCTAGCTCTCCCCTGGATCTTTATATCTGAAACAAAACATCAGATGAGTGACTTCACACAGAGGTGTGTATACATGCTAGGGCAGAGAAGGGTGAGGCCAAGGTATATACAATGAACAGTATGGCTCACCAGGACAAGCGTAGATTGCTTTGTCTGCACTCAGAAGTCCTTGGAGAAACTCAGTGGAATGCAGACCTTGCTGTCTGGGACTTTCTCCCACCAAACTCACACAGATAAAGATCCGCTGATGGGATTTAATTAAGAGTTCCTGGAACCCCATGGATGAGAACAGTTTGAAAATGGCTCCTGCATTATTGTTTCTCTTTTTCATGTAGTAGAATATAATGAAAAAAAAAATCAGCATAGCTACTTACTGATTCTTCCCCAGGTGTACTTCACAAAAACCTGGGAGGAGGGACAGGAGGGGGGACTCATTCTTTTCTCTGCATCATGGATAACATAGTGAAGGATGGTTTTCTTTCATTGTCTTTCTGTGTTTTCTGGTTTTGAATTTGTTTTCTGCTACTTAGGATTTTTTTCTCAGTGTTTTGTCTGTCTCTGATTTTGCTATTTCTTACCTTTGCCACATATAACTCTACCTTCTTTTTCTTCTTGCGTCTTCTATAGTTCACTATCTTCTTTTTGTTAGTCATAACCTTTATTACCTTTTACACTTCTAATTAATTCTGTAAACAGTTAATTTTAGGTATAGTTAGTATTTCTAGTCATCCTTTACTCAAATTAAATATCAAGTTATTTTAATTTTTTTTCTTTTTCTGCTTTCCTCCTCCCTTTCTAAATGAGTTAGATCCATGACAGGTTGCCCATATAATCCATCCCATACACAGTCACCAAACCCAGACACTATTGTGGATGCCAACAAGTGCTTGCTGACAGGAACCTGATATAGCTGTCCCCTGAGAGGCTCTGCCAGTGCCTGACATATGCAGAGGTGGATACATACAAGTTGTATTTTAGAGACTCAACAGGGTGACCAAGCAAAGCAATATGACACTCCAAATTCTCATAGCTCCTCAACTACCAAGTTCAAAGATAATAAAGTGGTTCAGTTATTGAAAAAAAAACCAATTTAAAAGTCAAGCAGTAAAATTTATTAATGAACTCAAATAGGATTCAAATGGGTAAGTGAAGTGAGGAGAAGTACAATAAAAAAATCAGGAAGGAAATTAAGATTCTGATATAACAACAACAACAACAACAACAACAACAACAACAACAAAACCAGCAAGTAGGAAAAATGGAAATGTTGTAAATTAAAAGCAGTAAGTAAAATTTAAGTTACTATGGGAAGTACTGCCAGAGATTTATGATGGTTTTTGGTTTATGATGAAGAAAGAACACGAGGAATTTATGACTGTTTCATAAAAGAAACTAAAACAAACAAGAGTGGCCACAGCTTTCAGCAAATCTAGAACATGAACAAGATTTTAAAACAAAGAATCCATGCTGTTAAATGAACTAGGATTCAAGATAAAGGAAGAGTAAATGTATTCAAGAAAATTATAGCAGAAGCATCTCTCAACCTTTGGAGGGCTATGGATTTCAAAATACTGGAACCATTTATAACCCGAAATATATATAACTGGAAAAGAACTTATTCACCTCTAAAATTATAGTTAAATGACAAGATAAAAAACAAAACAAAACAAAAACAGAAAGAAAATCAAAACCAAACTAAAACATCAATTAAAAGCCATAATTTGTCTTTATGTTTTAACTTATCAGGATATTTCCAGACTTCTCAGCAGAAATGACCAAAGCCAGAAAAATACGTATTCAGTCTATGAGAATAAGTAACTGCCAATCAAGAAGCAGAAAGCTATCCTTTAAAATTGATTGAGAAATAAAATCTTCCAAGATAAAATTAGTCATGATCCTAGCTTTATAGCCAGTATTGCAGAAAGCCTTTAAAGGATTCTTATGCACAGAGAGGATGAAATGGGATCCGAAAACAGAAGAACTCAGAAAAGAGTATATCTCATGTGGTGAATATCTGAACAGCTGAGAATTATGAAAGAGGCAATCATGTTCAACTCAGTGAACCGGAAAACCCAAGGGAGCGTAAGAAAGAACAAAACATATTATTATCAAACCGACCAGGGTGGGTAAGAAAGAACAAAACATATTATTATCAAACCGACCAGCTAAATGACAAAATCGTAGGACTCAACCATTCACAGTAATAACTCTACATGTAAATAGTCTTTATTTGTCAATAAGAGACATGGACTACATGATTGCATTAAAGACAACATCTCTCTGTGTCTGCAAGGAACACATTTCTCTTGTAAAGACACACAGAGACTGAAGATGTAAAGATGAAACACAAAGTACCAACCAAATCTGGAAGAAAATTGGAGTAACCTTAGCCTTTCTTAGATCTGACAAAGACTTCAATCCAAGTTAGAAAGAAATGAAAGAAGACACTAGAAGGCAGGAAGACCCCACCCCCATGTTAATGGAATAGCATAATTAATATTGTGAAAAAGTCTACATTAACAAAGATATCTGTGGGTTTATAACAATCATCAAAATTAGACATTCTTAGAAAACAAAACTCTAAAATCTACTTGGGAATCCAAAAGACTATAAATAACTAAAGTTATCCTGGGGGGGGGGGCACAATAGTGTCTGATTATGAAATTTCAAATTATACCACAGAGCCATAGCATAGCAACTGGGCTGGAGAGAAGGCTTGGCCATTAAGGCTCGGCTCACAACCCAAACCACAAAGTCAACATGTACAAAAAATGGCAACAAAGGACAATTGGGATCATATGAGATGAGCAAGATTCTGTACAGCACAAAGAAACAACCCGCAGAGGGAGGGGAATTTACTAGCTGTTCACCTGACCAGGTCTGTATTAAGAAGATGCTAAAAAAAAAAGACAAATGGCCAATAAATACATAGAAATATTCATTGTCTCTAGCCACTAAGGAAATTGAAAGAAATATCAAAACTGTATAGTGACTGAGACTCATCCTCGTCAGAATAGCTTTTATCAAGAAAACCACAAATGCTGGTGAGGATACTGAGAGTATAGCATTGCAGGATATGAGTTAGTTCAGCCATTTTAGAAATCAGTGTGGAATGTCCTTAAGCATCTGAAACTATCACATGATCCTGCCATCCATACCTGAGTCTATGAATCCAAGTCAGCATATACTAGATATGTCTACTTTTATTGCTGCTGTATTGTCAATAGATGATAGTATTTACAGATTCACCTTAGGCGTTCATCAGTGAGTAGATAAAGAAAACGTGGCACACACACAATGGGGTATTATTCGGCCTCAAAGAATAACCAAACACACTCACATAAACATACAGTATAAGCAATGTAAGCTAAAATTAGAAAGCTAAATATTGTTTTTTTCTGATATGGGAAAACTAGATCTTTTCCTTTTGATTCTAAGTTTCATTCTCATAAGATTTCTGGGAATTGTTTTATTTTACTTGAGCCATTTTGAAGTTTAGGATATCATGATAGTAGTTGATCAATTAAAAGGGGGTTATTTGAGAACTGAGTGGGGGTGGGCGAATCTCCTTAAGGCACTTTATGGGGATGTATGAAAAATCCCATAACCAAAGCCATGATTTTGACATTGAATGCATGTTCAAAGCAAGTACCAGTGCAGCAACTGACACAGCTTTGTGGTTGCAAAACCTAGGCTGATCACATAGCTGAAAGGGATTTCTACAGCAAAGGCAAAGCTTACACTTTGGAGAGTAATGTTGGGAATCTTTGGGGTTGGAGATATGGCTTAGTGGTTAGGAGCATAAACTAGTTTTGCAGGAGACCTAAGTTCAACTTTCTGTACCCCATCAGGTGACTCACAACTGCTTGTTAATCCAGTTCCAGGGAACCTGGCACCCTCTTCTGGCCTTTCCAAGCATTTACACTAATGTGAACATACACACAAGCACAATTAGAAATAATTAACAAGCAGCTGAAAGGGTCAGGTGCAGATACTAACACTCATCCTATGGTTGGAAGCCAGGGACCTCTGTGGTTGAATTGGGAAAAAGCTGGAAGAAGCTGAGGAGGAGGGCAACCCTATAGGAAGACCAGCAGTCTCAAAGACCTGGACCCCAGAGATCTCTCTGAGCCATCAACCTGAGCCACCAACCATGCAGCATGCATCAGCTGATATGAGGCCCCCAACACATTTACAGTAGAGGACTGCTGGGTCTGGCCTCAGTGAGAGAATATACACCTTTCCCGAGAAAGACCTGAGGCCCCAGAGAGTGGGGAGGTTTGGTGAGGTGGGGGCTGTAGGGGTGGGAGCATCCTCTTGGAGATGAGGGTGGGGATCAGGAGAGGAGGTATGGGATGGGGAGTGGTGTGGGTTGGGTCAGGAGGAGGATGATGACTAGGCTGTAAAAAAAAAAAGAACTAAAGTATTAAACAAAAGGAAATAATTATAAGTTAACCTTTAAAGATAATCTATTTTATGTATTTCATTTTTACATTTTTTAAATTAGATATTCTCTTTATTTACATTTCAAATGCTATCCCGAAAGAAAGTTCCCTATACCCTCCCCCCGCCCTGATCCCCTACCCAACCACTCCCACATCTTGGCCCTGGCATTCCCTTGTACTAGGGCATATAAAGTTTGTAAGACCAAGGGTCCACTCATCCCAATGATGGCTGACTAGGCCATTTTCTGCTACATATGCATCTAGAGACATGAGCCCTGGGGGTACTGGTTAGTTCATATTGTTGTTCCACCTGAAGGGTTGTGGACCCCTTCAGCTCCTTGGGTAATTTCTCTAGCTCCTCCATTGGCGGCCCTGTGTTCCATCCTGTAGATGACTATGAGCATTCCCTTCTGTATTTGCCAGGCACTACCATAGCCTCACTCGAGATAGTTATATCAGGATCCTTTCAGCAAAATCTTGCTAGCATATGGTATCTGGGTTTGGTTGGGGTTGGGTAGTCTCTGGATGGTCCATCCTTTCGTCTTAGCTCCAATCTTTGTCTCTGTAACTCCTTTCATGGGGGTTTTGTTCTCTATTCTAAGAAGGAATGAAGTATCCATACTTTGTTCTTCATTCTTCATGATTGCTTGTGTTTTGCAGATTGTATTTTGGGTATTCTAAGTTTCTGGGCTAATATCCACTTATCAGTGAGTGCATATCAAGTGACATATTTTGTGATTGGGTTACCTCACTAAGGATGATATCCTCCAGATACATCCATTTGCCCAAGAATTACATAAATTCATTGTTTTTAATAGCTGAGTAGTACTCCATTGTGTAAATGTACGAAATTTTCTGTATCCATTTCTCTGTTGAGGGACATCTGGGTTCTTTCCAGCTTCTGGCTATTATAAATACGGCTGCTATGAACATTGTGGAACATGTGTTCTTATTACCAGTTGGAACATCTTCTGGGTACATGCCCAGTAGAGGCATTGCTGGACCTTCCAGTAGTATTATGTCCAATCTTCTGAGGAACCGCCAGACTGATTTCCAGAGTGTTTGTACCATCTTGCAACTCCACCAGCAATGGAGGAGTGTTCCTCTTTCTCCACATCCTCACCAGCATCTGCTGTCCTCTGGGGTTTTGATCTTAGCCATCCTGACTGGTGTGAGGTGGAATCTCAGGATTGTTTTGATTTGCATTTCCCTGATGATTAAGGATGTTGAACATTTTTTTCAGCTGCTTCTCTGCCATTCGCTATTCCTCACTTGAGAATTCTTTGTTTAGCTCTGTACCCCATTTTTAATGGGGTTATTTGATTTTCTGGAGTACAGCTTCTTGAGTTCTTTATATATGTATTGGATATTAGCCCCATATCAGGTTTAGGATTGGTAAAGATCCTTTCCCAATCTGTTGGTGGCCTTTTTGTCTTATTGACAGTGTCTTTTGCCTTACAGAAGCTTTGCAATTTTATAAGGTCCCATTTGTCAATTCTTGATCTTACAGCACAAGCCATTGCTATTCTGTTTAGGAATTTTTCCCCTGTGCCCCTATCTTCAAAGGTTTTCCCCACTTTCCCTTCTATAAATTTCAGTGTTTCTGGTTTTATGTGGAGGTCTTTGATCCACTTAGACTTGAACTTTGTACAAGGAGATAAGAATGGATCAATTCTCATTCTTCTGCATTACAACCACCACTTGTGCCAGCACCATTTGTTGAAAATGCTGTCTTTTTTTCCCACTGGATGGTTTTAGCTCTTTTCTCAAAGATCAAGTGACCATAGGTGTGTGGGTTCATTTCTGGGTCTTCAATTCTATTCCATTGATCTGTCTGTTGCTGTACCAGTACAATGCAGGTTTTATCACACTAGCTCTGTAGTACAGCTTGAGCTCAGGTATGGTGATTCTACCAGAGGTTCTTTTATTGTTGAGAATAGTTTTTGCTATCCTAGGTTTTTAATTGTTCCAGATGAATTTGCAAAGTGCCCTTTCTAACTCAGTGAAGAATTGAGTTGGAATTTTGATGGGGATTGCATTGAATCTGTAGATTGCTTTCTGCAGGATAGCCATTTTTACTATGTTAATCCTGCCATTCCATGAGCATGGGAGATCTTTCCATTTTCTGAGATCTTCTTCAATTTCTCTCTTCAGAGACTTGAAGTTCTTATGATACAGATCTTTCACTTCCTTAGTTAGAGTCACACCAAGGTATTTTATATTGTTAGTGACTATTGTGAAGGGTGTTGTTTCCCTAATTTCTTTCTCTGCCCATTTCTCCTTTGTGTAGAGAAAGGCCATTGATTTGTTTGAGTTAATGTTATATCCAGCTACTGCACTGAAGCCGTTTATCAGGTTAAGAGTTCTCTGGTGGAATTTTTAGGGTCACTTATATGTACTATCATATCCTCTATAAATAGTGATATTTTGACCTCTTCATTTCCAATTTGTATCCCCTTGACCTCCTCTTGTTGTCATATTGCAGTGGCTAGGACTTCAAGTACTATATTGAATAGGTAGGGAGAAAGTAGGCAACCTTGTCTAGTGTCTGATTTTAGTGGGATTGCTTTGAATTTCTCTCCTTTTTGTTTGCTGTTGGTTACTGGTTTGCTGTAGATTGGTTTTAGTATGTTTAGGTATGGGTCTTGAATTCCTGACCTTTCTAAGATTTTTATCATGAATGGGTGTTGGATTTTGTCAAGTGTTTTCTCGGCATCTAAGGAGATGATCATGTCGTTTTGTCTTTGAGTTTATTTATATAGTGGATTATGTTGATATGTTGATGAATTTCCGTATATTAAACCATCCCTGCATCCCTGGGATGAAGCCTACTTGGTGATGATGGATGATTGTTTTGATGTGTTCTTGGATTCAGTTTGTAAGAATTTTATTGAGTATTTTTGCATCAATATTCATGAGAGAAATTGGTCTGAACTTCTCTTTCTTTGTTGGATCTTTGTGTGGTTTAGGTATCAGAGTAATTGTGGCTTCATAGAATGAATTGGGTAGAGTACTTTCTGTTTCTATTTTGTGGAATAATTTGAGGAGAGTTGGAATTAGGTCTTCTTTGAAGGTCTGATAGAACTCTGCACTAAACCCTTCTGGTTCTGGGCTTTTTTTGGTTGGGAGACTATTGATGACTGCTTCTATTTCTCTAGAGGAAATGGGACTATTTAGATCATTAATCTGATCCTGATTTAACTTTTGCACCTGTTATCTGTGTAGGAAGTTGTCCATTTCATCCATATTTTCCAGTTTTGTTGAGTATAGCCTTTTGTAGTAGGATCTGATGGTGTTTTGGATTTCTTCAGGATCTGTTGTTATGTCTCCTTTTACATTTCTGATTTTGTTAATTAGAATACTGTCTCTGTGCCTTCTAGTTAGTCTGGCTAAGGGTTTATCTGTCTTGTTGATTTTCTCAAAGAACCAGCTCCAACTGGTTTGGTTGATTCTTTGTAAAGTTCTTTTTGTTTCCACTTGGTTGATTTCAGCCCTGAGTTTGATTATTTCCTGCAGTCTACTCCTCTTGGGTGAATTTGCTTCCTTTAGTTCTAGAGCGTCTAGGTGTGTGGCCAGGCTGCTAGTGTATGCTCTCTCTAGTTTCTTTTTGGACGCACTCAGGGCTATGAGTTTTCCTCGTAGGACTGCCTTCATTGTGTCCCATAAGTTTGGGTATGTTGTGGCTTCATTTTCATTAAACTCTAAGAAGTCTTTAATTTCTTTCTTTATTTCTTCCTTGACCAAGTTATCATTGAGTAGAGTGTTGTTCAGTTTCCACGTGAATGCTGGCTTTCTATTATTAATGCTATTATTGAAGATCAGCCTTAGTACATGGTGATCTAATAGGATGCATGGGATAATTTCAATATTTTTGTATCTGTTGAGGCCTATTTTGTGACTGATTATATGGTCAATTTTCAAGGAGTTACCATGTGGTGCTCAGAAGAAGGTATATCCTTTTTTTTTTTTTTTTTTTTTTTTTTTTTTTTTTTTTTTTTTTTTTTTTTTTTTTTTTTTTTTTTTTTTTTTTTTTTTTTTTTTTTTTTTTTTTTTTTTTTTTTTTTTTTTTTTTAGGATAAAATGTTCTGTAGATATCTATTAAATCCATTTGTTTTATAATTTCTGTTAGTGTCCATGTGTCTCTGTTTAGTTTCTGTTTCCAGGATCTGTCCAGTGGTAAGAGTGGGGTGTTGATGTCTCTCACTATTATTGTGTGAGGTCCAATGTGTGCTTTGTGCCTTACTAAAGTTTCTTTAAGGAATGTGGCTTCTCTTGAATTTGGAACATAGATGTTCAGAATTGAGAGTTCCTCTTGGAAGATTTTACCTTTGATAAGTATGAAGTGCCCCTCCTTGTCTTTTTTGATAATTTTGGTTTGAAAGTCAATTTTATTTGATATTAGACTGGCTACTCCAGCTTGTTTCTTCAGACCGTTTTCTTGGAAAATTTTTTTCCAGCCTTTCATTCTGAGGTAGTGTCTGTCTTTTTTCCTGAGGTGGGTTTCCTGTAAGAAGCAAAATATTGGGTCCTGTTCATGTAGCCAGTCTATTAGTCTATGACTCTTTATTAGGGAATTAAGTCCATTGATGTTAAGAGAAATTAAAGAAAAGTAATTGTTACTTCATTTTAGTTTTGTTGTTAAAATTTTGATTCTGTTCTTGTGTGTGTCTTCTTTTAGGTTTGTTGAAGGATTACTTTCTTGCTTTTTCTAGGGTGTAGTTTCTGTCCTTGTGTTGATGTTTTCCCGTTATTATCCTTAGAAGGGCTGGATTCGTGGAAAGATATTGCGTGAACTTGGTTTTGTCATAGGATCCATCCCATAATCAGCCACCAAACCCAGATACCAACTTTGATTTCTCCATCTATGGTAATTGAGAGTTTTGCTAGGTATAGCAGCCTGGGCTGGCATTTGTGTTCTCTTAGTGTCTTTATAACATCTGTCCAGTATATTCTGGCTTTCATAGTCTCTGGTGAGATTACTGGTGTAATTCTAATAGGCCTGTCTTTATATGTTACTTGACCATTTTCCCTTACTGCTTTTAATATTCTGTCTTTATTTAGTGCATTTGTTATTGTTATTATTATGTGTCAGGAAGAATTTCTTTTCTGGTCCAGTCTATTTGGAGTTCCCTAGGCTTCTTGTATGTTCATGGGTATCTCTCTCTTTAGATTTAGGAAGTTTTCTTCTATAATTTTGTTGAAGATAAAGTTGAGAATCTTCATTCTCATCTACCCCTGTTATCCTTAGGTTTGGTCTTCTCATTGTGTCCTCAATTTCCTGGATGTTTTGAGTTAGAATGTTTTTGCATTTTCTTTGATTGTTGTGTCCATGTTTCCTATGGAATCTTCTGCACCTGAGATTCTGTCTTCCATCTCTTGTATTCTGTTGCTGATGCTCACATCTATGGTTCCTGATTTCTTTCCTAGGGTTTCTATCTCCAGGGTTGTCTCACTTTGTGTTTTCTTTATTGTTTCTACATCCCTTTTTAGGTCTTGGATGGCTTTCTTCAATTCCATCACCTGTTTAGCAGTGATTTTCTGTGATTTTTTTAAAGGACTTCTACCTCTTTAGTGCTGTTCTCCTGTATTTCTTTAAGTGAGTTATTAAAGTCCTTCTTAAAGTCCTCTACCAGCATCATGAAATATGATTTTGAATCAGAATCTTGCTTTTTGTGTGTGTTGGGGTATCCAAGACTGGCTGAGGTAAGATTGCTGGGTTCTGATGATGGTGAGCAATCTTGGTTTCTGTTGGTAAGATTCTTATGTTTGCCCTTCGCCATTTGGTAATGCCTGGAGTTAGTCATTATAGTTGTCTCTGCGTGGAACCTGTTCCTCCTGTGATTTTATTAGCCTCTGTTAGCTGTCCTGTAAGAGAGTTACTCCAGCTCTCTTCTGAGCCTCAGTGGTCAGAGCACTCTCTTGCAGGGAAGGTGCACAGAGGTCTGGGGTTCAGACTTGCCTCCTGGTTGAAGATGAAGGCCTGAAATGGGGCCTGTCCCAGAAGATGGGTTGCCTCAGCACTCTGCGAGCTCACCTGCACAGCCTGCTCTGGGGGTTGCAGCCCTCCCTGGTTGGGAAGCCCTCTGGTGGGGAAGACATCTGCTCAGATGTCTGTAACCTGAAACAGGGGTCTGTCCCAGAAGCTGAGTGGCTTCTGCCTGTCCTGTTGTTTCTGCACTCTGCTGGCTCACCCTCCACAGTCTGAAAGCTGATCTGTGCACACTGGTCTCAGAGGGACATGGGAGACAAAATGGCTCCCTTACCTGCTCTGGGGGCCACCTCTTCTCTGGCGGGGAAGGTGCCCGGATTTCTGCAGCCAGAAACAGGGGTCTGTCCCAGAAGCTGAGTGGCTTTTGCTTGTCCCAGAAGCTCTGTTGCTTCTGTACTCTGCTTGCTCACCCTCCACAGTCTGCAAGCTGATCTGTGTACAATGGTCTCAGAGGGACCAGGGGGATAAGATGGCTCCCTTACATGCTCTGGGGGTCACAGCCCTCCTGGGCGGCCACTTCTCCTCTGGTGGGGAAGGTGTCCAGATTTCTGCAGCCAGAAATGGGCGTCTGTTCCAGAAGCTGTGTGGCTTCTGCCTGTCGCAGAAGCTCTGTTACTTCTGCAGTCAGCTGCTCACCCTCCTCAGTCCGCAAGCTGATCTGTGCAGACTGGTCTCAGAGGGACCAGGGAGACAAGATCGTATTTCCTATTTCCCAAATCTATGTTACTGTGTATTTTTTTTTTTTTCTGAATTCTGTTGCTTTATAAAACCATGGAATTGACTCTTTCTTTTAAACTGCTGTGACATAATGTCCCATGCTTTTGTTAGAATGTATGGCACAATGCACTGTTTCAGTGTTTTTGGTTTTTATCCAACACTCAAGTCACATGGGCATCTTGTTATAAACTTGGATTCAAAACTTATCTGACCTTAATCTTAAGGCAGGAGTGAGCTTGCGACTTTGCATTTCTAGAAAGCTCCTGAGTTGTCCCAGGGCTGCCCTGGAGACACAGAGTCATACCTCTGTGTGTTTTATGGAAGCTGTTGTCCAGGATGTGCACATTAACCATCACATATTCATGATGAATTCAATCCTTGGCTATTGTATAACACATTCTGCTTCACTCCCAGTAATATTCAGCCTGGTATTTCTTTGTGTGATATTAATATAGCTATGTATTAAATACGCCTGCCTCTTTGCAATGCAGGGATTCTACTTCCCTTGTGAACCTTCTAGAACAGACACTGCTTCACTGGAGTGAAGATTCTTACTTCAGATTCCCGCTGAATTGCTTGCTCTGGTCTTAACAAATCTCTTCCATGAAGGATGATTTTATTTGTTTTAGTTCCTTTCCCGTCTCTCGCCCAACCTAACACAGGCAGACCCTGTCAGCCTCTCCTGGCTTGTGGCAGCTGCTATTGGTGCCCCTTATCACCCTTCCTCCTGTGTCTATGCCTAACCTCCTTCTGTCTTTATCAACTACTGACATTGTGATGTTATTTGATGCCATCCTAGATAGTCTTGGATTATCTAATCTTAAAACTTTAGAGGTAATCATGTCTGAATGTATCACTTTTCCTTACAAACAGCAGGTCTGTGGGATTTAAGACATAATAGCTTTGGGTAGCCCTTGTTCAATATTCTGCAATGGTAGTATTGTTTTACCACAGACAATATTTTTTTGATAGGTACTACTCTTGTAGATCACTAAGGAGTCAAAGAATATCACAACATTTAAAAGAAAGAGGCTAACATGTGGATTTGTTGGATTGGGGGCTGTAACTATTAATAATGATCGCCATATAGCTAATATTTATTGATAATTTACATTATGCCAGGACGAAGGTAAGTTTTGAACTTTCTGTTGTTTATTTGAGAACCAATAGCACTGAGGTTACTGACAAACTGGTTAGAACAGCAGAATGCTGGGTTCTCCCTGGCACCTCCTCCATCAGAATGGTAAAACAATCAAGGTCCTCATTGCATGGGGAGAACATTCCATACTGAGAGAACCCTTTGCAGTAGAAACTTTTATTTAAGTCTCACTGTTGAATAGTGTAGGTATTTTTAGGCTATAGTGCTTTGAGTTTGGGTAACTTGTTCAAAGATGTGCGATTAGCACCACATGGGTTCAGAATCCACACCTTCCTAGATTGTACTATTAGCTATCCACAGTATTTTTCCTCTACCTGTGGCAAATGATAACATTACTCACCAGGCAGAACATAGTCTGGTTTCTACTGTCTCCCATAAGTCCCATGTGTTTTCAGTTTACTGTAAGCTTCACCTAGCTGTTCAGTTATTCATTACCAATCCTATAGGGCTCTCCCCAAACCAACATTTGTATATCATACCAATTCTCACTAATGTCTCTGCTAAAGCGATAAGTCGATTGCTTGAATTTAGGTTAATGAAATGACTTTTATGATGCATAACATTTTTTATAAAGTGCCAATTAGAACTCTAAAACAAGTGTAACCCCTGCCATATGTCTTCTGTTCATCTCTCTCTCTATATATATAGATAAGAATTTTTATGCGTGAGTTCTGTCTTTCAAGAGACAACTCACTGTTTGTGTCACAACTCACTGTGTGTGAAAGTGGCCACAAGAGTTCTGTAATCTTTCTGTATTTCAATGAACATCTGACCATTGATTTAATTTAACAATTTTCTAGGACTTGCTATCAGGCATAACATTTCTATGGGATAGACTTATTATGTCTCTTTGGATGTTAAACATTTTCATCTCAAGCCACCGATTCTCCACACTGAGTTTCTTACAGGTGCTAGCACCTCTCCTTTCAAAAACTTACCAAAAAAAAAAAAAAAAAAAAAAAAGCAAATCCTTCGTTTTCAAAGATTTTATTTCTGACCTTCATTATAAGATGGGATGGCAGAAGTAAAACTCTCCAATTTTCAAATTTGATGTATACCCACCATGTCTTATTTTCCAGAGCAACCTCATTTGTTAACAGTTATATTCACTTTACATGTAAGAAAACTGTAGCTCAAAAATATTAACCTGGAGAGAAGCCAAAGTCAAGAGTCGAAAAAAAAAGTGTAAAATTCTTGGCTGAGGAATTTATGTTCATTTATCAGATGTACCAGATTCAGCCTGGTGCTCTGTGTACTAATCTTACCCATTCTTTATCTATTTATTCTGAAACTCAACTTGGAGACAAATATCTGCTGTTCGTTGCTCCTTGACCTTCAGGTTGGCTAAAGATTACAGAGCTGTGCTCCACTGTGTTCTGGGTTTCCTGGGTCTCAGACACAGGTTGCTCATTAGCTCTTTATAAACCATCTTCTACCCCAAAGCAGAGGATGATAATATCGTTAGTGCTTCTCAGAGTAAAAAGGGATGCTCATCTGGTCTGACAAGGGTGCAAGGGTAGCTGCAATTATATGCCTGTAACATCATAACCAACTCAATGTCATTTCCATCAAACACTGAAATAAAGCTTATGTGTTCATCTCATTCTTGTGTTAGCATATATTAATGTACTATCCCCAAATGACTTCAGACCCAACATGGACAGGACCTTTGTTATAAGCTTCTCATCATTTGTGCAAAAGGATTCACTTTGAACAATATCAGTGCACAGGCTTTATAGAGCCTCGTGATGATATGCATGTGGTCTACCATTCTGGAATGGCTTGCTATTTGGATACACTTGAAGCTATGATATATTGTGAGATATACCTACAGCCCTACCACATGTAGATCTTTCCTATTGGTGAAGATTCATATTGAAAGGTGAAAAATGACCTTATGGAGCGAAGACAGCTGCAGATTTGATTTAATGTTGCTCTTATAGGTATGCAAAAATATGATGTGAATTAAGTACATTTCAAAGGACATCAGACAATCCAATTATCTGAAGCGAGATTGGGACACATAGATTCTTGCTCTAAAATTCATTTCTTAGGCATGAATTGAGGATAAGTGGTGATTATCACTAAGTTCCTCCTTGTCTCCTTAAGCCTCCAGTACCACTTAGATAATTACTGCCTTTTCTATTTTTGAACTTATAACAATTATAATAAAAATCAATGTGCCTGGATTTTCATTGTCCTTGAAGATTCAATTAAGATTTGCTGAAATCTTTGTCTGAAGCGTGTTGTGAAGGCCAACACGTATGTCAGTTTACCAGGAAACTTCTGACTACCTCCTGCTCAGTCAGCTGTAGCTCTGATTTCTTCATCTTTCTTCTACTTCATTCTTTATGTTCATGGCTTTTCTTCTCTATCTTAGTGATTTCTTTCCTTCATTTCCCTCAGCAATAACCACCTAGGACTGTGGAGTATAACATATTGTTTTGAACAGCTGACATAGTGATGAAATTAAGTAACAGCACATAAAATAAAAAAATGGAACAGACATTACCACCACACATTTCTTGCCATTTTTCTATTTTATTTTCCAGTTTCTCACTTGTTTCACTCTTGTTCCTTTCTTTTTCACCCCAAGCCATTCGATCTGTACTAGTTTTCAGACAATATTTCTTTTAAGGTTCTTTGAAGAATGATTTTCACTCATTATATGTCCACAGAGGGCATGTTGGTTTTCAAAATCACATTTTAAAGTCCTTTGGGGGTTCTGTTCATTTTTATAAATGCTCTTTGCCTCTCTGTTATTTAGATCCCATAACCACTGTCAGTCATCTTTAAAGTCTAACTTCTGCCTATATATTTATTTTTAATGATCTACCACTAACTTCATTTGATTTTTTTTTAAATTCTACATTAGTTTTCTTTTGCCAATTGAATCTGTATTTATACTCTATGATGTGCTTCATTACACCACTCCCAAATCCATCTCTAAAAGTCCTTCTGTGGCAGACAGGCAAAGAAAATAGCTCAGCAGCTAATGACCGTACTTGGTTTAAAAGCTAGGTACACTTGGCACAGCCTGACAACTTAGGTTCTCTATCTGCCTGTACTTTGTGAATATACGTCTCCCCAAAAATGTACGGAACAATCTGTTAGCAATCTAGAGTACTCACGTTCAACTACATATGCACCCTACTCCCAACGATTTCTCTTCCCCCTGACAACTACCAAAGTGAATGATTCTCTTACCCTTACTTTCCTCATGCCCAGGTTGACACCACAAAGGCCAGTCTGGCCTGGATTGGTTTGTATGCATGTACAATGTGTATACACAATCAGGCAAGACTTTGCCCTTTCATGAACTTTTAGGGAATGGGGCCATTTTACCATGTTAGGTTTATGTATATTATTAAAATCAGAAGCATTATGGGAAGAAACTTGAACAGTAGAAAAAACAACTATATGATTTGAGTTAATAAAAATATAGAACCATCCAAACTACACACTCCCTTAGTATTGATTCCCTTCTTCCTTTAGACCCCATTAAAGTAGCCCCAGGTCTCTGGATATTGTCTTGTGACCCACTGGTATGACATATTGCTTTCTTTTAAATAAAGTTTCCTTACTTTGCAATAAATGGGCTTTTATTTTTTATTTCTAAATAGAACCTAGAGACACTGTCTCAATAACACGTCACACAATGTGATCATATGCTGAGATGGGATTGCTAAGATATACTGTGAAATGATGTCTTCTGGATGTGCTGTGGCTGTTGCACCCAGGAACTCACAGTAGCTGTGATCAAGTGAAAACGACCTTTGCAAGATTAAGGCAGCTTAAACTCAAGCATAGATGGGGGAGAGGGGACCCCCAAGGTCCTATCTCAGGTGAGGAGCCATTGGAAGATATTGGGTTTGTAGGAAAGGGGAGTTACTTTTCTCTGAGAATGCAGCCACCTGCAGGTTGATCATATTCTTGTGTTTGGCCCCACAAATATGCCCATCTAGGCAGCACAATTAGAGCCACTAGTTGGCAGGGAGGTGTTTTTTATAAGAGATATAGGAGGAAGAGACTGGTGAGTGAAATTGATCACAGTATATAGCACACAGATGGAATTTTCAAAGAGTAAAAATGTTAAAATGGTTAGATATGATGAGGTCATCTTAGTGTAAAGTGGACTACAATGGGTGTCCTTATATACAGGGAGATTTTGACCCAGGTTCCCACAAGGAGGATGACATGAAATGAAGGCAATCACTGAGATGACTTAGTAGAAATCAAGGAATATTCTAGATTGGCAGCAAGCTATTAGCATCTAAAAATTGCAGTATGGGAGAGAGATTCTTCTTCCATGACTGCCAGAAGTAAGGTATACTGCGACCCGCCGTATCCCGCCAGCAGGAAGAAGCAGGCCGCACACAGGATCCTTCTACAGCAAAGCTTTATTGAAGCATTCCAAAAGGAAAGAGCCCCAGAGCCTGGAAAAGCCTCGGCTTATATAGCCAAGGA
Organism: Mus minutoides; assembly: GCA_902729485.2. NCBI lineage: Eukaryota > Metazoa > Chordata > Mammalia > Rodentia > Muridae > Mus > Mus minutoides. Next base: position 743,013 of record LR749913.1, read on the forward strand.
GGAGGCGTGTCTTAACCGGATTGGCTGCTGGGCCATTACTCAATTAACTGCTGCTGGGTGGCAGTTAAACAACAGGTGCACTTGCTTTTGGGTCGTTTACTGGCTCTAAACTAGGGGTGGTAACAAAATGTCAGTGCCATCTTAGAATAGCAACAGAGCCGACTCGGGAGCGGCTCTCTACAGTATACCAATGATATCACTATTCTGTCTTTTAGTTTTAAGGAATGTGAGGCTATAAAACCCTATTGTTTAAGACACTCATTTTGCTATGTCATGCTATTTAAGACAAAACTGACTGATGTTCATACTTTAGTAAGTTCAGTGCTGTACTTTACAACTTATGAATATCTAAAAGATTCACTTTTGTCATTTCTGTCTATTAACACCATCTATCTATTTTATGATCAATGGTAAGTCCACCATTTGATCCCCTAGAAATTAATTTATTTTCTCTGGATTTGTGTTGCCCATTTCCCATGGGCTTATGTTTCTTATTTTTTGCTTTTATGTGATTGTTTGTATATGCTCAGCTCAGGGAGTAGCACTATTAGAAGGTGTGGCCCTGTTGGAGTAGATGTATCACTGTGGGTGTGGGCTTTTACACCCTCATCCTGGCTGCCTAGAATCCAGTATTCTGCTAGCAGCCTTCAGATGAAGATGTAGAATTCTCAGCTCTTCCTGCACCATACCTGCCTGGATATTGCCATACTCCCACTTGATGATAATGGACTGAAACCCTAAACCTGTAAGGTAGCCCCAATTAAATGTTGTTCTTAATAAGACTTGCCTTGGTCATGGTGCCTGTTTACGGCAGTAAAACCCTAACTAAGACATGCTACTTCTTTGATTGCAGACATGGCTGGACCAGTGTTTATTCTGGCACCATGTAGCCTCCAGTGTCTCCACTTAGTTTGTTTCTCTCCTGTTTGCCTCCTAGTTTAGCAAGTTGGTTTAGCTCCTTAAACAACATAAGCCACTTCCCAGCCAAAGGATGCTCTTTGGACCTCAGTAGTGAGACTTCCATCATTTATCAGTGGTTGATAGATGACTTATAGGCTGGTCTAATAGTTTCAGTATTTTATTCTGCACTCAGTCAGGGATCACAGCTTGAAAACTTTCATTTCTAGTAATTTTTTTCTAGTAATTTTTTAAAAACAACTTTATTCCCAAATTTTATTAGGTATTTTCTTCATTTACATTTCAAATGCTATCCCGAAAGTCCCCTATACCCTCCCCTACCAACCCACTCCCACATCTTGGCCCTGGTGTTCCCCTTTACTGGGGCATATAAAGTTTGCAAGACCAAGGGGCCTCTCTTCCCATTGATGGACGACTAGGCCATCTTTTGCTACATATGCAGCTAGAGACACAAGCACTGGGGGTACTGGTTAGTTCATATTGTCATTTCTCCTATAGGGTTGCAGACACCTTTAGCTCCTTTGGTACTTTCTCTAGCTCCTCAATTGGGGGCCCTGTGTTACATCCAATAGCTGACTGTGAGCATCCACTTCTGTGTTTGCAGGCACTGGCATAGAATCACAAGAGACAGCTATATTAGGGTCCTTTCAGCAAAATCTTGCTGGCATATACAATAGTGTCGACATTTGGTGGCTGATTATGGGATCAATCCCCGGGTGTAGCAGTCTCTGGATGGTCCATCCTTTTGTCTCAACTCCAAACTTTCTCTGTGTAACTCCTTCCATGGGTGTATTGTTCCCAATTTTAAGAAGGGGCGAAGTGTCCTCACTTTGGTCTTTGTTCTCCTTGAGTTTCATGGGTTTTGCAAATTTTATCTTGGGTATTCTGTTTCTGAGCTAATATCCACTTATCACTGAATACATATCATGTGAGTTCTTTTGTGATTGGGTTACCTCACTCAGGATGATACCCTCCAGATTCATCCATTTGCCTAGGAATTTCATAAATTCATTGTTTTTAATAGCTGAGTAGTACTCCATTGTGTAAATGTACCACATTTTCTGTATCTATTCCTCTGTTGAGGGACATCTGGGTTCTTTCCAGCTTCTGGCTATTATAAATAAGGCTGCTATGAACATAATGGAGCATGTATCCTTATTACCAGTTGGAACATCTTCTGGGTATATGCCCAGTAGAGGTATTGCTGGATCTTCCAGTAGTACTATGTCCAATTTTCTGAGGAACTGCCAGACTGATTTCCAGAGTGGTTGTACAAGCTTGAAATACCACCAACAATAGAGGAGTGTTCCTCTTTCTCCACATCCTCACTAGCATTTGCTGTCACTTGAATTTTTGATCTTAGCCATTCTGACTGGTGTGAGGTGGAATCTCAGGATTGTTTTGATTTGCATTTCCCTGATGATTAAAGATGTTGAACATTTTTTCAGGTGCTTCTCAGCCATTCAGTATTCCTCAGTTGAGAATTCTTTGTTTAGCTCTATGTCCCATTTTTTATGGGGTTATTTGATTTTCTGGAGTCCACCTTCTTCAGTTCTATATGTATATTGGATATTAGTCCCCTATCTGATTTAGGATTGGAAAAATCCTTTCCCAATCTGTTGGTGGCCCTTTTGTCTTATTGACAGTGTCTTTTGCCTTACAGAAACTTTGCAATTTTATGAGGTCCCATTTGTCGATTTTTGATCTTACAGTACAAACCATTGATATTCTATTCAAGAAAATTTCCCCTGTGCTCATATATTTGAGGGTTTTCCCCACTTTCTCCTCTATAAATTTCAGTGTCTCTGGTTTTATGTGGAGTTCCTTGATCCACTTAGACTTGAGCTTTGTACAAAGATATGAGAATGGAACAATTCTCATTCTTCTACATGATAACTGCCCGTTGTGCCAGCACCATCTGTTGAAAATACTGTCTTTTTTTCCACTGGATGGTTTTAGCTCCCTTGTCAAAGATCAAGTGACCATAGGTGTGTGGGTTCATTTACAGGTCTTTAATTATATTCCATTGATCTACCTGTCTTTCACTATACAAGAACCATGCAGTTTTTTATCACAATTGCTCTGTAGTACAGCTTTAGGTCAGGCATGGTGATTCTACCAGAGGTTCTTTTATTGTTGAGAATAGTTTTTGCTATCCTAGGTTTTTTATTATTCCAGATGAACTTGCAAATTGCCCCTTCTAATTCATTGAAGAATAGTGTTGAAATTTTGATGGGGAATTTTTTCTGGAGTCCTTGTTCCTGCTGTCACTGGCCCATAACAATTGGAATTGTGTGGTTGTGTGGTTGTGTGTGTGGGGGTGTGTGGGTATGTTGACTTGGAATAGTTGAGGGAGAAGAAACTGAAGTCAGGATAAAATGTATGAAAGAATAAAAAAAAAGATATGATTTTTGAATTGTGTATAATCCTCCAGACCTTTAGGTAAACATGTGATTTTTTATAAAATAAACATTTTCTAGAAATAATCAAAAGGAAGAATAGCTAAATTTGCAATCTTTGTTTTATTAGATATATGACTGCAAAGCCCCTCAAGCCAGGGAAATGGCTATGACTTTCCGGCACCCTGTGTGTAGCTGGACACATGGGCATCAGTATGCATCCACCTTGCTCAGATTGTTCTTGAGTCTGTGGCTTACATAGTCTCCCTGTGACTTCTGGATGCCTATGCCTTCTCCAAATCCCTCTGTAAAAGCCATTGCCCTTCTATTTCATGTGTTACTAACACCAGAGCTCCTTGTCCCCCTTAATTGCTAACTCGGCTCTCCTCCAGCCTTAGACTCATGAAGTACTTCCTATTGTGTTTCAGATAAAGTCAGTTCTCTCAAGGAGAGCTGTGGTGTTCTTTGTCAACAGCCTATATTCTGGTCTGTCTCTTTCTCTGAGCAGAAACAGTGACACCTCCTGCTGCCTCTGAAGGAGATTTTGACATCTTTTGACATTTTGACATCATCTTCTCTTCTTGCTTTTCCAGTGTAAGCATCCCTTCTTATGTGCACATTATAGCAGACATGATAGGGCATCAATGTTATTAAGTCACCACTCTCCAGGTAGACAAAAATGGCTATACCAAAAGTGGCAACAGGGAATAAATCTTGTGTGTAAATCCACAACCTCATATACACAACTGGCTGAGTAGTGTTGTAGAAATTTTTAATCCCAATCCGGGGTTTCTAACCTGACATTGACTAGTTCCAAGATAAAACACGCACACACAACCTTTATATTTACAACAAACACTAATCATTTATCAATCAGCACTAGATCTGGGCAGATGTCTACCTTCTATGCTATTAGAATCTATTCTCCAATCAATAATCAGTAACTATTACTTACTATGTTTCATCTGGGCTGCTCATAACTCCTATTGGCCAACCCTCAGAGCCATATTTTCATGACCTCACCTAACCCATGGTCACTTCTCCTTCCTTCTCCATCTTCTTCTTCCTTTCTTGTCTTCCTCTGACCTCAAGCTCAAGAATCCTAAACCCCACCTATGTCTCTTTTGCCCAGCTATTGGCTGGTGACATCTTTATTTACCAATCAGTAATAACTTAAGGGCAGAGTCACATATCATTACTTGAGTCTATATGCAGACTCCAGGTCTTGGGTACCCTTCTATTTCATGTGTTACTAAAACCAGAGAGTTCCTTGTCTCTCTTAATTGCTCACTCTACTCTTTGCCATGTTTTAGACTCATGAAGTACTTCCTATTGTGTTTCAGATAAAGTCAGTTCTCTCAAGGAGAGCTGTGGTGTTCTTTGTCAACAGCCTATATTCTGGTCTGTCTCTTTCTCTGAGCAGAAACAGTGACCAAAATTCAACAGTGCAAGGCTTATCCTAGCAAAGATTTATGGGCAAGGGATGTTCCAACATGGATTTATAGACAGGGGATGTCCCAGCCATGGTGCAGAGATTTTATGACACAGACCTGGAGGCCAGGATGAAATAGGAGCCAACTGTGGTTCAAATGCTACAAACCCTCCCCATTCCTACCAACATTTAGAAGATGACTTTGAATATGTTTCTCTATTTGCTTTGGATAACTGAGATTTAGGTGTGTGCATGTTTTTAATCAAATAACTTATACCACTTAAGTTGTTGTGGACACATTGGGTCCACGTGTCTAGCTGTTCCAGAACGTCTGGCTGCCTCTGGCATTTTTACTGAAGGCTCTCTCCTCAGCCTTCCCGCAATGCAGCTGGCCATCTCTGGTCCACAGAGCTTTCTGCTTCCCTCTTTTGCTTTTATTCTTTCTCCCAGAGAATCTTGAATTTGTTTTGAATTTTAAGTAGTTTATTTATTATTCTTAGTCCTTCTTTCTAAAAGGAAATGGCTTATAGCTGATTTACCAAACAAAGTCAACTGCTTTATCTCATGACCAATTCTGAAGTACATCTCTCAAATTGACATAATCTTATCTTACACACAGGCCATTTGCTGTGTTCGGCAGGATAGAATATGGGTCTCTTCTTCTAAGAGGTTCATAGTCATGTGTTATAGAGGAACATGGCTAAACTACACTTGGCAATTATATTCAGAGGCTAAAATGGCAATGACGGTAGAGCAGTTGGGGGGAGCAATTGCTCTGAGAGTTCAGTTAAGGGACAGAGAATTATTCTTTTATATGGAGGCAAAGTGACATGTAACAATGAGGTCCAAACATTTATGAATAGATGAGAATATTGAGAATGAACTAGGGTCCTGCAATGACAGATTTGAAAGCTAAGAGCCTGCTTCTATAAGTAGGTGTAGGCTAACCAGGGCTGATTCTTTTTGGCTGAGATGTCCTATTCAGTTATGGTGTATAAGACTCTTCTATCACAAACTTCATTAATAATTGCTTAATTATTATCTAGAGCATCAATTCTCAACCTGTGGGTCACAAACCCTTTGGGAGTCGAGTGACCTTTTCTCAGGGATTACAGATCAGATAGCCTGAATGTCACATATTTATATTATGGTTCATAACAATTAGGAAGTAGCAATGAAATAATTCTATGGTTGGGGAGGGGTCACCACAACGTGGGGAATTGTATTGAAGAGTTGTAGAGTTAGGGAGGTTGAGAACCACTGGCCTAGTATTTAAATATTGGCTGTGTATTTAAATTGTCACTGAGTGTTTCATATCACAAAGTAGACAGCCATTTTTGCCGAGTCCAGGATTTGCTTTGAGGTAACTCAAGTTATCTTTTGATATTCATCATATGAGCAAAATAGTGCCTTGATGGGTGAGCAAGAACCTGATAGGAGGGAGATATTGAGCCAGGGGTTGCAGTGAGAGATACCATAGTGGAAAATACTGGGAGTGCCTTGACAAAGAGAATCCTGAGATCCTAACCTGACCTTCCACTGAAATTGTATTATGTGTATGTTTTGTTGTAGGACCCTGAATTTTTTTTTTGGCCTGGTACCTGGTTTAGCTAAGGCTAGAAACCCTGGTGACCCTAAAGGGACAGTAGGCATTTTACCTGATTCCTGGGCACGGTAGGCTCCTGTCACTGGCTACAGCCCTCAATAGATTTGTGACCTTCAGTTACATAAGGGTAATGGTCCAAGCCCCTCCACAGGTAGAGGACATGACCTGTGGTCATGTAGGCTCAAAACAGATCTCCATTTTAATTCAGTACCTAAAAGCCTAGAGGCTTAGCCAATAAACTCTCCTTCTCAGACACTCCTTCCTGCAAAAGGTATTTAACCTCTCACCCGCCCTGAGAAGTGGGGTATGGTTTTACTTATCCACTTTTCACCATGACAATAAATGCCTTAAAACTCTGGACTTCCTCTTTTTATCAGGATCCACCATGGTGAGCCATGAAAAAGACCTCTTACAGCTGCTGTCTAATCTCCCATAGAAGGCCTCACTGCCCTTCCAGTCACAACTGCCACCAAGGCAAGCCAAGCCCAAAACCACTGCTGACAAGGCAAAGAATTCCTTCTGTGGGACCCGCTGGAGCTACCCCTCTTTTTCCCCCTGGCCCCGGGCTAAATCCAGCTTGAGGGAATCTCATTCTATTCTCAGCTCTTCCCCCACTCTGTTCTCAGCTCCTCTGCAGCTCCCAGTAGCACCTGGGTGTCCAAGAGCCTGAGAATCACACAGCCCCTGCCTCCTTGCAGGCCTAGGGACCCACAAGTCAGCTCCAGCTCTTCTGCATCCTGGGCAGTGCTTCTCCACCCCAGGAGGGGTATCCCATAGCTTCCTTATGGCCCGTATACCGGCCCAGTGACAGCTTCAGGTAAACACAGTTAAACTTCCTACGTCCTATGTCCCCAAGTGGCTGAACCCTGTGGCAGAGCAGATGCAGGACCCCCTTAACCCTACACTTAGTGATTTTATATAAAATTATATTTAAAAATTCTCTATTGTGTATATATTTAGGACTTTCTGAGGTCAGTTTTTTAACAGATGAAAAGCTGAGATTTTAGTGTTATTTGTGTGGCTACCATATTATGCCTCATGATAAAAGGGTGGGCTTGGGCCATCCTGAAAGGACCCACATGGTAACGTAGCTTCCTGGGGTAAGGAAACCACAGAATGTGAGGGAAGGAAGCTGAATAACTCCCTTCACATGGAATCTGACAGGGAAGACACTCTACTGAACAGGAGAGGAGAAGACCTATAACAGATTGGTCCTGGCTTCTTTGCTCAGTGTAGGCAAGTGGACAGAGGAGTCGGCCTGCTCTAACAACAAAGGGCTGCTTCAATATATTAACTCTAGTGACTCAACACCAACGTAATGATTGATGGTACATCTAGCTTTCCTTCAAGACTCAGGGATCCAAGGCAAGTTCCTTCTTTCTTGTCTGATTCTGTCCTAAATAAACCAGTTTTTAGCCAGAAGGGCTGGAGAGATGGATCAGCCATTAGGAACACTTGTTGTTCTAGCAGAGGACCCACTTTTGGGTCCTAGAACCCAATTCATGTTTCAGAGACACCTGTAGCTCCAGTTCCAGAGATCAAATGCTCTCTTCTGACATCCTTGAGCACCAAGTATGCATCCAGTGCACATATATACTTGCAGGTAGAATACTCATACACATAAAACCAAAACAAATTTCAAAATCTTATGAACAAAAATATGGCTATAGGGAAATTATGAATATAGAGCTATTTCAATTAGTTCCAGCCAAAATTGTTTGCAGATGAGGTGTCTACTGTACTGCACGTGACTTTGTTAAACTCTGACTGCAGAAAATTAATCTCTCATTGAGTCCCAGGCAGAGCTGAACAACTGCTGCACATACAAGTTCCTTCTCACTGAACGCCATGCTTGGGAGTGTGTGTGGCCTGAAGTGAGGACATCTGAAACGTGCCAGTCTGAAAACTGCTTAGAAACTGTTGGCATCCCTTGGGAGCATTTATGAAAGGTAGGGAGATCAAAACAGACAGAGCGTATTTGAAGGCAGCAATTGCTCAGTACAACATAAATCCATTCCCTATGGCTAAAGACTCTACCCTTGCAAGGCACTGTTGGTGACATTTGTTGGCAAGAGCTTTGGTACGCTCTTTCCTTATGTGGTGATGACACGAGGTCTAACATGGTTTAAGTGTGAAGTGATGGTCTTATTTCTTATTTAAAGTATTTACGTCTCTGCTCTGCTCTATTCTTGCACTGATTGCAATGCTATCTGAGTTAACTTTCATAAATAAATTATTCCAACAATGGATTAAGTACAAATTAGTTGACATCACTATGCATGCATTTTGGTAAACACAGAATGTTCTGCTGTGAATTTTATGCTAATATGAGCTCTCCATTGCTTTGATCATAGATGTTTTCTGAATAATAATGCATAGCCTCTTTCTTACTCTTAGGTTTCTTTCAGCTCTATAGATTTCAATAAAGGTTGATAGGGGGAAATAAAAGAGGATTTGTAGTAGAAATCATGTACAAGGCACACTGAAATGGAAAATGCACACTCATGACTCGTTTTCTTAATGAATTTTAGTTTGATTGCCATCAAACTAAATCACTTTTCTGCTTTTAATGTGGCTGGACTTTCAAAACACACAAGGTTGAGTATGGTCACTTAATCAACCTCAGCTTTTTAAAAATTTATAACTCCTTTTTAAAAAACTCAAAATTCAAAGGAATTTGGGGCTCAAATATCATGCCAAGACTCAACTAATTTACTTAAAATGTGTGCTGCATGCATCTTTTATCTCTTCCCTTCTACCACTCCTCTTCTCCCTCACTCTGCCTTTCTCATTCTTTAATTGATTCAGGAGTACAGGATATTCAGTTTAAAGAACCTTGAGGAGAATGTATCTTTCTATGGATAAATATATAAAATAGTTCCTCTCCCAATCTGGCTCTGTGCATATTACCATGTGAGAAAGGTAGTCTGAGAGATGTGACTAATAGACTAGAATTTAGTTATGATTAAAAAAATATATGAACTGGAGAGCTGGCAGGAGAACTGAACTATCTGACGGCGTGTTTCTGAAACATATTGGAAGATTTATCTTTCCATGAAAATAGGAAAGGCTTCCGTAAGAGCAGCTATCAACAGTTTTCTGGGTCCTGTATATGCCAGGCACAAGAATCTGTGTATCCCAATAGGAACTTCCCTAGTGACTTCCCCTCTCCTGAACCCTGGTGCAACAGTGTTTCAATACCTAGGATAAATCTATGCATATATTCCTTTATCCACTTAAAGCTACCTTGGGCTAGTTGCCTAAGTTACCTCATCTATATGTAAGGGTAATACTGTGGCTTGCAAGGTTACCTTGAAGATTAAATCTGACTCTGTAGCATTCATTATCAAACTGGCAGTGTTCTTGCATTGATGAGTTGATGTTAAGTTGTCTGCAACTCACCTTTAAATCCATAAAAACGTCTCTCACGTGTCATCATAGCCCAGCTCTCTAAATATAAGAAATGATTTAGCATTGCTTATTCATGTTAATAAAACATCCCCAACGTTTGTCTCAGCATTGTTTGTACTTCTGCTCAAATCCATGGTCACGGATTTCAAGAATTAATGGAGGACAAATAAGTCAACAGGTTTATAAGCACCTAGATTGTTGTGGGAACTTTTCAAGTGAGTGCTGTTTTTAAAATGCACTCGAGGCCATTGACATAGGTGTTGAGAGATGTGACAAGCTCAGCAATGAATATTTCTGACTGCGGTTTCTGGAAAGTATGGTTTAAAAATCTAAAATAGCTGTAGGGCAGGAAGGCTTGTGTAAAATGTCTATTTGATTCTTTTATGATTTTTCTATTCACCCTACTGAGGATGGAACCTAGGGTCACATGCATGTACACAATTCTCTGTCACTGATCCAACCCCCCAGCTCCATTTCTATCTTCTTTGACTATCTTGTAACTTTGCTGAGATTAGTTGATGTTTGGAATGTACGTATTCTGTTCCCGGAGGACAGATATAATTCAAGAAGTATTGTTTTTCTAGTAGGCTAAGGATTAAATGGCAGGGCATTGGTAACCCACTGCATCACTTTGATTACAGCTTCAGGTTCTCCTGCAGTTTTTGATGATTGTCAGGAGTTTCCTCCATCTCAGATCTCAGGCCTTTCACTGGAACTGTTTCATTATTGGAAAGGACCCAGGCTCACTTAAAAGTTGTCAATTAAATTAATGTGCACACAGCCTTCCCAAGGCAAAATTACATTTTTCAAATGAAAATTAGTTTTGTATTTCTGGAGCTGTATTGTCAAGGGAAGTGTCAAAGGTGATCCTGACTGTCCCTAGCCCATGGTTTTCATGGGAGTATGATCTGTCGTGTACTCGTATGTAAAGTTTAGCAATGACATTATGTGGTTATGTGGTTCCCAGAATATGGTTGTGGTCTAGACTGAGAATCTCTTCCATGATGGCTTGGACTGAGGTGAATGGCATGAGATGAGCACAATGCAGGGATACTCCTGGGGCAGGAGTCCCATGCTAGGAAGCTCACAGGGCAGTAGTGCCATGCTGGGATGCTCATGGGGCAGGAGTCCCATGCTGGGATGCTCATGGAGCAGGAGTCCCATGCTGGGATGCTCATGGGGCAGGAACATCATACTGTTGGATATTGTGTCAATGTCTGATGGGCACACAACTCTCAGAAAGAAGACCATGTTCTGAGCAATGCAAAAAATAAGTCTGGCAACCCAAGAGAACTTGGACACTGATGCTCCCCAAGTTGAACCTCACTGAGGTAAATAATACTACAGCCTGAGACAGGATATTTATTTTAGTTTTGTGGAACCTGGAAATAGGTTCTAGCCAAACTGTATATGATTTCAGAGCAACAGCAGCTATAGACACTATATAAAGAAATTGCTACATATTGGATAATTTGCAGCAATAAATTATACATCTATGTAATAAATATATGTGTAATTTATAAAATACTAAATTTCCATGTATATTTACCAAATCTGTCAGCAGATCTGCCATTAGTAAAAACTGTAAGTTGATCCTAGCAATGGAGGATATGGAGCCCAAACTGGCCATCTCCTGTAACTAGGCAAGACTTCCTATGGAGGGATTGGGGCACCAACTCGGCCACAAAACCTTAGACCCACAAATTGTCTTGCTTACAAGGTGTACAGAGGTAAAAAAAAAAAGATGGAGCAGAATTTGAGGGAAAGGCCAACCAATCACTGGCCCAGCTTGAGCCCTATGCCATTAGAGGTAGCATACCCCTGACACTATTAATGATATTCTGCTGTATTTTCATACAGAACCATAGCATAACAGAGCAGCTTCATCCAACAACGGATGGAAACTGATGCAGAGACCCATAGGCAAACATTAACTGGAGATTAAGGAATCTTATAGGAGAAGGGGACGAAGGATGGAAAGAACCAAAGGGGTCAAGGTCATTACGAGAAAATCTACAGAATCAGCTAACATGGGTCCATAGGGGCTCATAAAGACTGCATTTCCTATCAGAGTATGCATGGAACAGATGTAAGCTCTCTGCACACGTGTAACAGTTGTGCAGCTAAGGCTTCATGTAGGATTCCAAAAGCAAGAGTAGGGGCTATCTTTGATTTCATTGCCTGCCTTTGGATGTCTTTCCCCTAAGTGGACTGCCTTGTATACCCCTCTATAGAAGAAGTACTTACTTCGATTTGCTATGCCAAGGCTGGCTGATATTCTTTTTTGTTTCTGGTTAGCCTAATTTTTTTTTTCTGAGAATAAGGGGAGGGGGTGTGGATGGGGAGGAGGGGACATGAGAGGGAGGGACTGCAAGGAAAAGAGGGGGGAAACTGAAATCAGGAGGTAAGTATATTAATAACAATAAAACCACACACACACATAAACATCTCTTCCTATCATCTATCTATCTATCTATCTATCTATCTATCTATCTATCTATCTATCTATCTATCTATCTATCTTCCTAGAGGGGGGAGAGAAAGGAGAGAGAGGGGGGAGGGAGGGAGAGAGAGAGAGAGGAGAAAGGAGCATATGAGAGAAACAAATAGCCCTTGAGTTGAAATAACAACTGATATTCATTCCTAGTGTAATTCCAGGAATTTCTAGTGAGATGGAAACACATAGGTCACCACTTGAAGACCAAGGATGAAGTGACAACTGAATGAATTACTGGGCAGTGGTTTAGGTTATAAACTTAGAACTCACTTGAGCAGATGACATTCTCATTATCAGAACCTTTCTTTGTACAACCTAAGAGTGAAGAGCTTGAGATACATAAATGTTAGGTTTCATCAGAGGCATACAGTACCTGTGAGATCCGAGTTACAATTAATGTTACAACTAAGCAATAATACCATGGCCTCTACTCAGTGTTAACATAAGTAATAAGGCCATCACCTCTAATCAACATTAAGCAAGCCTCTTACATGTTTTGGGCTTCCTGAGGCTCATAAGTGCCTGGCTGGGGTTAGAACCACTTTTTTTTTTTCAGTGACTGAGGAGAATACATTAGCTTCTCAGTAGAAGCCAGCTGATTCATTTACATAATATTTTAATCTCATCTGCTTTGTTGAACTGGGAGATCTGTCAGCAGGAAGATGACAGCATGATGCAGCCTGTTAAGTATACACCAATTTTCTCATCCATTAATGGACTAGAGAAAAGTTAATATTGTTGTTTTCAAGCCAAAGATATTGAAACGTGGGGCCTTTATAGTTTCCCTCTCATAAAAAAAGAAAGGAAGGAAAGAAGAAAGGAAATCAGTCTATTCAGATAACACAAACAAACTAAATCTAGCCAATCTAGTTCATTTCATCTTACAAATATTGGTCCATCACAGCTGGAAGAGGATTGGTATGCCCTGCCTTTGTTGCATATTTGTATGTAAGATCTTATCCAGTAGGTGTCAGCAAAGCAAACTTAAAAGCAATCACAGGGGGGAGGGGCTTCTCATGTGAGTTTCATCATGACTTATTGGTAAAATGGAAGAACTTTTCTTTTACAGAGAAATATAGTGAGGAAGGACGAACAAGAGAAAGAAAATTCCTGATCCACAAATGAGATAAAACAAGAAAAAAAACCTGTTTTCTTTTCCTTCGCTTTAAATTAAAAGTATATTCTGAAATATCATACAGGAAAACAATCACCCCAAGACACGGAAGTAATAGAAATGTGCTTACAGAAATATGATGTGCATAGGTTTCAAGAGCCATGTGGGCATGTGCCTATGTCTGTTATTGTCTCAGACACATAGGTGATAGTATTTTAGCTGGAAAATTTTGGAAACACATGAAATAGGCATAAATACAAAACTATCTTTGTGACACATATAGAGATGCATAGGACAACATACACGGCACAGGATGTGATGTGGAGAGCCAGCACAGGGTTGTGCTTCTTCTTGTCCTACAAGGGGCTCTGGGAGCACCTCCTACACTCTCACACAGTTTCTTGAAGGAAGGAGACAGAGAGTCTCAGGAGAGGAAAGGGAAGCTTGCTTCCCAGAGGACACAGAATCAGAGCAGCCACATTCTGTAGGCAACTCTGGGAGGAAGCCAGTGTCCTGGGGCTCAAAAAACAGCTGCTCAATGTAGGAACTCAACAGGCATCAGGGTAGAGGAGGAGACTAGCCAAGGGGAAATGCAGTCAATTGTTTCTTTTAGTTTTATAAGTTTTTCTTGAGGTGTAATGCAGGCCAGTAAAGTGCATGTATTACAAATATAAAATTCAACCAATAGAGTAAATAGCTTTACAGTAAGTAGTAAAGGCACAGTTTTCTCCTACTGACAGTTGGATTTGAAAGGGAAGTGAATAAGAAAAATAAGCACCCCTTAAGGAGCATCAAGTAAAAGAAGAGTTGAGAAGAGGTAGCTGTTGATGGTCTCTAGCTCATGACATCATCAGTACTTCCATGTAAACCCTACTCAGGTCAAGAGGTCATAATTACCTTATTACTGTTTACCATGATGCCTGATTATGATGGCTGACCTCAGCTGTCAGCTTGAGTATCCTGAGTAGCATCAGTGGGATTCATAAGTAACCCTCACATGTATCTCTAAGGGATCTTTAACTCGTCAAAGAAGCCCCACCTTGAATGTGCAAAACCCATCCCACAGGCTGGGGTCCTGAGCAGCACTGAAGAGGGAGGAAGAAGGAAGCAAGCTGTGGTACATGTTGATTCCCTTTATTTGGCTGCACTGAGGTGAGTGTTCGTCTCTTCCACAAGTTCTCATTGCCTTGTTCACCTTTGCCTCAGGCCCCAAACAGGAGAACCAGACAACTGTAGACTGAAATCTCTGAAACCGTAAACCAAAATAAATCTCTCCTTCCTTAAACAATCTCTCTTCTTCTTCTTCTTCTTCTTCTTCTTCTTCTTCTTCTTCTTCTTCTTCTTCTTCTTCTTCTTCTTCTTCTTCTTCTTCTTCTTCTTCTTCTTCTTCTCCTCCTCCTCCTCCTCCTCCTCCTCCTCCTCCTCTTCCTCCTCTTCCTCCCTCCCTCCCTCCCTCCCTCCCTCCCTCCTCTTTCTCTCTTTCTCTCTTTTTTTTCTTCCTTCAAGTTTATCTGTAAAAATAGCATAGGACACTGGTCATCTGCAAATAGTGTGGGTAGGTGTGTCCCAGCAGTCCATTTGTCTTCACATTGGCAAGAGTCTTTTGTATGGGACCTTCACAAGGGCCTGGGCACCTTTGGGAGCCTGGGCTGAAGCTGAAGCCTGGGCCTTAGCTGGAGCTTTGAACCTTGGGCTTTGGTTGTCAGTGTCTATGACCCTTGGCCATGTAGCTTTGAATCTGCTTCCTAAGCTTGGGGTGAGCGATGAAAGCCAGATGGCTGAGTTTGTGGCTGGGGCCCTTTGGCATCTTGGGCTTGATGGCCTGAGGCTTCACAAGGGCCTTGATGGCCTCTGTGCGTGAGCTCACTACCTTTACATTGTTGGCCTGCATCTTCTTCAGGCCTTTTTTGTTGTACTTCTTGGAAAAGCACATGTTCCTCAGAGGCTTGGGTTCAACTCCCTTAAGAGGTCATACCTTTGTGACAGGGGTTTCTTGATGCCATTTCTGTGCCATTTGTGGGACTGGTTGTATGTGGTGTGTGGTTCTTGGACTTGGCCATGTCTACACAGTAACCATGGCTCCCACAGTGCCTGAGATGGGAAGATAAAGACTCTTAAACACTTTCTACAGGTACTTGTCACAGTGACAAAATTCTGATTAATAATTCACTATTCTGCTATTCTGTGTACTATCACCATGAGTTATTTTCATGTTTTAAACATGTTACAAAAGTATGTACTTTATATGTATGTACTTTATATGTCTCTTTCCTTTTTAAGAAAATATTTTCTTTTAGTTCTTGGAATTAAAAAAAATAGTCTTTGATAATTTCATATATGAATAGGGTATATTTAGGTCATACATCTTACCCCCTGGTTCTCCTTCAAGTCCTGGGCCCCATCTTCCACATTCCCCTCCTAACTTCCTATCTCCTCTTTCTCCTTCCCTTCCTCCTCTTCTTCCTCTCTGTCTTTCTGTCTCTGTCTCTCTGTCTCTGTCTCTCTCGATGTCTCTCTCTCTCTCTCTCTCTCTCTCTCACACACACACACACACACACATTTCATAATAATTTGTTATCCATCTATTATCCCTTTTCTTCAGTGTCCAGTATCTTGTCCTATAGATTTGTGGGGGTTGTTCGCTTTTTCTTAAAATTTTTTTATTAGATATTTTTTTAATTTACATTTCAAATGCTATCCTGAAAGTCCCCTCCCCCTCTCCCCTCCCCCTCTCCCCTCCCCCCTCCCTGCTTCCCTGCCCACCCACTCCCACTTCTTGGCCCTGGCATTCCCCTGTATTGGGGCATATAAAGATTGCAGTACCAAGGGGCCTCTCCTCCAAATGATGGCTGACTAGGCCATCATATATGGAGCTAGAGACACGAGTTCTGGGGGTTCTGGTTAGTTCATATTGTTGTTCCTCTTCTAGGGTTGCAGACCCCTTCAGCTCCTGGGGTTCTATCTCTAGCTTCTCCAATGTGGGCCCCGTGCTCCCTCTTATC
>LR749913.1:759491-786435 GCA_902729485.2 Mus minutoides
GTGGGAGTCAGCTATATCAGGGTCCCTTCAGTAAACACTTGCTGTCCTATGCAATAGTGTCTGAGTTTAGTGACTGATTATGGGATGGATCCCCAGTGGGTTAGTCTCTGTATGGTCCATCCTTTCATCTTAGCTCTAAACTTTGTCTCTGTAACTCCTTTCATGGGTATTTTGTTTCCTATTCAAAGGAGGAATGAAGCATCCACACGCTGGTCTTCCTTCTTGATATTTATTCTCCTTGCAAATATTGCATCCTGAATGCAATTTCCCCTCCCTTAACTTCTACCAGCTCCCGACAGACCCTCTCAACTCCCACAATCTCTCCTCTCCCCCAGATCCACTCCTTTGTTTACATTCAAAAAGGAGCAGCCATTCCCAGGATAGCAACACAGCACAGCATAACAAGTCACAGTAAGACTAGGCAGAAACCCTCATATCAAGGGTGTGTGGGGGAACTCAGTAGGAGGAAAGGGTCCCAAGAACAGGCAAAAGAGTCATAGACACCCCACTTCCACTGATAAGAGTCCCACAAGAATACCAAGCTACATAACCACAACACATATGCAGACGACACAGCTTAGACTCAGACAGGTTCCATGATTGTTCTTCATGTCTATGACCATGACACTATGACTCTGCTTAGTTGATTTTGGGGCCATGTTCATGTGGTGTCCTAAACCTCTCTTGCTCCTACAATCATTTCTCCTCTTCTTTTGTGGAATTCCTTGAGCTCCACCCAATGTTTGGCATCTGCTCCCATCAATTGCTGGATGAAATCTCCTTGATGAGTATTAGACTAGACACAAAATGGAAGAAGACAGCAGAATATCATTAGGAATTATTTTATTAACATTGTTTTTAGCCAGTTGTGTTTGGTTCTATTCTAGGTCTCTGAGATATCCAAACTCTGGTTCCTGGCCATTCAGGTATTGTTAGGTGTAGGCTCCCTCTAGAGAGCTCAGTGTTTAAAGTCTAGACTCATAGCTCTATAGTTTTTTTTTTTTTTTCATTTTTAAATTTTTTTCCTAACTGATGCTTAGAAGATTTTGCAATTTCATTTTTTGTTAGATGTAGATTCAGGAGCTCTCTATTATTTATTATTTGTATGATAATATGTAAGGATAGACTATTGAGTCAACCAAAGAGGTGTTTTAGGGGATTCATGTTCTAAACTACACGAATTAACTACATTTTCAATTCTAGCCAAAAAAGCATTATTAGAATTGCTTGCATGTGTGAGGTTGAGTACAGATTTAAACAATAAATATAAATACATTGTTGGAAAGCATTGTTAGTATAAATAAGTAAGGTAAGTATAAGTATCAATTTGGTATGGTTCTCTTAGGTTTCACTGTTCTGAGTGAAAATCTCTGGGTGATATAATATATATAGACCTTGGTTCTTAATTTTGTTTTTAGCACTTTTAGATGGTTCTTTTACTACACAAAAGTATTCATCCATTAAGTCTATTCTCTTTCCTTCTCTTTGTAGGAAACTGAGAATTGGAGGCCTTAAACAATGAGCCAAATTCAGGGTTGAAGGTTCTGAAGGCAGCTTATTAATTATATACTAACCATGCTGCCACTTGATAGAGCCCCCAAACTTGAATTATAAAAGTATGCCTGTAGGCTACTGACTTTTGACACATTTTGACCTTGAAATATGTTTTGGCTTCCCTGAACCAGGTCCTCTTTATTTTGTCTTATATTTAAAAATACATAAAGTCTTCCCAGAGTATCTAACTCCACATGAACTGAACATACACTATGGGCCTCTGTGAAGACACTAATGAGGAAGAGAAACGTGGTTCCTGATCATGTGCAACACATTCTAGACAATTTTATGATGGGTATTTCAAAAATCCCACGGGAGTAGGAATGGGCATATATAGATATATGCACATCTATGACAAGTCAAACAATTACCAAATCAATTACTACCCAGTTCTGGATTCTTCCCTCCCACACTTTCTGTGTCCTCAGAAACATTACTTGTTTTAGTTTTTTTTTTTTTTAATATCTTCTAGTTTTTCTCAATACTTTTTATATACCTAATATCTTCCTCCCTAAAAAACACCAAAGAGAAAGTTCCCTCTGTCACCCCATTGCGTCCCTCCATTGCCCTCTACTCTGTTCCTCTACATTCAGAACTCACTGTAGAGTGCATGCTCTTCCTGCTCCCCTCTGACCAATTCTCTAGCCCTCAGGTTCCTTTTGTAACCTTGCTGTAGATTATCCAAACACCTGTAAAGTTGATTAATTCAACGGGTGCTTCTTTTTTTTTTTTTATTAGATATTTAATTTATTTACATTTCAAATGTTGTCTCCTTTCCTAGTTGGCCCTGGGAAAATCCCCTATCCTCCCCCACCCCCGCAACTGCCCCCTGCTTAACAACCCACCCACATCCACTTTCTGGCTCTGACATTTCCCCTACACTGGTGTATAGAGCCTTCACAGGACCAAGGGCCTCTCCTTTCATTGATGACCAACTAGACCATTCTCTGCTACATCAATAGGTACTTCTTAAGGAGGGTGGCTGTAACTAAGTTGTAGGGTGCTTTCATAGTGTACATGAAGCCTGATTCTGTCCCCAGCAATCAGTTTGTCAGCAATCATTTCTGTCTCTGTCTCTCTGTTCTTCCTTCCTGTTTGCTTCTTGCACACCAATCTTGTTAATTCCTATTCATTGCTCCAGTTCTCAGTGAGCTGTCACTTCCCTGTTTCTCTGAGCAGTTTGAGTCATGTGCCCAATCTCCCTGTCCTCACCTCACCTATTTGCCCAGATCTGTATACTGTATTTCACAGCAGTCCTTGTAGGGGCAGGAATAGGGCTATGTTTGTCAGGCTCACCTAGAGTTCTAGCATTCGCTGGAGTTCAACAATGTAAACAAATGGCTACCGTTTTACACTAAAGGTGGCCAAGTATTTCCTTATAAACTTTGTTTTGAAAGGAAAAAGATGTAAGTGTTCCTTGGCTAAGAGATTATGTTTTCATATAATGATACCTATCAGCTACAATTAAGTTTTGTAAATTTATTCCTTTAGATTACCTCTTTACCCTTTCTTCCCCAATTCTCTCATAACCAAAGAAGTGCATGACAAACTGTAGGGTAGAGAAGGAAATGGATTTTTCACTTTTTGAAAGTAGAGATGGAAAGGAAAAAGCCTCTTCAAGATTTTACATGAGGAGCCTGAAGGTCTCAGGCGACTGCAGAATCTTTGATGGGTTTTATGTCCTTTTTATTGTGGGGATTTGGAGGCTCTTGGTCTTCTCTCAGAAATGTCATCATTTTATCAACAGATAATATACACCAAATACCACAGGATCTTGTCTCTAGTGATGACATTGCTTTAAGGACTCTTTCTCTCCCTCTGTCTTTTCCTCTCTCCTTCTCTCTCCCTCCCTCCCTCCCTCCCCCTCTCATTTTATCAACAGATAATATACACCAAATACCACAGGATCTTGTCTCTAGTGATGACATTGCTTTAAGGACTCTTTCTCTCCCTCTGTCTTTTCCTCTCTCCTTCCCTCTCCCTCCCTCCCTCCCTCCCCCTCTCATTTTATCAACAGATAATATACACCAAATACCACAGGATCTTGTCTCTAGTGATGACATTGCTTTAAGGACTCTTTCTCTCCCTCTCTATTTTCCTCTCTCCTTCCCTCTCCCCCCCTCCCTCCCCCTCTCTGTATCTGTCTGTCTATCTTTCTTCTCTGAATAACATAATTGCACAATTGCCATTTCACATACATTTTTAGGAAGTTAATCTTAAACAAATAGCAACTTGGTCACAAATTTACTTCTTGTCAAAATTAATCACTCAAATTGTTCCCTTGGTCTTCCAAAGGAGTGGTATTATGCCTACTCGTCCATATTCCTTATAAGCAATAGCTAATTTATCTGTCACTAGTTCTGAAATAGATACAACCATCATTATCACTCACACTGAAGAGATCAGAAAACAGAAAAACAGACTGGTAATAACCTTGTCCGGTGTCACTCCTCTGGTGAGTATTGATTTACCCTGTTGAACTCAGTTAAGTTGTATTTAAAAATCTGGGCTCAGTTCCATTCTTTTAGGCTTCTCTAGTCATTCATTACATCATCTGATCCTTGATCATAACCTGTACTTGTCATATTATAAACTTTTATACATGCTTCATGCTACACAAATCCTCCATCATTTCTCCTTCCATAAACACAATAACTTTCATCTAGTCCATTTCCTTGAATTGGCTAAAATAAGACCCTTCTCATTGTCTACTCTTTCCCATATTAACTCCGGTGTCTGGTTGAGGGAAAAGCAGGAATTACAGTGTAATACAAAGCCAGCACGTGGTGGGGCATCTTCAAAGTATCTGCTACAATACAGTTTGAGAAGCATGCTACAGTCATGGGTCACAAAACAAACACAGGCATCACGAGCAGACTGCCAGAGCATGACAAACATTCAGATATAAATTGCAAGAGGCTTTGCAGACACAGCATAACAGAAAGTCCAATTAACAAATCTAACCATATGCTGCCACTGGAATGGTTGGACACAGTGGAAAACTACACACAGACACAGACACAGACACAGACACAGACACAGAGACAGACACAGACACAGACACAGACACAGACACAGACACACAGACACACACAGAAACACACACACACACACAGACACACACACACACAGACACACACACACACACACACAGTCACTGCAAAGAAATCTCACATGAAACCTCTTCATCAGAGAAACTGGAAGTAATGCCAAACCGAGATGCCACTGTGATAAAAGACATTCTCTGTGGAGTCATTTTAAGTGTCCCCTAATAAAATTGCCATTACAGGTATATACACCCTCAAGCACCAAATAAATAACTGGAGACGAAAGCACCGCACTAAGCTTTTGGGTCTGTTTTTGTTATTTCCTTCCACATGAAATGATCAGAGAATTTGATTTATCTAGTAACGTTTTTAAAGCTGTTGTTGTCAGCTGGTAAAGAGCATGAACTTCAGAATCAGACACCCTGGGTCTAAATCCTACTGGTGCCATGTGCCAACCGTGTGATTTCACTTCAGCATATTTAGTTTGCATCAGGTAAAATGTAGACATGAGAGTAACACTCACTTCCTTTTGTTTGTCACATTTATACTAATAATGCACATGAAAGACATAGCAACATGTTTATAGAGAATAAATATTGGTTTCATAAATTTAAAAAAACAGTTAATATTTAATTTTTAAAGTTATAGATGCTCCAGGATGTAAATTGAGCTGATAGGGGTTCTTTAGGGGAGTCCTTTGCACTGGAATAAGGTGATTTAATAGTGAGCTTCAAAAAAATCAAAGGAAAAAATTTCAACTTTTCTTTATTTTGACTTGTTGATTAGTTTAGCTGAAAAAAAGAGGAATCCATCTTGGGGGAATTCTGTCCTTGGTATGTTTACTATCGTAGTAGTGACAACTGATAGGTTATCACACTCATTTGTGGGTTTGAGGCTCATTCATTCGTTCATTCATTCATTCATTCATTCATTCACTCACTCACTCACTCAATTAACATATCCAAGGAATCTTTCAGGAACTCACTACCTTGTTGTAGATGCTAAAAATACAAAGCTGCCTGAGACGCAAGTCCCACCTTCAAGGATGCATCCAGCCTGTTGGAAGAGACACCCAGAAAGCAAATATAATAAATACTATAAGAATTAAAACTGACTCATGTTTTGAGCATTTGAGAGGACATATATTTGTTATATTTTTAGGGGTTTAATGTGGAGTAATTCGTCTCAGAGAGACAAGGTTTGACAATGATCTGAGAAAAAGAAAAATAATTAGGTGTGCATTATTCTAGTCTGTCCATTGATGGTGGATTGTGAAAGTAATAGATCACAGTTCTCTGGGACTATGCAGAGAACTTCTAATTGATTTCTAAAGGGAGGAAAAATAATTCAGCTATCCTGTGTTTTTTCCTCTTGCTATTCCCAGCTTTGAGACAGTGCCCAACTTAGTTTTAAGGGTAGATATTTAAGAAACGGCACCGACTTTGGATTTTCCTGGACCCTAGTGTGATTTTCCTCCAATTCTTCATGCAAGCTTCAGGGAAGTCATTTAATTTCTTTGAGCTTCAGTTTTCACGTGAAACACCAGAAATATGTATCTATTTTAGTTATGGGCTATATGTGGGTGTTTATTTTAGTTTATTTTGTTTCGTAAGATAAGCCTCAAGAAATTTGGGGATTTAAGTTATTAGATTACTCGTGAAGAGTTATCTAATTAATTGGAGAATTTTCTCAAATTAAAATACACTGTTTCACAATGTTTCACTAAGAAATTATAGCAGACTTACAAGACAGTGGTTCCTCTAAGGTATAGTTCTGGCTCATACAGTGGGGTCACTGAGGTTTTATTCAAGTTTCTCATACTTACCACTTCTTATCAAAAACATTCCCAGTCCTCTGAAAAAAATGGTTGCTAGAACAAATGACTGCTGGTTGGAGAGTTATTCTCTCCCAGGAATGGGTTTCTCTTTTTGGTTGTATAGTGCAAAGTGGTTAGTGTTGAAACCGTATGCAAACAAAGAACAAAAATGGACTCAGCCTGGTATGTGTGTGTGTGTGTGTGTGTGTAATACACATGTGGTAAGTATGAGGGAGTAGAAAAAAATCATTGTTGCTAGGATGAGCCAGTATTCTCATGATAGCACATCTAGTCTTAATTAATTAATTAATTAATTAATACTTCAGATTTTATTGCCCTCCTGGTCCACCCTTCGACTGTTCAACATCCCATACCTCTTCCCCACCCCTGTCTCCACAGGGATGTCCCTGCACCCTACCCCTCACCCCACCAGATCTCTAAATTCCCTGGGGTTTCCAATTTCATGAGGGTTAGGTGCATCTTCTTTAAATGAACACAGACCTGGAAGGCCTCTACTGTATATGTGTTGGGGGCCTCATATCAGCCAGTGTATGCTGCCTGGTTGGTGGTCCAATGTCTGAGAGATCTCGGGTGTTCAGGTTAATTGAGACTGCTGGTCCTCCTACAGTGTTGCCCTCCTCCTCAGCTTCTTTCAACTTTTCCCTAATTCAACCACAGGGGTCAGCCACATCTGTCCATTGGTTGGGTACAAATATCTGCATCTTACTTTTTCAGTTGCTTGTTGGGTCTTTTGAAGGGCAGTCATGATAGATCCTTTTGTGAGTGCTCCACAGTCTCAGTAATAGCGTCAGGCCTTGAGACCTCCCCTTGAACTGGATCCCACTTTAGGCCTGTCACTGGACCTTCTTTTCCTCAGGCTCCTTTCCATTTCCATCCCTGCAGTTCTTTCAGACAGGAACAATTCTGGTTCAGAGTTTTGACTGTGGTATGGCAACCCCCTTCCTTATTTGATGTCCTGTTTTTCTGCTTGAGGTGGGCTCTACAAGTTCCCTCTCCTTACTTTCAGGATCTCTGGAAGAGCAGTCAGTGCCATCTCACTAGCCTTGATATAATATGTATTATAATAATATATGATACATAATGTATTAACATACAATATATTCTATGATCATATAAATATATATTAAAAACATGTTATACATTACATAATAAGAATGTATTGTTACTCTACGTGTATCTCTGAGGACTCTTCTGGGAGAGAGGTGCAATTGCACTGGTAAGCCAAGTACAAGAGGTAAGCTCCTACACTGTGCATGAAGGATGCTGTAATTTGTAGAGGGCCTTGGTAAGGTGAAGACAGAAGAGAAGGTCAGTTTTTCTGTTTCCTCTTGAGCTTTTGCTTCTACCTTCCTGCTCAGGATATTGGTGATGTAGCTTCCCAAGGCCTTGGACTTGGACAGTGTGTGCTATTGTGCCACTGTCATTCCTAGTTCCATGTCTTTGGGCTTTCACATGTACACTTGACTTCCCGAGCCTCTAGTTTGTTGACAGCAGATTATGGGACTTAATAGATACCATAATCTCATAAGACTGTCTCTTATGCTGCATTATTCTCTCTCTCTCTGTCTCTGTCTGTTTCTCTTTCTTCCTCTATCTTTCTCTCCATCTCTCTCTATTTACACACACACACACACACACACACACACACACACACACACACACACAGGTATGTGGCTCTATTTCCTTGGAGAACACTGAGTCATAGATCCAGATAGTGTATAAAACATCTCATGAATTTTTATTACGGCACTCAATTTTGTTAAAATACTCATTTTTATTCTGAGAGGATTTATGTTTGTAGATGCTAAACAACTTGACCAAGGGTACATGCCTAGTTTGGATGAATCCAGGATTTGAAAGCCAGAATCACCTCGTGTCATGAACTCTACTAACTGGAATATGACTCTTAGGCATATATGTTATTTCCATAGTTTTAAAGCACTATGTTAACAAATATCTCATATGCTTATGTTGTGCAAAAGATAGAGGTAGACAAGGCAAAAATTGAACTAAATCTTTTGTGGGCCCATAGTATTCAGGGCTATTTAAAGCAAGTCATTCTAGAATAATGATTCTTAACCTTTCTAATGCCACAACTCTTTAATACAGTTCCTCATGTTGTGGTAACCCCCACTATAACATTATTTTCATTGCTAATTCTTATCTGTGATATTGCTACTGTTATGAATTGTAGTGAAAGTGTCAGATACACAGGATATCTGATATAGGACCCCTGAAAAAAGGTTACTTAGTCCTCAAAGGGGTCATGACCTTCAGTTTGAGAACTCCTGGCCAAGAACAATAACCCATAGAATTTTAAAACAAGGCACTAAATTTGAAATACAGATCACTAACCAGTCCTGAATATATATTAATTCTTAGGCATAATCCTTATCTAAGTGTTTGAAAAATGAATGTAGCTTCTCAGTTGTAGATTTAAGTAATTAAAAATGATTTGAATTTTTATTTCACAAAGAAATAGCTATCATATGAGTTTGAAATGACTAAATTGTCTTGCTCTCAGTGCATAACAGAACAGAGTTCTAGTGGATTGCCTGGTCTAATGGTATGAGCTAGGAGAAGACAGTGTTTTAAAGACAAAAATAAGCAAATTACAACATTTCTTTCTTTCTTTAAATATAAGTTTCTTCTACACACACCACACACACACACAAATACACACACACACACACACACAAATACACACACACACACACACACACAAACATGCATGCTCAACACTAAAAGAACTTAGCACTACACAATAGCAACACTAAAAGGACTTAGCAGATTATGTTTACAGATTGTGCATGTATATGAAAATTAATAATCAAAAAAGGCTGTGGTTTTGAAGGAAGTAAGGTAGCCATGAGCCATGAGAGGGATTTAGAGGGTTAGGGTGTGGAGGCTTTTGTGAAGGAAAAGGAAGGGGAATAATATCATTTCAATTAAAATATATATTTCAATATGCTTCTTCATTAGCTTTCCACCCTCCAGGGTATCACTTGCTGTCCCTGACCAGAGTTATGATCCTGAGGGATGTTTTATGACTTTAAGGCGATCAAGTGTCAAAAAAGAGTTTCCATTGTTATTTCTATGTGCTTGTCACACAATGTGCTGCTACCTCTCCAGACAAGGAGTGAGAAACAGGAGTTGGTATTTGCCAGGGTATCTCACAGTGGCAGCCATCAGTGTTCATCCAGCTGAAACCACAAGGCTAAAAATAATCCAATTAAGTAACAACAGTCTATCTTGAATTAGTGGAGAGCAGATGGTTAAGTCTCCTCCAGTCATCACTAATTAATGTTCACTCAGTGCCCACAGAGAATGACTCTGGGTTACTGCTTCCAGGAGATACTGGTGAAACTTCTCTGAATGGAAGAAAGTTGTTTGGTCCTAAGGGGAAAAAAAAAAGCCTACCTTACAGGAATTGAAAGTGCTTCACAAAATAAACCATGCATTGAAATAGCAATACCATGGACTTCAAGGGTTTGATGACCGCAACAGTGGATCTTAGAGATATGAGAACTATGAGTTAGCTCTTGTTTAACAATGATTTGCAATTGCTCGTGTACCCCCCTCTGTTATGTATCAGGTCAGCAGAAAGGCCCTGCTTTCCTCTTATTATCTCCTAGGCATTTTAATTCTGTGAGAGCTTACCATATGTCTTGCATCTGTTTTCTTGACTTCTGAATGATACTGGCTCACACATATGTAATATTTAAACTCTGTAGCTCAATAATCTTTCCATTATATTTATGAATACTTGTTTTTCAGAGGATATAAATTCGGTACAACTTTTGGGGAATCAGTTTCCATAACTGAAGTATTTTACCCGTGGTAGTAGGTACAGAGTAGACACTTGGCTCTTGATTGCTTTCTTTGGCGGGTCATGTTTTTATTATATTCCCACAGCACAAATAAGAAACTTAAAATTTTCATAAGCATTTCCCACTTTAGAATATTTATCATGGGAAATGATTCAAAAATTGGTTTGCTTGTTTATTTTTAATACATTTAAAACTGACACTAAACTCACAATTCCACTTTTAAATTTATCCAAATTCATCATTTTTGTTTTTTGTTAAAAGTTAAAAAAAAAAAAGGATGCTGACATTGCTTGTCCATTATCCACTCTTTATTTCCTGAAAATTGGCTCAGAATATGTGGGGATATCAGTGTGCTTAGAAGAAAGCTCCATCAGTATTTTATTCCATACTTTAAACAGGAGTCAGCATGACATTAGCCAGCATGCATTTGAGAAGCTGTTTTAGAGACTGTCCACTCAAGGTACTGATGGGCTGCAGCCTGCAGCCTGTTCTGTCACTACAACCTCCTGCTCCTCAATGCTTTTCTCCATCCTTCTTTGACTTAACTTTCTCACTTTAATGTTCTAAGATGTGAATGCTTAACTTCTCGGGACATTTTATTTGCCTGTTTCGCTACTAGAGTCTACAAGATAAGTATTTTGTCCATTGTTGCTAGTAGATTTGGGTCTAGAAACTTAGAGGGCACACACGTTTGCTGAATAAACTAATCGAGATAAGGAATCAGTTGACCAAATGTAATATGGAGAAGAACATTAAAGCTCTGATTTGGAAGGCTAGAATGTGTTTGGTTTATGTGGCAGATGGTGGCTGAATTTGAAAGTACAGCTAAAGGTGATTAACTTACACTTCCAAAGCAAAAATGATAAAGGATAATGCAAGAGAGTTTGGGAATTGAGAGGTAAAGAGTTTAATGAGATGCACTTGTTGAGATTTAAAGGAAGAGGTGTGTTCTTCTTTTGAATGGGCATGTGTGTTTTCAGATATGAACATGTTTTCAGATATGAACAGTCAGAACATCAGTGGTGGGGAAGATGGAAATGGAGGAGACTCAAATTTTATGATTTCAGTCTTTGTGGAGGAACAGGATGTAGACAAACTGTTCAGCATGAGTGCAGAAGAAGGGATGAGGGGTGGACTGAGGGGGAAAGTTCTGTGACATCAGCTGTGTTGGGGGGATAGAAATGATACTGAACTGGGCAGAAATTGCTACTGATTGGATGAAAGCCCTGGGTGAAGCAGATAATGAGAATTTATAGTCTAGCCACCTGTTGTGGCTTTATTTCTTTTCTGATAATTGCTATGAGCTCAGAAATGGGGTGGAAATATGCAAAAACAGATGGTCAGCCTTTGCCAGGTTGTGGTAAATGGCGAAGTGGGCATGGAAGAATGATGAGGCAGCCATGGTCGAACAGGGTGTAGAAATGAGCAAAATGCCATCTAAGTTGGAGAGGACAAGTAGATCTGGGAGGAGGAGGTGGGGCTTGGTCTGTGAGAGCAGGACACATGTCTCCTCAATATGGATTCCACCTTATCCTTATCCTTCGGATGAAAGTTGACTTCTCTTTGCATATTTTCCTATATCACATGTAAAATTTATATCCAAGGTCCGGGAACACCTCTTAATTCATTTGACATTTAGGCTTGGTGTATAAACAGGATCTGGTCAATAGTTTCTAGGACAAGGGTCACAGTACATTCTAAGCATTCATGCCCAGCAAACTGACAATACTCATCGGTATGAACTGCAGGGTGCATCTGGAAGAGAACTATTTGTCCTTTCTCCCTGCCCTTTATGCATAATCTTAATATTAAACCTTACTATTTCCAGTTCTCCCCATGTTTTTCATGTGCTGCAGAGTCTAGCAAAACTGAGAGGTCTACAGCTCTGTTACATCTCAAATTCCTCCAAGATAAACGTCCCTATTGAAGGAAAACTCCCCAAGAGGTAGAATATTATGTAGAGAGGTGAACCATTCCATCCATCTGGCAGTGAGGCTCAGTACGCACAGGCAATAAACTACTCAAGGCATCAAGAAAACCCTGAAGCCGACTATATACACCAATCTCTTTTATTTATTTATTTTTTTTCTCTTTATTAGATATTTTCTTCATTTACATTTCACATGTTATCCAGAAATTTTCCCTTACCCTCCCGCGTCCCCGCCCTGCTCCCCTACCCACCCCCTCCCACGTAATGGCCCTGGCATTCCCCTGTTCTGGGGCATATAGAGTCTGTATGACCAAGGGGCCTCTCCTCCCAATGATGGCCAACTAGGCNGCATTTCCCTAATGATTAAGGATGTTGAACATTTTTTCAGGTGCTTCTCAGCCATTCGGTATTCCTCAGTTGAGAATTCTTTGTTTAACTCTTGGAGAAGCTGAGCTGCATAGAAGAGGCTCAGACCAGACCAGCCACCTGAAGGAGACACTCTAACTTGATGAGTTGATTAAGGGTTGTACAGCAAACACTAGATTTTCATCTTTCATGAGCTGTCACCCATGCTGACACGAACTTCTGGCATTGCAGTTAACTAGATAGCAGACAATACCCTAGTTATAATTTGTACCTAACTTAGACTGTGAAGTAAGCTCAGCTATAAATTTTATATGTCAGTACTTATAAGTTATAGTATTCTAGTATAGATTAATCAGGGCATAAAGTTGGAAGGATTCTCATACTCCCTGGACTCCATATTATTCACGGTGAGATACAATGTCAGTAGTATTTGGAAACTTGCCAAACTCTTTTTTATTATCTTTCACCATTATTTTACATACCAGTCAGATGACTTTTCACCAAATACTCATCATTAAGAACTGCAGGGCACATCTGGAAGAGAAGCCTTTGCCCTTTCTCCCTGGCCTTTATTAGATCTTACTGTTTCCAGACCTTCCCCTTTCCCATGGGCTGCAGAGTCTAGTAAAGCTGACTGGTTATGAACTCAGCAAGTTATATTAGCTTAGGACGTTTTGTTCAATTCTGGGACCCTTAAATCAAAATGTACCTTGCATTCACATGACTATTTAAGAAACACTATGTCCTCAGATAATTCCTATTGCATGGTCTACAGCAAGGTCCTTGGAGACAGGTTAGACATGTTTATAAACAGTGTAGCTTGGGAGTTAGCAATGCCTAAGTGTTTAAGTGGGTTTAAGCCACACTTTGTCCTCATTATCAATAAGCCTCATTTGCCCATAAGACTAGAGGTCATTAGAGAAGCTCTATTTTTTGTTTACTTGTTGCAGAATGCCTTTCTCCACAGTAAGTGAAGAAGGAAATGGGAGGTACTTAAGAGGTTGTTAGGTTCAAGCTGCCTATACCCACTTTGTTATCTTGTTTTATAGGTGACCTGTCCATGGGCAGAGAGGTAGTACTTAAAGGTTTTTTTTTTTCCTCCTTATGTAGGAAGTTTATCTTTATTGTAATACAAAGGGAGAAAAGCTGATTAAAGCAGGATTAAAAATAAAAACGAGGAATTGTGCTAAAATCTTAAGTCTACTTTAAGAATCATTTGTTTTAGAACAATCAGGCTTGTTTTCTTCTGTAATAATTTGGGTTTTTGTGTTAGCCCTGACTAATGCACATACAATTACAAAAATGCTATCATTTAATCACACTAGTAAAGCAGTGAGTGCATTTTCATCAAAAGTCTATCCACAGTGAAGTAGCAGGACCTTTAACCTAATTAAATGCCTCTCTAGTATTCTATTCACATCCGATTTTTCCCCATTTCAGTTCAGGATTTCCTTATTTGGGGAGGGGCAGTAATTTAAAATTAAGTAACATGCTTCCGAAGAGTTGAATATTTGCCTGTATTTTAGCCTTTTATTGTATAAACCTTGACTTGAGTCACAGTCTGGGCCTGGATCATGGCAGCATCTGCATCTTTCTAAGTGTAACAAGGACGACGACTTCTAAAGGAGAGCAGTCAGTAGGAGCAAGGGCTGAGCCCTTACACAGTGAATTATCCAGTCTTTAAATTCCCGTATTCCTAACTTTTCAATAGCCTAAAGCTCAACTCCTCTGTTTACACATTTTCAACTTGTGAGTGTGTCTTGGTTAATATTTTAAATGTTTTGTGTCATACAATTAATGAAAATATTTATATAGGCTTGTATAAACCAAAATAACTACACATGTAACTGCACATATCATTCCATACTGACATTAGCTCTGAAAATTAAAGGAAGAAAATGACCAAATAAAAGGGACAGCATGAGAGCTTTCAGGAGCTAAAGCTACAAAGCCTATTGTTCCCGACACTGTTTTATTTGATTTTTTTTTTCAGAATGCACTAATATTTCCAAACAAAATTGCTTCTAAAATTTAACACCAAGAGCGATTTCCATTTCAAAATTGTGTAAGTTATTGAAAATGTCTTCATTGGTGTGACAAATGGCCTTGAAGCTTCCCCAAATGTGCTCAGCATTTAGTAATGTGACTATCTCCTAAAAATTGCTCATCTAGTTATCTCTAAGCAAAAACAAGAAAAAAGCCCGGAGAAGTAATCATCATGCTGTGTGTAAAATAAATGCCACAAATAGCTCTGTAAAATAATATTTTTTAAAGAGCCCCTCTTTTTTGTTATGTTTTGTTTAATGTCCCAGAACTATTTTTTTTTTACTGAAAATTAAGAGAAAGTGTTAGAGTGAATAAAGTTGGTTAAAATGACTTCAGAACTCATCCAAAAAATGAAGACAAAAAGAAAGACAGTAGGGGAGATTCGGGCATATGTTTGTATTGCAACAAGTAAGCACGATTTGAAGAAGAATCTTATTCTAGTTGTTTCTAAGATGATCTTCAACAGAAAAAAAAATTATCCATGTCTGTTACTAATTCACTTCCTTCACTATTGTCCATAGTGTTCAAAGATATTGATTATGACATATGTTTTCATAATATTATGATATTTGACACGAAGGGAAGTTTTATGTGTCTCTCTTACATATACTGCTGAATGGTCTAATATTTATGTTTTTCCAAATTCAGTTAATCACAATCATGGTGGTATTAGGAGGCGATACTTATGGAATCAGTTCATATGAATGGGGAGCTCATGAAGTTAATTAGTGTTCTCTTAAGCAATGCTTTAGAGAGTTACCTTGACATTCTACCATCTGAGGAGACAATGTGAAGACACTAAGAAACAGGCTCCCACCACTCACCAAGCCTGCCATCTCCCCAGTGACAAGATTTTCTCTTATAAAATAATTGCTGTTCTTTTTATCTGACTGGCTACATCAAAGGGATGGACCAAATTTCTGTGGCCCAAATTGTTGTCCACTTGATTCTCACCCTCCGTGTCCTTACCCTGATCTGTTTTCAAAGGAAATGACACAATATGAACAAAAATTCCCACACTTAGGGAATTTGACCAGTCTATCATTTTTTTCTGAACAGCATTTAAAGTAGTCATTTACACTTGATAATTCATTTTAGAGAGTTTGGACATAGAATTTCATGTGCTATGCCTTTAGTAAATTCCAGAAATATACAAGTTTTGAGGCAGAAGAAATCAATTTGTAGAGGACATAAAGTTAACCATAATGGGAATTTCACCTGTTACCTCTACTGTATTTATTTTTATGAAGAGAGTGAAATGGTGAACATGAGCTGTTGATGGTGTTTTGTGTTTCTTCCCTTCAGGAATTTGTGGCTATTAGTTACAGCCATGTTTGTTTCAGAATACTATTTTTTTTCAACTATTATTAGATATTTTCTTCATTTACATTTCAAGTGTTATCCAGAAAGTTCCCTATATCCTCCCCCCTCCCGGCCCTGCTACCCTACCCACCCGCTCCCACCCCCTGGCCCCGGCGTTCCCCTGTATTGGGGCATATAAAGTCTGCATAACCAAGGGGCCTCTCTTCCCACTGATGGCCAACTAGGCCATCCTCTTCTATANGAATATCTTCTGGATATATGCCCAGTAGAGGTATTGCAGGATCTTCTGGTAATACTATGCCCAATTTTCTGAGGAACCGCCAGACTGATTTCCAGAGTGGTTGAACCAGCTTGCATTCCCACCAACAATGGAGGAGTGTTCCCCTTTCTCCACATCCACGCCAGCATCTGTTGTCACCTGAATTTTTGATCTTAGCCATCAGAATACTATTTTTATACTCATTTTTTGAGTTCTTGAAGAAGGAACTTACATACATTCCTTACAACATTCTTCTAATGTAAAAATCATTGAATTTTATCCATATATCAATATTTTCTCATTGATTTAGTACAGTTGGCTGATAGTGCTACTTTTTATGTTTCAGCCCCAAATTATTACATGGAATACTCTCAGTTTGCTAGAAAATACACTTTCAGACATGTATTTAAAGAACTGATATTTGATATTTCCAGTGCCAAGGCAGATGAAGAAAGAAAAAGACAAATAAAGAATAGAAGACATGAAGAGACAGTTTCACCTATCCATCAGCTGACATTTAATGCACTAAGAACTGAGTTTTATGTATCTATCTTCTCAGTTAGGGTGTCAGACTTTGAGTGCAAAATGTGTGTCTACTGAGCAGCCCACAGAAGTAGGAGGGAGTTGGCACCCTCTTCCTCCTTCTCTCTTCTTCCTCCGGTACTTTATCTTCCTCATTCTCCTCCTCCTCCCCTTTCCTCCTCTTCCTTCTTTTCCTCCTCTTCCTCTTCCTCCTTTTCCTCTGTCTCCTCCTCTTTCTCCCCTCCTCCCCCTCCCCCTACTCTTTCTCCCCCTCCCCCCTCTCCTCCTCCTCCTCCTCCCCACCCTTGATCCAAGTTCACTCTACTGTCAGCTACCTCGGCTTCACTTGTGAGTTGTGCCATTGGGATATGATTTGGTTATTAAACAAGTAAATTTTACCCAGGGGTAGTGCTCCTTTTGAACAAGTCTTACACTACAGCACTCTATGAAAAGGCAAAGGATATATATTCCAAGTGCATGGATGAAGAGCTGGCTCTGTGGAAGTAAAGAGCAAGATATTTCAACTACACATAGTGCTCTGGAGCTAAGGGATTAAAAATAATCAAAAGGAATATTGGAACACCTAATAGTTTTTAATGGAAGTGAGGGACTCAAAACCATTCCTCTTCCAGATTTATATATTTATTCATATAGAATGAACGGGAGCGGGTAGAAAGTGTCAGAGATACTAATGAAGGTTCTATTGGGAGTTATCACACATACCTGACTTGAAAAACCAAATTTCCTAAACAACTGTAAAGCAAAATCCACTGACAATCCATACTTGGAGAATCATGGGCTCTTATTTCCTAGAGGTTGTCTACATGAAACTTTTTGTTATTTTTTGAAAGAATTTCCTAATTTTTAATATTAGAGTTGTTTTTCTATTTATTTATTTATTTTAATTAATTAATTAATCTTTTACACTCCATATTTTATTCCCCCTGTCCATGCTCTGACTGTTCCACATCCCATACCTCCTTCCCACCCCCTGTCTCCATGTGGATGTCCCCACCTACCTGACCTCTAAACTCCCTGGGGCCTCCAGCCTCTTGAGGGTAAGTTGCATCATCGCTGAATGGACACAGAATTAATTTTAAAATAGGCTATCTATCTTGCAGTGGCTCCAAAGATTTTTTTTTCAAGGAAATATAGACAACCAGATGTTTTCTTGAAACAAGTCTCCCTAGAGGAACATCATTTCTAGGATGTACTCAATCTACTGAATTCAGTCTCATTTTAGCAAAATACATTTTATGTGGTATTTCAGATTTCCTCTTTTCCTTTGACTGGAAAATGCCTTTACAGTTGTTTTAACACTGTGAGATCTTTAAGGACCCAACTGTATTCTGTACATCTATCCACTTGGCCACACACACCAGTTGGTTCTCATTGTGTCTTAAGAAATGAGCACTCCAAGTTTTGGCTGTGCTTTTGGGCTCAGAGAATGACACCCAAAGTGTGGTGCTGAGCCTGCTGAACATGGAGAAGGAAGGAGATTTAGAACATTTTAGAAGTAACCTTGGGGTGGAATACTTTAAAGTTATCTCTGCTTCAAATCTAAGTGGTACTCTTGGAGCCTTCTGTAGTATGTTATCTTCCAAAGTGAATACTCCTGCATTAAGTCTTTGCCCCAAATGTCAGGAACCAGGTGAGACTATACTCATGACTAGAAATGAAATTTGAGAAAAGGAACCAAAACTAGACAGACCTTATCCCAAGCTGTGTCCTGTTCTTTGGACCCATTCAGCATCCGGAGAGATTCATTTAAGGATATATGCCTATTATTTGGTGTCTTGAATATATATACCATCCTCTCCCCTTTGAAGAGAGCTATGTAACCTTCTAAATGTCATCAGTTTTTTTTGGACAATGACCTTCTTGTGAGTCTGTTGTGCACATAGTAACTTGAATGGCATTTCTTCCTGTTAATATGCGCTGCGTTTATTTCAGTACATGTGCAGCATAAGAACAGGACATGAAATGTTCCTTTGTCTCCACCCTAGGAACACTTGTTCAAGGCCATTATCTGTTTAAGTATTATGGCTCCTGCCACCACTGAATTCTACCAGTTCATGCTCCTCACAATGCCCATTATCTGAGGTCAGCTATAGGATATATTAATGTTTTTAAAGAAATGTTGTATGGAGCCCTGGAATAATTCTCATCTCAGCCTCACTTTTAAATTCTAGTACTCTATTATTTTAGGGTTTTCTTTTTTCTTGGAAGAGGTGGTGCCAATACTCGAGTCTGTAAAGTTGTTCTGAGCTCCCCATTCGCCGGTGGCTTGTTTCCTTCTGTTGACATCTGCTTGCTCTGCTGTTTATCTTCTATGAGAGGAAATCTGACAGATGATGGGCCAGGTGACTGGGTACTATGTCATTCCCTCTGTTTGGTTGGTGAAGAGAGAGTTAGTTCAGACTACCATCAATGCAAACTATGGAAGAACTGCAAACACTTGACAGTCTTCATTTTCTGCCTTACAGCAAGCTATAAATGACCAGGGAGCTGACCCATGTTGGTTATATTCCAAAAATGTAGATCTTATCCTTTTTAGAAGCCAGTGTAGAGTAATTTTTCTCCAGACATTTGGCTGAAAAAGAAGGGTCAATGCAGTAGCTTTCTTTCCATTCTTCCTGAAATGATAGACTAACTCTACAGATCATTGTCCAGCTTGACAGAAATCAATGAAAGCCACTACTAGAAATTCACATTTCACCCAACAATGTGAAAAGGTAAGTAAATAAAGGTCTATTGAATTCAGCAAGTGCTTCGCAAGCTCTGTCTGGAAAGAAAAATGGAAATAGGATGGCTTCTTGGATTTAGAATTCGTTACAGTGTTTCACTCCAAGTCAGTTCATAGTTTTATTCTGAAAGTTTCAGTCCTCTTGACAAGGGATGTCTGAAAACCATACCAGGCCCCCAACCCTGGTAGTGGGGCATTTAATTTCAGTAGGCTTTCTTTGTAGGGTGATTTTATTTTTACAGGTGACTTGCCAATGCTTGTGGGAGATACAAAGAGTTGTGATTTGCCCTGAGAGGATGATAATGGGGTGAGAGAAAAAAGATATGGATGGTACCCAAATGACTAAATGAAGTAAGAATTGAACAGGTATCTGTGCTTTAAAACTCATGAAGAATAAACATGTTTTAGTAATTTAGAACTAGAAAAACCATTGCATGTTACTTTGTAGCTAAAACCATGGAATAAAGTGGGAAACCACTCTCCTGCTCGGGAAAGAATTATGTTCATGGGTCGTTGTATGCAGAAAAGTACTAGGAAGTTACAGTGCATGAATACGTACGTGTGCACATATACTCACTGAAATATGGAGTTTTAAAGCTTACCTGGGTTCTTACACATTGGAAGCTACTCTTCAGGTGAGTTTCTTTGATCCAATGGTGTTCTCAAAAGCCACACTATGTGCTTTTAAATTTTGATTTAATTAATTAATTTATTCATTTAGTTTGAGACAGCCTGGTCCCTCACTAGCCTGGGACTCACTATGTGGACCAAGTTGACCATGAAGTCACAGAGATCCACCTGCATTTGTCTCATAGTGCTGGGATTAATGGCTTGTGCCACCAGATCTGAGTAATGTTTATGGAATCCTTTTGGTTTTATTGGGATCTCTTCTCCTCTGATTTTTTAGTGCAAACTATTCAAAACCAGATGGCAGAACTGAGGAATGAATGATTTCTAGCTCAGAATCATTATTCCCTGCCACTCTGCCTCAATTTCTGGTTGTACTCTCAGCTTCCTTGAAGAAACTTCTGCATTTCTCACCTTGTTTTAGTTCTTTAGTCCAAGATGAAATGCCTCCTGCAAATCTCTAGCACAGGAGGGAATCCGTCAGGGTGGTTGTATGCTGAAACTCATGAAAGAAAAACATCACAAATTAAAAGAAACTATGTTTTAATAGCAATAAATGAGCAATATCAGTGATTATGAGCTGGCCTCTGCCCATCCAGAACTGGGCAAATCCACTGGCTGCTATTTATCATGGGAATACTGGGGCCCTGGATGGGAATAGGGACCCGTGGGTGCTGCTTGGATTGCCATGAAACTGCAAATTAAGGTCAGAAGATGTAATGTATTCGATCAGCCTAACAAGCTGTCACTGGTACTCTTTAACACAGATACACACAGCCCCAGGAAGTACAGCAATGTTGGTGGTTGTTAGAAACCATTAATAGGTTATGAAAATTCTAGCAGAAAATAGGAGATGCTGTCAAATGATTTGGATTATGGATTTAAAAATATTTTATTAATGTTTTATCTAATAATGGGTTTTTATTTTATTTATTGTTTGTTTTGTTTTTCCAAGACAGGGTTTCTCTGTATAGCCCTGGCTGTCCTGGAACTCACTTTGTAGACCAGGCTAACCTTGAACTCAGAAATCCGCCTGCCTCTGCCTCCCAAGTGCTAGGATTAAAGGTGTGCACCACCACACCTGGCTTCTTTTTATTTTATTTTACAACAATAAGAAGACTTTAAGATACAAGATACAATTTAGTAGAAAGTTTATTTTAAAACATCTTACCATCTATGCCTTCTACATTTTATGAAGTAACTATAGTTTTCTAAATCCCAAAACATAGAGGAAACATTAACAGTCGTTACTAGCTTGCGTTTTAAATTATTATCTTGACCTATTTAATCTTGTCCCTATTAAGTGCAGCCAATTGAATGGTTTCTGATTTCTGTTTCCTCCACCACCTGCCAACACAATTATGTTTCTCATAGGAAAAGACGACCCAAGCCTTCTCAGTGTCTGTGCATCTGATTGAAGGGTCTGCTGCTTTGTGGTTATTCTCCTTGGTAAGCATATTTCCATCCCAGACTCTGTTTCCATTTTCTTCTCTTCCTGCCTCTTCCTGGTCACCCTAACCCTGTCCTCTTCTCCCTGTTCTTCAGAAGTATTTCCATAACCACCCTCCTCTCACTTCCTCTTCTCCCCTTTCTTTTTTTTTTTCCTTCTCAATATTTTGTTAGATCTTTGAAAATGTCTTACAGTGCATTTTGATCACAATCACATCCTACTCCAAAGTCCTGCTTTCTATACCCATTCAACTTTGTGTCTTTTTTTCCCAATCAAGTATAATTTAAGGTGAGAATAATCTTGGATGTGTGGCCTTGTGACCTACCAAGAAAATGGACTATCCCTCTTCCAGGAGCTATCAATCTACAGTTAGGTCCTTTGATAGGCATGGGACTTTGTGCCCACCTTTCTTCCTCACTGGGGTGATTATTCTTAGCCCATGGGACAAGGCACTATTAGGAAGTATGGCCTTGAAATACATGTGGCCTCCTTGGAGGAAGTGTGTCACTGTGTAGACAGGCTCTGAGGTTTCCTAGAGCTCAAGCTCCATCCACTGCTCAGGATATCCTCCTCCTGGCTGCCTAAGGAAGAGAATATCCTTTTGCCTGCCTTCCAATCAACGTGTAGAATTCTCAGTTGCTTCTCCAGCACCATGCCTGCCTGAACTCTGCTATGCTTCCTGCCACGATGTTAATGGACAGAACCTTTGAAGATGTAAGCTAGCCCCAATTAAATGTTGCCCTTTATAAAAGTTTCCTTGGTTATGGTGTCTCTTCACAACAATGAAACGTTAACTAAGACACCCATGTTAGTGTTTTGCCCTACTTGAATTTCCAAAAGCCTGTCTGTGCACCGTCAGAACTTCTGTGAGTTTTTTATGTGCAACTCCCCCTGCTGTTTTATTGGAGTCTTCTACCACCTCTGGCTCTCTGGCTGTTACATTCTTTCTGTCATTTCCTCCATAGTGATACCTGAGCCCAGGGTGTAGGGGGTTTGTTATACATGTCCTGTTTTCGACTAAGCATTCTGCAGTCTCTTATTCATTCTATGTTTACCAGTTGTGGGACTCTGTGTTAATTGCCATCTATGGAAAAAAAAAAACTTGTCTGATGAAGGCTGAGAGATGCACAAATCTATAGATATAGCTGTAAATAATTAGGATTCAGTTTAACACTATGGCCTGTTAGCAGATATAAGTAGGAAATTCTCCTGTAGAGTCTATGACCTATTTAGCTACAGGCTTGTGTCTCTTTTGATAGTGCCAAGTATGGGTTCCAATTTGTAGAGTAGATCTTATATCCAATCAAAAAGTGTTTCATTCTTTTCACCTTCTTCCTTCCCTAGGCTCTCCTTTCCCCCTTTACATTCACAGAGTTGTAATACAAACCTAATAAAATAGATACAAGGGAAGGCAATTGGTAATCATATGTTCTTTCTTTTTTTTTCCTTTTAAATAGATGGATTCAGCTACCTCTCATGAATCATAAACACGTAAGTCTGTATGAGTTTCACTGTTATAGTAAAGACCAAGTCTTCTCCCAATAGACTCACTGCCATGCTTTGTCTGTGATCAGGCCATAAGTTAATTGAATATTATGAGGCAAAGTCAATATATGGCTTTAATTGTACTTAATTATATGTTAATGATTAATGAGTTTTTGTACTATAAGCTAAAAACTTCCCAGCTTCCATAGTGTTTTAGTATATATACTGTAATGAGAACATAGCAGGGTGGTAAGGTTAACATAAGATAATTAGTACAGGTCAACTCTATTATGGCTTGTTTTGTTTAATTCAGAAATAATACTAAAACAATTGAATTTCCTCTCTGGCACTTATTTTTCATTTCAGAATTATTTAAGGAAATAAAACCTGCAAACACAGTTAAGCCATTTATCCATCCTCAGAGGGAATGGCTTATTTAAAGCTTTCCTTATCTTTTATATTTGTGGTCTTTATTTTGTTATAGACCTATCTTTTCGTGGACAAGAGATGCAATTATTTTGCATGTTCTTTGAAAAATGTCATTAATTAAATTTTGTGCTATATGCTGAAAACTTCACAAGTTCTACAGCATTTTAGTTCATACAAGATAGTGAGAAATAGTATGAGGATGAGGTTACTAGCTTAGGCATTTCATTCCACCCTTTACTGTTGAGATTTATCTGGATCTACTCACAGGTATTAATGGTTTGGCTGTTAACGTCTCTCACAAACTCATGTTGAAACCCATTCAATAATGTAACTATATTAGTGGGTGATGCCTTACGAAGGAGGTTTGAGGGCTCTGCTCTCATGAATCAGATTCATCCTTTATGAAAAGATCAGCGGGTAAAGGAAAAGGGGCAGCTCAGCGGTGCTATTCTGTCTAGCATGGATAAGAATGATCTAAGTCACTCAAAAGTAAAATAAAGACCCTGTTAGCACCTGAAGTCTTTCTACTCTCTGCCCTATTGTCACATGTAGAAGCCATGAAAAGATGCCATCTTGAATTAGAGAGTAGTTCTCTTAGCAAAGTAACTGGATATATGTTTTAATTTTTGGACTTGCCAGTCTACAAACTGTGAGTGAATGGAATCCCATCATTTCTGAATCATTTATGCTAGGATATCTGTTATCACAGCCTGAAAACAGAAAGTCAGTGGTTTCAGCTCCTTTTCTTTAAAATGTTGTGCAGTCCCTAGGCTACTCTCTTATCTAATGCTTGAATTCACTGATATATTTTGATTTATTTTAATTTATCCAGTTTATCATTTTCTACTTTATTTTATAAGTTTGGCAATAAATTAAGTTTTATTTACTTTTATGTACCCACACAGTTTATCTTTTTGAAATTACACACACTGTAAGTGATGGATCTTCCAAATATCATTTCTTTGAAGCTTTGTCTGAAATTCTACTTTCTAACACTGAAAGAACATTTAAGAATTTTCAATTGAACTTAGCTTGTAAGTTGTTTCAATTCATTCCAAATTTTAGAAAAAAACACAGTAAGAGTGAGTACTAGCCAACTATGTTGGATCCATGGGGAAATACTGAGTTGTAGAGAAAAATTCATTGATTTTTTTTTTACATTAGAAGAATGTTGTAAGTTACGTTTGTAAGTTCCTTCTTCAAGAACTCAAAATAATGAGGATAAAATAGTATTCTGAAACATAAATATGGCTGCCATCAAAGGACATACATTCATGAAGGAATGAAACACAAAACATCATCAACAGCTCATGTTCGTCATTTCATTCTCTTTATAAAAATAAATACAGTAGAGGTGATGGGCAAAATTCCCGTTAAGGTGAACTTTATTTCATCTACAAATTGGTTTTCTTTGCTTCAAAACTTAAATATTCTGGAATTCACTCAAGGCATAGCACATGAAATTCTATGTCCAAACTCTCTAAAATGAATTAGCAAGTATAGATGACTAATTTAAATGCTGTCCAGAAAAACGATAGACTCATCAAATTCTCTAAATATGGGAGTCTTTGTGTATATTGTGTCATTTCCTTTGAAAACAGATCAGGATATTTCAGAAGTAGAGGGAAGGTAAGACTCAAGTGAGCAACAATTTGAGCCACAGGAATTTTCTGATGAATAAGATTTGGTCCCTATAGGTGATACATCAGTCAAATAGAATAACAGAGACACAATTATTTTATAAGAGAATAACCTATCACTGGGGAGATGGCAGACTTGGAGAGTGTCTCCTCACACTGTAGATGGTCAAAGCTCTCTGGAGCATTGCTTAAGAGAGAACTAACTCGGTTCATGAGCTCCCATCCATATGAGCCAATTGCTCTTATAAATCCATCCTAATCCACATCAGTTGTTATTGGGCGAATTTGAGGGGTATATAAACAGTCCATCTAGTCCTATATGCATAATGAATGTAGATTTTCCTTAATGTCCAGCATCACAGTATATCTAAGGAATATTTGATAATAAATATATTTTGTACATTATGGACAAAAGCAAAGGAAAGGCATTCCACCTAACATGGGTAAAGTAATCCTTCTGTTTGAAGATCACCTTAGTAAGATCCTCTCTCCTGCCCTGGACTAGAATGAGATCTTTCTGTCATCCATGCTTACTGATTACAATGCAAGCAGACATTTGAATCTCCCCAGGGCCTTTCTTTGAGACTTTTTTTGTATACTTATTTTGTGCATGTCAGTAAAATGAAAAATAATATAGTTTTCAAATATCCGATACCCAGTTTATCCTTAGTAACATTTTACAAAGAGTTTGTTATGTTGGGTGTAATTAATAAGCAAATGTTGATTCATGATTAAAATAACACATTTTACTGAGATTTAATTACTTTTTATCTCATGTTATTCCTTGTGTTAGTCCTTCCATTGCCACTACATCTCTTCTCATGTGTTTATATGTTCTTAGCTGTCTAAGTTTGTCAACATTTCTTAGAATGATCTTGATATTCCCAGATATATGGTCAGAATTGTTTTGCTTACTGTCCTTACTATTGGGAAATTTCCAATGTTTTAGTCATGCCTTGCTTGAGGTTATAAAGCTCTAAAAGAGAGGTCAAGTATCTCATATGTACCACACTGACTATGTGAATTTAATTCTTACCCATGCTCTACAGAAACAGAACACTCTAATTGCAAAAGTTATGATGCTCTTTACATAAGAGGTGTTGATGTTATACATCTTCATTATGTATCTATTGTATTTTTATTATATGTGTCAATATATCTATAGAGGCCTTACCTGACTTATGTATATCCTTCCTCATTGGCTATCAAGAAAATTAAAGGAAAAGATCAAATTAACTTGGAGTAGTTTGAAAGCGATCTTTCTAGTACGTAGCTCAAAATGACATTACATCTCTTTTAAAATTGAAAATAGATTTTTCTCATACAATATACCTCAACTATAGTTTCTCCTCCATCCACACTTTCCAGTCACTTCTCACCTCCCATCTTTCCAGATTCACTTCCCTTCAGAAAAGGGTAGACCTTAAGATACAACAATCAAGCACGCTCGCGCTCGCACGCACGCACGCGCGCACACACACACACACACACACACACACACACACACACACACACACAAAACCAAAACCAAAAAACCGGGATACAATAAAAGTAGGTGAAACCCCCTCATATCGAGGCTGGAAAAGGCAACCTCAAAGGAGGAAGAGAGTCCCAATGCAGGCAGAAGAGTCAGAGACACACTAATCTCCACTTTTAGGTGTCCCATAAAACACCAAACTGTGGGGAATTGCAGGCTGGTCTCCAGTTGAGCTGAGGTCTGAATCCCGAAGGGTGATAATTCACCTGATAATACCATGACACAGCAGGCATTCCCTTATGCTCCTGGAACTCTGGGTCCTGCCCAAGTTACCTCCCCCTCCCCCACAGCCCTCACAAGTTAATCATGGCTAGAA
>LR749913.1:786535-822495 GCA_902729485.2 Mus minutoides
CCCCCCTCTCTGTAGCATTTCCCCCCCTCTCTTCTACCTTCTCTCTTTCCCCCTGCCTTTCTATAATAAAGCTCTAAAACCATAGAATGTCTCTGCTCATCAAGGCCCACTGAGCTTGGAGGATGGGACAGGCTTTTTCCTATGAGCCATTTCCAATCTCCCATTAGAAGGCCTTCCTGTGCTCCAGTCAAGATCCGCTGCACTCAATCACGCTGGTGTTGGGAACCTCTCTTCCATCATCCCTCTCTCCCATAACCCCCAGTGGCTTTAGCAAAGTAGCTCTGGGAATCCTAGGTACCCCTTGCCACCCCCTGAAGAGTAGGTCAGAGGCTTAGATGCCCACTTGGGGATGAGTAGAAGGCAGATAGCAGCCCTCCCATGCCTGACAGACCAGAGCATAGGTAAAACTCTTGTCATGATGTGAGTCTTCCTCCCTCCTCTTCTCCAGGGCCCCCTTTTTAGTTCCCAACACCAAACTAATGACCATAACATACTTCAGAGAACCTGGTACAGAGGTATGTAGGCCCTGTGCTTGTTGGTTCAGCATCTCTGAGCCCATGGGATCTCCTAATTGAGAAGCATTTGCATCTTATCATTATTTAGAAATGTATTTTAACCACTTACTTATCTTAGTATAACACTCAGAATACATTGTGGAGTTGATATTGAAATATGGATATTTTTGAGAGTGGAGGACCTTTCCCCAAATCATCGTATGCTTGGCTTTCTGGCTATAGTCTTACAAACTCAATAGGCACCAAAGCTGGTCTGAACCAGAGGCATGAGATTAGGCATGGGGAGGGTCAGTCTAGCTGCAGTTGACCCAAACACAGATTTCTAATGACTCTTTTCAGTTCACACTTAATCTGAAGTATAGGTGTTATCAGAAGTGACCTTTCAGGAGATGGCAGAGAAACAGGAAGTAGAATGATCTTCCCCTCTTGACATTCCTGGTCTCAATAATTACATTTCCCCCAATTGCTTCTTTGGAGTCCCTCACCTACCTGACCAGTTTCTGTCTCCTGTTCTCATCTTAATCAGAAAATTTCAATTTTAACTAGGTAAATATATCAGAGATGAGATACAAAGGTGTAAACAGGGCTTGAACAATACAACCTGCAAAGGAGTATTATTTTTTAACTAAGTACAGTGTACAATTGGTACATCATGCTGGGCATAAATGATTCTTTGGATCACAC
Organism: Mus minutoides; assembly: GCA_902729485.2. Classification (NCBI taxonomy): domain Eukaryota; kingdom Metazoa; phylum Chordata; class Mammalia; order Rodentia; family Muridae; genus Mus; species Mus minutoides. Next base: position 787,735 of record LR749913.1, read on the forward strand.
GGCTTCATTTTTCAGTACACCTAGGGAAATTATCTTGGCTGTGAAATTCATGGTGTTGAGTGCTTTTGCATAAAAATGGAGATATTTTATATCTCATGAAATCTAGCAGGCATTACCTTGGTCTTCTCCGTTGAATCTGGGTCTTAAGAAAGCAGCCTAGAATTAATAATTCAAAACTCAAAGGAAATAGAGATGATACTTTAAATCTTCATTGAAACTCATCACTGAGAATGTAATTTCCCTCAAACATATTTACTATACCTTTATTTTTTGGAATGTTTCTAAATTTATGCTAAGCCATTCCAATATGAAGTAAAAAGGTGCAGACAAGTGTCCTGAGTGTGGTTTCCCACTGTGCCATTATAAAGTTGGCCTATCACCAGCCTCTCTGTCTTTGATCTCCTCACCATAAATCGAAGGGCCATGTGGATGGCTTCAAATTTATATTTTAATCATGATAAACTACAAAATAATACAAAAAGAATGGCTTAAACTCTAGTTAGCTGGTTAACAATTAGAGTAGATAAGGCTTTGTTCTGTTCATTTGTTACCAAGAATGTTGGTTGTTTTATTGACTTGCTGTTATAAAACACTCCCCCAGTAGTTTATCAATCTCATAGGCCTACCAGAGACTCACATCATTTTCTGCTTTATATAGTCTTTTTATCAGCAAAGCACTACAGTGAAAAAGGCGCCTTCATATTCTCCGGGTCCAGATTTGAGTCAGTTTCACCCATGTGGAAAAAGATTCATTGTAACTAGTGAGTATGATATCAAACTACTAGGGAATTTCAGATGAAGGTGTCACATTTACAGGTTATATGTGGGATTCAGTAACATGAATTCCCAAACACATCACCCTAAGGAAGATATAAAAGGTTTATTTCTCTCTTTTTTTTGACATAGTTTTTTAGTTTACTTTTATTTCTTTTTCTTTATTCTTCTGTCATACAATATATCCTGACTGCAGCCTTCCCTCTCTCCTCTTGCATTTTTCCTCTCTCCCAGATCCACTGCTCCTTTTCTCCTTCATCTTGTCAGGCTGTGTTCTGTTGGTATTACTGGGACACCTACTCTTTTCTGAAAAAGAGTTTCTTAAAGAGTTGAGTAAGAATTGAAAGAACATCGAACATCTAGAGAATTTTTGAGCTTCGTGAAAGTTGTTTCTTTTCCTCAGTAGTTAAGGTTACTAATGAGGAGTGTGGGCTTCAACAAGTCTTAAACAGAACATGATTTTCCTAGAGGTACTTACCACATCCTCCAGGAACCCTTTGCTTGAGACACAGGATATCTGAGTCCAGTGACTGCAGGATAATGGGAGATTTTTATGATTCTATGGGGAATGTGTGGAAGAGCTGATCTGGGGCCATTGTAAAGTCTTGAGAGAATCTTTTCAGTAGGTTATCATTGTGATGTCCCTGTAGTGGAGGCTGCCTCCAGGATCTCACAGTGTGGGCTAAAGGACACCCAGGAAACTACACCTCCCAGGTCTGAGAGGTCATTTTTCAGCATTCCTGGTGGTACCCACGAGAGGTGTAGCTGGATTTCTCCTCTGCTAGGTCTTTACCAGGTGATCAACAGGGCCAACCATTAAACGATGAGCCTCTGAGCCCTCTAACTCTTCTATTCTTGTATGTCAGGTAAGCAAAGATGAAATAGGAATGTGCAAAGAGGATGGGTTACTCTCCTGTGCTTCTTGCTGGAGGAGACCAACTGGATGCCACTCTCCACCCCTGCCAACCCCCTGACCCTCCCATGGCCATGAAAAAGTTATAATGCTTTCACAACTTCAGATGTGGCCAAAGAGTCTTAGTTTCATTTGCCCAAGCACACACATTTTGAACTGTCTAGGGAGGGAGAAAAATGCTTACATACTGGATCCATCAGCAGCTCCACTGTTCCATGTCCTAGTTAGTCTTCAATGGAGCCAATTAGGGGCAATTCAGTTGACCTCATGATATCTTTCTTTCTCTCTAAATTAGTGATAATAGTCTTTGTGCAAAATTGGAGTGATAATGAAGGCAAAGTGTTCCTCTCTTAATAACAGTCTGATCAAATAATATCTTATTTCAAACCTTCATACTTAATTCTAAATCATTTCATAAAATAATAGCTTTGATTGCAACTTGCCAGGAAGGAGAGAAAATTTAGAATAAAAACCACATTAAAATGCTTCATGTTTCTGCTGATGAAAGAACATCTTTCATATTCACCCACAGAAGGTTTTCAAGTTTTGTTAGTGGCCGGTTAAATAAGGTGCCAGCAGCCACTCTTGGTCTTACACCAGTAGTAAGGGCAGGGGACCCCACCTGTCCTTTGCAGAGGTGACAGGGTGAGATCAAGCTCACCTAGGGAAACCCGTGGAGGAGCAGTGTCTATTTTTAACTTCCTCAGAAGCTGCAGAAATTCTCAAAGGGTAGCTAGAAGTGAAAGAAAGGGGGGCATTCTGCTTCAATTATGTCTTAGACATTTTCACCTCTCTCTCCAGTGGCCACTAAGGTGACAGTAAATAAGCAACATATCTTTAGCAAAAGCCACAGGTAGATCTCAAGACAATTCTAAGTAGGCCCTCTTCTTTCCCAGACTCTGAAGTGGTAAAGAACCACAGAGGCCCCATATAAGTGCAAGTCACTTTGAATCAGGATTCTTGCAGCTTGTATAACACTTGATAATAAATGTGTCTGTTTTTATAATTACATTCATTTATTTTTTGTGTTTATGTGTGTGTGTGTGTGTGTGTGTGTGTGCATGGAGAATGTGTGTACCATGTGAATATGTAAGAATTGTTTCTGTCCTTCCACCTTGTGTATTCAGGGGATTGACTTCAGGTTTGGTTCCAAGTACATTTACCAGCTGAGCCTTCTCTTCTCAGTCCCTTAATGTATTCTTTATATGAGTAAGGGGTACGGAAATTTCTTTTGAGACTGGACCTTGGTTAAATGCAGACATGGAAGTAGTATCTCTAGGAAGGTTTCATGCTACTGAGCTGCAGTCCATGTCACGAGTAAGGGAGCACTTCATTGACTCTTTAGCGTGTATGAGTAGCAATTCATTTGAAGATGACTGCAGGGAATATAACTGATATTCCTGCTGTTGCCATGTTATGCTGGGCAGAGCCCTGCCACATGCATCAAATTAAAGACAACACACAGTCCCATCTGTATCAGAAACTAGAATTGCAGAGATGTGGGCATTTCCTAAGGTTTAGCCTTATTCCTTGGTAGAGATTTTTATTTTATTTTATTTTATTTTATTTTATTTTATTTTATTTTATTTTATTTTTGTTCTTAAGCTCCTGTACTTGGGAAAGCTGCCCAGAAGGGGCACAGGGCTTCCTCCCAAGATGATAGGACTGCAGGCTGGTAGTGACAACCATAATGCCCCCCATCAGGTCACACATGCGCTGAGGCACCAGCATTAGGAGGATGTGCCCCACGATCCCACTAGGCCCACAGCCAAGCATAAGCCCCAGCCTGCTGGTGACAGGGACAGGGAGGAAGAGCCATGAAGGGGCAGAGGGTTCAGGGACAGAGGCAGCTCTGAGCCCACTGGGTTGTGTCCTTGGGAAGGAAGCCACTAGGACCAGAGTCTAGTGAAGACAGAAGCCCGACGGGTGGATGGCAAGTGTGTGACCTACTGGCCACACAAAATGAAGGCAGCTGGGCAGAAGCAGATTCTCAGTCCCATGGAACCCTGATGGGTGAGAATGTCCAAAGGTCAGGCTGGCCCATGTGCAGCATGCTGTGGAATGGCGATTTGCTCCACTGGAATAGTGGACACTGGTCCCACATAGGGCCACTGGCCACCAGCATGCTCATGTACTTGGCCAGTGTAAAGCTGGTCACCTTCACATCAATGCCACCATGGGCACACTGACACAGGATCTGAAATGGGTAGAAGTCGTTGGCAGGGTTTAGGTCAGAGGGGGCAGAGATGATTTTTTTTTTTTAACTGGATATTTTCATTATTTACATTTCAAATGTTTTCCCCTTTCCTGGTCTCCACTTCAGAAACCCTCTATCTCATGCCCCTTCCTCCTGCCACTATGAGGCTGCTCTCCCACCCACTCAGTCCTCCCATCTTCCTGCCCTGGCATTCTCCTACCTGTGCCATCAAACAAGGCCATCCTCTGCCACATATGTTGCTAGCACCATGGGTAACTCCATGTGTATTCTTTGGTTGGTGGTCCAGTCCCCGGGAGCTCTGGGGGGACTGGCCTGTTGACACTGTTGCTCCCTCCATGGGGCTATAAACCCCCTCAGTTCCTTCAGTCCCTTCTCTAACTCCTCCATGAGCTCAGTCCAATGTTTGTCTGTGAGCATCCACCTCTGTATTTGTCAGGCTCTGGCAGAGCCTCTCAGGAGAAAGCCATATTAGGCTTCTATCAGCAAGCACTTCCTCGCATCTACAATATCTGGGTTTGGTGTTTGTTTAAGGGATGGATCCCCAGATAGGCAGTCTCTGTATGGCCTTTCCTTCAGTTGCTGCTCCACACTTTGTCTTCATATTTCCTCCTGTGAGCATTTTGTTCACCCTACTAAGAAGCACTGAAACATCCACATTTTGGTCTTCCTTCTTCTTGGGCTCCATATGGTCTGTAAATTGAATCCTGGTTATTTCAAACTTTTGGGTTAATATCCACTTATCAGTGGATACTGTGTGTGTGTTCTTTTGTGACTGATTTACCTCACTCAGGATGATACCCAGATGTCCCTGAACAAAGGAATGGATACAGAAAATGCGCTACATTTACACAATGAAATACTACTCAGCTATTAAAAAACAATGACTTCATGAAATTTGCAGGTAAATGGATGGAACTTGAGATGATTTTTTTTTTTTTAAAAATAAGGAGCAGGAACTTAAGCTGGTGAGGTATGCCATGATTTAGGTATAGTTGAATATATTTAGTTCACTATCCAGACTAATTTCATGGAGTGATTGGCAAGGTTAGAAGCAGACACATAATGGTATCCATAGAGCTAGGTGGCCAAAGGCAGGACCCTGGTGATGTAGGAGGCAGGTGAAGCTAGATTGTGGGGATATATTTCCATTTAACTTAACACAATCTCTTTTGTCAGTTATGGGGATTATTTGCTGAGCTTTTGGGATCTTTTTCTTATCTGTACTCACACCTTAAAGTTTTTTTGTCAGTTTTCCTCTAGTAGTTTCAAAGTTTCAGGTCTTATATAAAGGTTGAACCATTTGTATTAGATTTTACTCAAGATGAGAGATGTGGATCCAGCTTAGTTGTTCTGCAAGTGGATTTCAAGCATTCACAGGACTTTTTGTAGGACAGGTTATGATTTTTATTCCTTTCTCAAAAATCAGGTGTTGTAGCAGGATGGGTCTACTGCGGATGTGCTGTTTTATTCCATGCATGTTTTGTGGCAGTACCATTCAGGTATTTTTCCTTATGGCCCTATGATATATTTTGAAATAATTATTGTGATTCCTGCAGAGTCGCCTTCATGCTGGGGACCACTTTGGCCTTTGGTGGTTTTTTATGCTTCCATATATTTGAGGATCAATTATTTCAAGAATGGCACTGGAATTGTGAAGGGGATTTCACTGAATCTGTAAATATTGTGTTAATCATTTTTATGATCTCTGTAACCACAAGATCTCTGCCGTAACTGGAAGATGAGACAGGAAGCAGAGAAGGCACAGTGGCAAAAGCTGGAGGTTGGCAAGTCACATTACATCATAGTCAGGAGACAGAGTATGAAGAGGAAACAGGACTGGGCTACAAAACCTCAAGGTCCACATCCAAAGACCTATTTCCTTGGTATGCTACCATCTTCTAAAGGTTCTTCAACCCTCTTAAACAGCACCACCAGCCAGGGCACAAGTGTTCAAATACATGAGCCTCTGGGGGACATTTTATCTCAAACCACAACAGACCATTTCACAGAATAATTTTTAAGTACATGGGGTGTTTTTAAGACACCAGATGTTGATTGCACTGAAGAAAGTCATTATTTCTGTGGAATAAAAGCAAGAAAGAGCAGAAGTCACAATCCGAATTGAAATGCTCCACTTATGTCTCGGCGCTAACATTTGCATACATGTTCACCACATGAAACAGCAAACAAAAGGAACCAAATTACTAGTTAGAACCAAGGAGAACCCAATCATCAACAAATAAAAATTGTAAAAACTGTTTGCATGTCAAAAATAGAACTAGAGTATTTTAGTCACCATTTTGGAGTCTGTCTCTCTTCTCTTCCATCCCTCCATCTCTCCTACTTTCTATTTACCCACATCTAGAGTAATAAACTATGAGGGAGTTCTTTAGAAAGAACCCAGAAGAGTTGGCAAGTAGAAGACTCAATAGGCAATAATACTTTTGCCAAGCACGGTGATGTGAGTTTCAACCCCAGAACTCACATTGTGGAAGGAACAAACTGATTTCTCCAAGTTGTCTTTTTACTTCCATACCACCTATACCCATATTCTACCCCAACCTTCCTACACAACATAAATAAATAAACAAATGTAAAAGCACATAAAATAGTAAAATAAAGAACTCCAAAGAAAACTGATCAGCGATTGTCTAGGATAATTACTCTTAAACTATTTCAGTTACTCCGCCTTAAATAAAATATCTTTTGAGTTATCAGTTATTGTTCACCTTGTTGGAAAATTTCTTTTCTATAAAACTCTAAGTGGACTGTTCCCAAGGCAGCAGAAACTCTCTTCTGGGTCCCTGCCTTCCATTATTCGCTGCACCTTATTTGTTTACTTAGTTTTTCATTTGCCTTATCCTAAGTTCTACTCACAATGAAGCAAAAGTGAGAATTAGGTATGCCTGAAGCCACTATGTAAGTTGTCATCTGTCTGCATCATGGACATGGCCTCTAGCTGGTCCATTTCTCGTGGGAGATTGAGCATGGGCTAGAGATAGTGAAAGTGTGTCAGGCTTTGGAGGCGTACAGGTCTGAATGACAAGCAAAACAAATTTACTCTCTTTGCAGTAACTATGCTCCCAGAGGGGCCAATCCATCAATATAAAGTTTGTTAGTGGGTGAAGGCCGCTAAGCAATTTCCCTGGGAGACAGAAATATGAGTCTGCAGAGAGAACCTTGGAATTCAATAGAAGTGAATCATACCAGGCTTGGCATGAAATGACAAAGGTGTGTTCTTGAATGGCTTAGACTGTGCATCACTGCCTTGCTGTCCTGATAGTGTTTGCAAAGCCTGTCACTGTCTGTGCCTCCACACCTTTTTATTTTTTCTGTCAATGCAGTTTTGTGCTGTGGCATTTCTTGAGGCTTGCTGTGCACTGCACAATTTCCAGTAATGAAAAACAGGCTATCTTTGTTTCTTATGTTATTGTCTCCCATGACTACCCTCTTCAGACCTTTCTATAGTTTTTGGGCTAATAAGGACCACTTAGCAGATCACTATGCCATGTACTGTCTTGCCATGGGCATTCTTACCTTTATTTTTTCTTCAAACGATACCTTGATGTCTTAAGCTAGGGTTTCTATAAGCCAAACATGGGATTATGATGTCAGAGGAATCTCTAGAGAAGGGTAGGGAAGACATAGGAGGGAATATGGGTAAATACTTACTGATGGATCATGGTCAGAGACTACTAGCATCCTGATTGTACATAATACACTGAAAGAAGTATATACTGAGGAGGCAGTATAGAAACCATCTGTTAATAGCACTTGTCAGTTAATGATTGCCTGAGAGTAGCTCCAGGTTAACATGAGGTTACTTAACCTCCTCATAAGCTCAGTGCCAGGCTCTGGACAACTGCCTGCAGGTGGGTCAGACATGAGCTTTTAGTGGCCAGCACTCAAACAGTTGGCTTTCAGTGTGTTGGGGGACAAGTTAGTCAGACACCCTATAGCAACCTTCTCTGTCTGTCTGTCTGTCTGTCTGTCTGTCTGCCTGCCTGCCTATTTATCTCTATCTATCTATCTATCTATCTATCTATCTATCTATCTATCTATCTATCTATCTATCTATCTATCATCCATCTATCTACTTAAATGTAAAAACATAAAAATAAATATACAAATCAAGAGGAAATAACTCTTAAGGGAATTTGATCAGGGATTCTTTGGGAATCAAGTAGGTCAGTTACAATGCTTTAAATAAAATAACCCTTGAGTATTCAGTTATTTTCACCTCATTGGAAAATTTCTCTCTTAAAACCCTTATGAATTTTATGAGAGAAAATCCCGACTCAGAAACCTGGGTCCCCACTTCCCACTATTCACTGCATCTTATTTGTTTACTCAAGTTTCTTATTTGTCTTATCCCATGTTGTACACTTAATAAGACAAAAGTGAGAAACGGACAAGCTGAAAGCCACCGTATATGTTATCATCTGTCCACATTGTGGACGTGGCCTCCAGCTGTTCCATTTTGTATAGGAGATCTAACATGGGATAGAGATAGTGAAAGTGTGTTATACTTTAGAGTAGCAAATTTGGAGGAGCAGAAAAAGATGGTAAATTTGGTGCTTATTTAGAATCCAAACAATACATTTAGTATTTATTGCAAATATAATATTTCCTGGCAAACACCAGGCTCATACAGTTTTACTTTCATCTCTGTTATCCTTGGGGAACTGTTCTCCCAATGCTAGCTTTCACATACCTATCCCAGCCACGTAGCCTGGAAAGCTGAATTCTGCACAGAAACTGAAATGTTATCTAGATTCATGAAGTCTCTGATAACTTTTCAGCCCCAATCTATAATTTCTGTGTTTGCATCTAAACCAAGCAAAGTAACAGGCTCATTTAATGGCATGAGTGCAGAAATAATACATGCCATTCTTCTACACCAGCAACATGGATATTTTCTGAACTTTCTGCTTTTTCCACTTCTGATGCAAGTCAGTGGCTGGCATAAGTAAGTGCCGAGGCACTTAAGTTAACATTCAGAAAACTATCTGTAAAACATGGTCAGAAGAGTTATGTCAACAGGGAATAAATATCTGATGTATTAAATCATTGAGGTGTGAGTCTTCTCTGTAGGATACTCACATTACTTCCATTAATGTGGGACTGAGCTCCATATATGTTGGTAGTGAATGAGCATTCATAGTTATCCTTGTGGACTAGCAAACAGTCAAGTGTATTCTTAGAAAAGCCAAAATCTTCCAACCCAACTAATTGTCAGCATTCGAACACAATGTAAGCATCTTCAATGTGATGTAAGAATTCTGTGTAAAGGTCACTCCAGGAATTATCATGGGTGTCTATATCCCTGTCATTGAGATAAACAGTACCACGTGGTGATGTTTTGAAAATGGCCATCAAGCTTCTTAACACTCAGAGTGTCTGTATAGTGCCCGATGCTCTGTGTTCAAGATTTGCTTTGTTGGTGAGTGACTCTGTAACGGAATTCTGATCCTACATGGTAGATATAGTGGGTAAGAAAAATGTCCCTCGTAAGTAAATGATGTAGAAACTATTTGTCTAGCTATAGTGCCTCCAGTTGAATATTTATCCATGGTGGATATTTTAAAGAACTTTAAAGTTCTCTTTAAAATCCTTTAGAGATTATATTTTATGATGCAACTCCTATTTATTAGATCTCCATGGAGAGATGCTAAATGAAGTCCCCAAATGACAGTGTTAGCATTCTCTAAATACGGATTGGGATTCCTGATCATTTGAAATGAGTTTTTTGGCCTGACTTGTTTGCAAATATAAAGAGAGACTATTTTAATTTCATGTTTGAGAAAATATACCATACCCTTAGGTCCTTGGAACAATTACTTATTTCCACTCTTCCTCACGAAACTGAATTAGTAGGGAGGAAATGGATCTTGCATTAACATCTATTTCAAACTCCCTGCTGCAGGGAACTTTTCCCAATGATACACAGCAAGGTAGTGGTGTTAACAATTCCCTGCAAAGGCAGCACAAGCCCGAGATGCCAGGAAAGCAATGAATACATTCTTAGTTCTCCAGACAGTTGGACCAAGGTCAAGAAGAAAGTGCTCAGGTCTTCTGAAATTCTTATGTCTTTTTTTGGTTTGGTATACAGAAGCCAAGATTGACTATAGAGCCCTTCAAACTGGAAGAAAGAAAGGAAGGAAAGAAGACAAAGAAGGGAAGAAAAGAAATAAGTATAATTGATTGGGAAATGTGAAAATTAAGATTTATGTTTTACTTCTGCTTGTTCCAACACTATAAAAGAAGTCTGTTGCTTGCATTTCCCAAGCAAGCAGAACAAATACAGTATAATGTATGCTTTCTTTAGTCCCCTTTAACAGGACAATCACAACTGTATATAAAGTTCTAGATATAGAATGTATACTCTATGTTACATTAAATATGGAATGTTGTATATATTAAGTAAAATATATAATCATGTGTACTTTATGGCAAATACTACAAATAATTTAAAAATAAAGTGTATCAAGAAATAAGACTCTCTTTTCTTAATCAAATAGTACCATATCTCATGTGCTCCTAAGTAGTATCTTATTTCATTTAAGGTTGACCTAAGCAAGTGGAAAATCAGGGAAATCTATGGTCTGTATCACATAAAGTATGTTAATATTGATAAACCTATATTAATCTTTTGAAATCTTGAGAAGAAAATGTCAATATCTATTTTAATGCATAAGAAATTTGAACAAGTATTTCACAGAAAAAAAGTGGCCATACAATGTAAAGTGTACTTAAGGTGTATATCATTACAAGCTTTCACTGTGATACTATTCCTATGTAGGTTGATCAAGGATAATAAGGTTGACATATCCACTTTTGGAAAATAAGGGAGAAAGAGTGATGTTTAGATATTCTGCCCAGTAAAAAACAAAACAAAACAAATAAACAAACAAAAACAATAGGATCTTGAATGGAAAGCAATTTGTCTTTGGCTTTATAAAGCTGAAAGTATACAGGCATTTACTCCTTGATCCAGTGATTTCATGTCTAAACATTTTTTTGTTGTTGTTCAGTGCCTTTAAAAGCATGATGCTAATCATGCACATTTACATCTGAACACAACAATAGTACTCACAAAGGAAAACCTAAAACAATCCAAGCCTTTATCTTCAGGGAAGCTGTTACCCACAATGTAATGATAAAAAGGAATGAAGGGTATCTAGGTACTGAAAGGTACCATATACAGGATGTAGGGGTCATTAAGGATAAACTTATGTGCATCACAAATGATATAGTTATATTAATACTTATTTTAGAAAGTGGATATGTGCACATGTAGATTCAGATTCATACAACTGGTGATTGTCTAGGTGGGGAGATATAAAAATTAGAGTTTTCTGAATATTTACTTGTTATTTTTCAGTTTTGACTTTAGAAGGAAGAAAGTGTTTTACATAATTTTCAGTACACATTAACTAAAAATTTGTAGCTACAGTCCTGAAATAGCCAGATAAATATTTGCTATTTTTGAGGCAAATAAATAGAAAACATATTTGTATTGTTAGAGAAAATATATAATTATGTTAATGTTAGCAAAAATAATAATTTCAGTATAAGCTAAAAGAGGCTGTAACCATAAAATACAATATATTTCTATGAATTTGTGATTAATTTTCTCTGTTACTGTGGACATTTATTTCTAGAAAGAAAATGTTTTGTGAGCAGTGAGCACCTCTAGCAGCTTGACCGTGTTTCATACATACTGTAATTTATGAACATTGACCAAGACATCGTGAAGTGTTATAGCTCCTCTCAGTTGTCAGCTTACCTAGGAATACAGATTCATAATTGTAAAATTGCCTCCAATAAACTGGAACACAAGCATGTCTGTGGGAGCATTTTCTTGATTGCTACATGATATAGTTAAGTGCAACCAGTGTAGTCATGGCCAACTGTAAGCAGATGGGATTATATAAGTAGCTGGATGTAGGTCTGGGAGCAAGACAGGAAGTAGCATGTCTTCACAGTTTGTGGTTCATGTTCCTGCTTTATTAGAAAGTAAGATACAGTACAAAGAGTATGGTCAGAGGCTGAAGAAAGCATCTGGAGGAGGGGCTGAGGAACCAGAAATTAGAGAATTTGACAAAAAAATGGAATAAAGACTTCAATAGATTGGAATAATATTGAATTCAACAGACTGGAATAAATGTAAAAATTCATGGGTTCATAGTCACAAATAGATATTAAAATTCATAGCATTGTAGTGATAGACCCTTCTCCTCTGAAAATCTCTCATTTGTCACAAGTTGAAGTCGTTAAAGGCACTATTGCCCCAAGAGCTGGTTAATAAAAGAAAAAGGAAGCATTCCACAGCTTCCCCTTCAAGGCAAACATTTGATGGCTACCAACTGGTTGATGAAAGAAAGAGATTTGGTTGGCATGTGAAAAGGAAGTAATTCCATTCAATTATCTTTGTTGGAGGGATGAATTAAAAATACAGAAGTATAAAAAAAGTTGATTCAAAGAAGAGAAAACACCCAGAAGGGACCCAGTTAAGAGCCCAATCCTGTTGTTCTGTCGAAAAGAATTTATGACAGATGTTTTAGATGTCCATTTCTTCTATGGTATCTTTTACTCCTGCAGCAGCTGCTGATAAGCATACCATGCCCTACTCCATAGCTGTGTGCCTTCCAGGAGATCTTCTCAAACCTGAGGCACACAATTCCATCTTCCTCCTGGGAGGCCTGCTCAAACCCAGGACACCCAGGCTAGCCAACACCAGAAAAAGCCAAATGGTAAAGGCAAGTGCAAGAACATAATAAACAGAATCAATGTAAGATAACAGCATCAGAACTCAGCTCTACTACTAGAGCAAGCCCTGGATATCCTAACACACCTGAATAGCAAGACTGTGACTATAAATCCAGTCTTATGAAGATGATAGAGGACTTTAAATAGGATATAAATAATTCCCTTAAAGATATACAGGAAAACACAGCAAGACAGGTAGAAACACTTAAAGAGGAAACAAACATATCCCTTAAAGAAATATAGGAAAATACAGTGAAACAGGTGAAGGAAATGAACAAAACAGTCCAAGACCTAAAAATGGAAATAGAAGCAATAAGGAAAATACAAATGGAGGCAACACTCAAGATGGAAAACCTAGGAAAGAGAACAGGAGCTATAATTGCAAGCATCAGCAACAGATTATAAGAGATGGAAGGGAGAATCTTAGGTGTAGAAGATACCTTAGAAGAAATGGATACATTGATCAAAGAAAATGGCAAGTTTTAAAAGTTCCTAATGCAAAACACCCAGGAAATTTGAGACCAAAATTAAGGATAATAGTAATAAAAGAGGGTGAAAATTCCCAGTTCAAAGGGCCGGAAAACATCTTCAACAAAGTTAAAGAAGAAAATTTTCCTATACTAAAGAGATGACTATAAATATACAAGAAGCTTATAGAACACCAAATATATTGTCCAGAAAAGAAAATCCTCCTGCCACATAATATTCCAAACACTAAATGTACAGAACAAAGAAAGAATATTAAAAGGCTCAAGGGGAAAAGGTCAAGTAACATATAAAGGCAGATCTGTAAGAATTATATCTGACTTCTCAACAGAGACTTTTTTTTCCCCAGAAGATGCTGGATAGATGTCTTACAGACCCTAAGAAACCACAGATGCCAGCTCAGATTATTATACCCAGCAAAACTCTCAATCACAATAGATGGAGAAAAACAAGATATTCCATGACAAAACAAAATTTAAACAATATTTTTCTACTAATCCAGCCCTACAGAAACTACTGGAAGGAAAATTCCATCATAAGATGGGTAACTCCACACAGGAAAATACAAGAAATTAATCATCTTACAGGAAAGCAAAAGAAGAGAATCATACACAGAAACACTTCCAACAACAAAATAACAGGAACTAACAATCATTGGCCATTAATATCTCTTAACATCAAAGGACTAAATTCATCAATAAAAAGACACAGGCTAACAGACTGGATACATAAACAGGATCTACTATCCTGCTGCGTCAAGAAACAAAACTATGTAACAAAGATACATACTACCTCAGAGTAAATGGCTTTGAAAAGTAAAATGCTTTGAAAAGTTTTCAAAGCAAATGGACCTAAAAAAAAAAAAAAAAAAAAAAAAAAAAAAAAAAAAAAAAAAAAAAAAAAAAAAAAAAAAAAAAAAAAAAAAAAAAAAAAAAAAAAAAAAAAAAAAAGCTGGAGTAGCCATTCTAATAGCTGATAAAATAGACTTTCAACCAAAAGTTATCAAAAGAGATGGGGAAGGACACTTCATACTTATCAAAGGAAAAACTCATAAAGATGAAGTCTCAGTTTTTAACTTCTATGTGCCAAATGCATGGACACCCACATTCATAAAAGTAACTTTACTAAAGCTCAAATCATACATTTCATACCACAAAATAGTACTGGGAGACTTCAACATTCCACTTTCACCAATGGACAGTGCATAGAAACAAAAACTAAACAGAGAAACAATGAAACTAGCAGATATTGTAAACTAAATGGATTTAACAGATATCTACAGAACTTTTCATCTAAAACCAAAAGTACAGAAGAACATTCTCCAAAATTGACCATATAATTGGGCACAAAGCAAGCCTCACCAGATACAAGAAGATTTAAATAACCCCTTACATTTTACCAAATCACCATGAATTAAGGCTGAATTTCATCAACAGAAACAATAGAAAGCTTACATACTCATGGAAACTGAACAACTCTCTAGTCAACAATTGCTTGGTTAGGGAAAAAAGAAAGAAAGAAATTTAAGACTGTCTACAATTCAGTGGAAATGAAAGCACAACATACCCCAAGTTATGAGACACAATGAAATAAGTGCTAAAAGGAAAATTCATAGCACTCAGTACCTTCATATATTAATTGGAGAGATCCCATGCCTCAAACGTCACAGTACACCTAAAGGCTCTAGAAAAAAAAAAAAAAAGAAGCAAACACACCCAAAAGGGACAGGAGAAAATAGTCAAACTTTGGGCTATAATCAATCAATTAGAGACAAAGAGAACAATTCAAAGAATCAACAAAATGAAAAGCTGGCTCATTGAGAAAAAAACAAAAAACCAAAAAACCTCAAAAAACAAGATAGGCAAACTCTTAGCTAAACTAACCAAAAGGCACAGAGACAGTATACTAATTAACAAAATCAGAAGGGAAAAGGAAGGCACAACAATAGAAACTGAGGAAATTCAAACAGTCATCAGGCCTTACTTCATAATCCTATAATCCACAAAACTGGAAAATCTAAGTGAAATGGATGAATTTCTAGACATATACCACAAACCAAAGTTTAATCAAGATCAGGCGAAGTGTCTAAACAGTCCCATAATACCCAAGGAAATAGAAGCAGTCATTAAAAGTATCCCAACCGAAAAAAAAAAGTTCAGGGCCAGAAGGTTTTAGTGCTGAAATCTACCATACTTTCAAAGAAGAGTTATTGCCAACACTCATCAAACTAGTCCATAAGATAGAAACAGAAGGCACACTACTGGATTCATTCTATAAGGCCACAGTTAACTCTGATACTTAAACCTCACAAGGACTCAACAAAAAAAGAGAACTTCAGATCAATTTTGCTTATGAATATCGATGCAAAAATACTCAATAAAATTCTCTCAAACCTAATCCAAAAATACATCAAAAACATAATTCACCATGATCAAGGAGGCTTCTTCCCAGGGATGGTTCAGTATATGAAAACCCATCAATGTAATCCTACCATATAAATGAACTGAAAGAAAAACTCACATGATCATCTCTTGTTAGATGATGGAAAAGACTGTCAAAATCCAACACCACCTCATGTTAAAAGTCTTGGAGAGATCAGAGATTCAAAGCACATACATAAACACACCAAGGGCAATACATAATAAAATAATAGCCAACATCAAATTAAATGGAGAGAAGCTGGAAGCAATCCCACTAAAATCCAGGACAAGATAAAGCTGCCCGCTCTCTCCCTATCTATTCAATATAGTACTCAAAGTTGTAGCTAGAGCAAAACGACAACAAAAGGAGATAAAGGAGACACAAACTGGCAAGGAAGAAGTCAACGTATCACTATTTGCAGATGCTATGATAGTATACATGTGATACTCAAAATCCTACCAGAGAATTCCTACAGTTAATAAACAACTTCAGCAAAGTGGCTGGATATAAAATTAACTCAAAGAAATCAGTAGCCCTCCTTTATACAAATGATAAATGGGCAAATAAAGCAATTTGGGAGATACCACTCATCACAATAGCCACAAATAATATAACATATCTTGAAGTAATTCTAACCAAGCAAGTGAAAGATCCATATGTCAAGAACTTCAAGTGATTGAATTAAGAAATTGAAGAAGATACCATAAAATAGAAAGCTCTCCCATGCTCATGTATTGGTAGGATTAACAGTAAAAATGGCCATCTTATCAAAGGCAATCTACAGATTCAATGCAATCTTCATCAAAACTTCAACACAAATTTCTACAGACCTTGAAAGAGCAACTCTCAATTTTATATGAAAACAAACAAATAAACAAAACAAAAAACCCAAGATAACCAAAACAATCCTGAACAGTAAAAGAACCTTTCGAGAAATCACCATCCCTGACCTCAAGCTGTACTACAGAGCAAGAAAAACTGCCCAGAGTGTTAAAACTGCATGGTACTGGTACAGAATTAGACAAGTTGATCAATGGAATAGAATTGAAGACCTAGAGATAAACTAACACACCTATGGACACTTGAGTTTTTGACAAAGAATTCAAAACCATACAACAGAAAAAAGAAAGCATTTTCAACTAATGGTGCTAGTTTAAGTGGGTGTCTGCATGTAGAAGAATGCAAATAGATCCATATTTATCACCCTGCACAAAACTTACTTTCAAGTGGATTGGGGGCCTCAACATAAAACTGAATACACTAAATCTAATGAAAGAGAAAGTTGGAAATAGCTATGAATGCATTGGTAGAAGAGACAATTTCCTGAACAGAACACCAATGGCTCAGGCCCTAAGATCAACAATTGATGTCACAAAACTCAAAAACTGCTTCTGTAAGGCAAAGGTCACAGTCAGTAGGACAAATGACAGCCTAAAAATTGGGAAAAGGTCTTCACTAACCCTACATCTGACAGAGGGCTAATTCTCAAAATGTATAAAGAGCACTGAATGTTAAATTCAAACACACCAAAAACCCAATAAAAAATGCAGTACAGAGCTAAACAGAGAATTCTCAATTGAGGAATCTCAAATGGCTGACAAGCACTTAATGAACTTGATATGCACTCACTGATAAGTGCATATTAGCCCAGAAACCTAGAATACCCAAGATACAATTTCAAAAACACAAGAAAATCAAGAAAGACCAACACGTGGATACTTCATTCCTCCCTAGAATAGGGAATAAAATATCCATGGAAGGAGGTGCAGAGACAAAGTTTGGAGCTAAGATGAAAGGATGGACCATCCAGAGAATGCCCCACCTGGGTGATCCAATACATAATCAGCCACCAAATGCAGACACTACTGCATACGCCAGGAGGATATTGCTGAAAGGACCCTGATATAGCTGTCTCCAGTGAGGCTTTGACAGTCCCTGACAAATACAGAAGTGGATGGATACTCACAGTCATCTATCACGACCTCACTTTGATCCCTGAAATCCCAGCTGAAAGGCGTGTTCCCAACTGAGTTATACTTTAATCTGTACACATGTGTGGCACCACTGGTGTATATCTTTACTCAGACAGAGACACATCCCTCATGCATACATATATATATATCCAACAAATTAAAAATAAATTCCTAAATTTTACTGTTCTGATTGTAGCATGATTGACTTTGCAGTTTTCTTCAACTGTAGGCTTTCCTTCTGCAATATTAATATCTAAGACAGATTGCCGTCTTCCCACAGCAGAGACTTTGGCATCAAAAGGAGCTATGATGGCAGATGTACTCTCACCTCTCCCACAAGTATAGTCTTGATGCCTATTTCATGGGAAATGTTCTGAAATGCAAAAAATTAAAGAAGCAGTGTGTTTTTGAGACTAAGTCTCATACCAGTTGCTTATTCACCACTCCTCATCATATTAGACAAATATTAGTAATCCATCTAATATCATGACTAATAAATAAAAGTGCTGTCTGTTGCCTGTTATTATTAGCATTGGAAAAAATGCATCCAAGGTCAATTTTTGGTACTTGAATCTTCTCTACAAGATTTTCCTTGGTCCTTTATAGTCTGAGAACATTAGAAGAATAGAAATGTCTAGAAACAGAACTCAAATTGGTCAACAAGTTTTTCAATTCAGGCTCAGTCTGCCCCATTACCAGTAGCCTTAGCTAAGGTCATCCTCGTATATTCTTGGGAGTTTCTACTGGACATTGTCCTTGAGATGACCCTCAATTCCACATGTCTCCTGTAACCAAGCAAGACTTCTATTGGGGGGATTGGGATAACAACCCAGCTATATAATCTTTGATTTACAAGTTGTTCTGCCTACAAGATACACTGGGGTAAAAATGGTACAGAAATTGTGGGAGGGGTTATCCAATGACTGATCCAGCCAAAGAACTATGCCAGGAGAGTCATCCAACCACTGGCATTGTCTGAAGGGCCAAGACCCAGGAGCTAGATATTCCAGAGACCTAGGATAGAACTAGACACAACTGGTTAAAAAAATATAAAAGAAATGATGCCTACTGGTAGTCTGCTATACTTATAGATTCGTACTTAGCTCAATTGTCATCAGAGAGACCTCATCCAGTAACTGATGGAAACCGATGCAGAGACTCCACAGCTAAATATTGGGCAATCTTGCTGAAAATGGGGAGGAAGGATTGTAGAAGCCAGAGGGGTGAAGGACACCACAAGAAAACCCACAGAATCAAGTAAGCTGGACTCATAGGGGCTCACAGAGCCTGAACCAACAAACAGGGTTTCTGCTTGAGATTGACCCAGGCCCTCTGCATATATGCTACAGTTGTGTAGTTTATTCTTCTTGTGGGACTCCTAACAGTGGGAGAAGGAGTTCTCTCTGACTCTTTCCCCTGTCTTTCCTCATACTGGGTTGCCTCAGGCAACCTTAATGTGAGGGGAGGTTCCTAGTCTTACTGTACTTCATATGCCATGTTTGGTTGATACCCACGTGAGCCCTTGCTGAGTAGAAAAGTAGGAGGAGTGCATAGGGCCTGGGTAGAGGAGTGGGGGGGGGGGTAAGACAAGGAGGAAAGAAAGGAAAGCTTGTAGCATATATATATATATATATATATATATATATATATATATATATATGTGACAGTTTATATGTATATATATATACACACACACACACATATATATAAGCTACAGTTTATATGTGTATATATACACACACACACACACATGTATATACACATATATTATCTATATTATATGTGCATATATGTAATAGGACAACAAGAGAAGCATTCATTAAGAAATGTACAGGTGTGACAAATATAATGGACTTAAAGTGTGTGCCATGGGCTTCTGTGGGGCCAGCAGACATAAATTTCCAATGTGGAGTTCAAAGTACTTCTGCACTAAAGTTGAATGAATGCTATACCAAGACTCACGAAAGTTCAGTTTGGGCTATTGCTTAAAGTGTTAAAAAGCATTATGAAGCTGTGCTATGGAAAGCTTTGGATTTCATGCTTTTTTGTTATTGTTGAAGAAATTAAAATTTAATCTTGTGAGTTTCAGATGAAAAAGGACTTCAACACAAGTCTGAAACCATTGATACAATGTTGGGCGAGTTTCATTCCGTAGAATTAGTGGAAAGCTCTACTAGACTAAGAAACTGAGATTAGTGGCAGCTTATCTGACATATGTAGATTTAAAACACTATTCTTTTTTTTTTTTTTTTTTTTTTTTTTTTTTTTTTTTTTTTTTTTTTTTTTTTTTTTTTTTAGTTTTTTGAGACAGGGTTTCTCTGTCTAGCCCTGGCTGTCCTGGAACTCACTTTGTAGACCAGGCTGGCCTCGAACTCAGAAATCCGCCTGCCTCTGCCTCCCAAATGCTGGGATTAAAGGCATGCGCCACCACTGCCCGGCTTAAAACACTATTCTTAAGTAGTAGATTCTACAGGGGATTTCAAAATCTGAAATGAGGAAATAGATTTTTTGAATGTTGCAGAATTTGAGGGAATTAGGATGTCACTTAAACATGTAAAAAGTATCATTCTCTACTCTAGTTACAACATAAGAGATTTTTAAAATAATTATAGTTTGATATTGTTGAGGGAGAAAGAAAAAAAAGCAGGCATCCTTTTTTCCATGATAAGAAAGAATCATCTAGAAAGCGTTTGAACAACTTTCTGTGCACAGTACTAATAACATATGTAAGTTTATATGAAGTATTGAAAGCTTCTTTGGCCCTCTGGTGATAAAGGATTTTGCTATGCATTTCAATAAGGTCTTTAAGTTTTAATTTTGCAGTGGATAGGAAGCATCTTCTTTTTGGTGTGTGTGAAGCTTTGACTATTGTTCTGCATTATAGATTAAGTATTAGGGTCTAGGGAATCTGGATGAAACCATATGCTAAGAACTTCATTCCCAAAGGGAGGAGATTTGAATACGGTAACTGGATTTGGAGTCTGCTCTCAAATCTGCTTTGAACGTGGTTAAAACAGCTCTCACCAGTTTATTCTGATCCTTGCTTGAGGAAATGGAGTATTATTAGTCTTTGCTTTTACCTCATAATGCGTTAAGAATACTGTACAAGCAAGAAAACAGGAGGCATTTTCCTTGGGCATTTCTGGGGATGTTTTCCCAGGAGTTTAGCATATATTAGTCTAGGTGGACTAACTGCTGTCCAATCCAAGAAGAATAACAAAAGAAGCATGTTGGTCTCTCTCCCTTCTGGAGCTGTGTTATATACACTTCTCCTACTCCTGAGCATCAGTCCAGACTTTTTGTCCTTTGTTTAGCATGGGTTTTCTTTTTCTCAGTGGCCAGTGTCTTCTCAAACATTTTGGTTTACACTGAGATAAGCTGCAGATATGTCTCCAGGTTTGGTAGAACATGTCAGCTTGTTATCAGAGCCAACCAGTCAAATATGTCACTTATTATAAACAAATAGATCTGCCATTCAACTATCTACTGTCTATGTATGTATGTCTATGTATATATGTATGTACATATTTATGCATAATATATATATATATATATAATACATATACACATATATATATCTGCTACCTGTCTTTCTATCTATCTGTCTATCATCTATCTACCTATCCATTATAATCTATGTCTATCTATATACCTACCATCACCTATATATGTCTCTATCTATCTATCTATCTATCTATCTATCTATCTATCTATCTATCTATCTATCTATCTATCTATCTGTTTGTCTCTTGGACTCTATCTCACTGAAAAAAATAAGTTTTATGTTTAATTTGTAATTTGTGTCAAAAACTATAAGAAATTGGATTTCATTTTAGAGTATGCAGATGTTAGAAATTTTAAGCTGTTGTTGCTGCTCTCAAGCATTTGGATACATCTGACTGCTGGGTTAGCCTGTAGATAGACAGAACTGCTTTGGACAAAGAGGATAAGATTGGATTTTCTTGTTTCTATCAATAGAGCATAAATTCAGAGACTAATCTGAAAACTGAATTCATTTGTTTTAGTTAAGGTTTTTATTGCCTTGAGTGATGAAACACTGTGACTACAGAACTGGGGCAGAAATGGGTTTTTTTTTTTTTTAGCTCACACTTACCCATCAATATTCATCATCAAAGGAAATCAGGACTGACACATAAGCTGGCCAGGAACCTGGAGGCAGGAACTGATGCAGAGCTCATTGAGGAACCTGGAGGCAGGAACTGATGCAGAGCTCATTGAGGAACCTGGAGGCAGGAACTGATGCAGAGCTCATTGAGGAACCTGGAGGCAGGAACTGATGCAGAGCTCATTGAGGAACCTGGAGGCAGGAACTGATGCAGAGCTCATTGAGGAACCTGGAGGCAGGAACTGATGCAGAGCTCATTGAGGACTGTGCCTTATTGGGTGGATCCCCATGGTTGTTCAGCCTGCTTCTTTTTATTTATTTTTCTTTTTACTTTCTTTTATTAGATATTTTCTTAATTTACACTTCAAATTCTACCCCAAAAGTTCCCCCAACCCTGCTCCTTTACCTACCCACTCCCACTTCTTGGCCCTGGTGTTCCCCTGTATTGGGGCATATAAAGTTTGCAATATCAAGGGGCCTCTCTTCCCAATGATGGCCCACTTCAGCTCTTGGGTACTTTCTCTAGCTTCTCCATTGGGGGCCCTGTGTTCCATTATATAGATGACTGTGAGCATCCACTTCTGTATTTGCCCTGGAACCCCAGCCCAGTGATGCCACCACCCACAACAAGTTGGGCCCACCCCAACAATCACTCGCTGGCCATTTGTTGTAGATGCTTTCTCTTTACTGTTGTAAAGTTTTGGCTTCTTTGTCAAATATTGAATGTCCACAGTTAGGTGAACTTTTGGGTCTTTAATTCCACTCCATTGATTTACATGTCTGTTTTTATACCAGTGCCAAGTGGTTTTTTTTTTTTTTTTAATTTATTTTTATCACTCTGTAGTACAACTTGAATTCAAGGATGTTGATACATCAAGAAATTCGCAATCCTGGATGGTTTTGTTTCTTTTTTTTCTTTCATATGAAGGTGAGCATTGTTCTTTCAAGGTCTGTAAAGAATTGTGTTGGAATTTTGAAAGGAACTTCATAGAATCTGCTTTTGTTAGGATGCTCATTTGTACTATGTTAATTCTACCAATCTGTGAGCATGGTAGATGTTTCCATCTTCTGAGAAGTCTTCTTCATTTTTTTTTTCTTCAAAATTTGAAGTTCTTGTCATATAGGTCTTTCACTTGCTTGGCTAGAGTTACACCAAGGTATTTTGTACTATTTGTGGCTATTTGTATTATTTGTGAAATGATCATGTGCTTCTTTTCCTTTTAGTTTGTTTATATGGCAGATTACATTGATGGGTTTTTATATGTTGAACCATCCCTGCATCTCTGGGACAAAGTGTACTTGATCATGGGTAATGATATTTTTGATGTGATTTTGGTTTCTGTTTGCAAGTATTTTATTGAGTATTTTTGCATTCATGTTTGTAAGGAAGAGTGATTTGAAATTCTCTTTCTTTGTTGAGCCTTTCTGTACCTTAGGTATCAGGGTGACTATGACCTCAAAAAATAAATTCGGCACTGTTCCTACTGTTTCTATTTCATGAAATAATTTGAGGAGAATTGGTATTAGATCTTTTTGAAAGTCTGGTAGAATTCTGCACTAAAACCATCTGGCCCTGGGCTTTTCGTGTGTGTGTGTGTGTGTGTGTGTGTGTGTGTGTGTGTGTGTGTGTGTGTTTGGGAGATTTTCAATGATTGCTTCTATTTCCTTAGGGGTCATGGGACTGTTTAGATAATTTATCTGATCCTCATTTAGCTTTGGAGAGTGTTATCTATCTAGAAAATCGTCTATTTAATTTAGATTTTCCAATTTTGTGGAGTACAGGCTTTTGAAATAAGACCCATAAATGATTTGGATGTCCTTGGTATCTATTGTTATTTCTCTCCTTTTCATTTCTGATTTTGTTAATTTAGATATTGACTCTCTGCCTTTTAGTTAGTTTGGCTAAGAGTTTGTCTATCTTGTCTCAAAGAACCAGCTCTTCATTTTATTGTTTCTCTGTATTTTTCTTTGTTTCTATTTTTTTTTTAAGTTTTAAGATGTATTTATTTTATGTATATGAATACAATGTAGCTGGCTTCAGACACCCCAGAAGAGGGCATCAGATCCCCTTACTGATGGTTGTGAGTCACCATGTGGTTGCTGGGATTTGAACTCAGGCCCTCTGAAAGAGCAGTTGGTGCTCTGAACCATCTTGCCAGCCTGGTTTCTATTTAATTAATTTCACTCCTCAGTTTGATTAATTCCTCTTGTCTATTCTTCTTGGTACATTTATACACTGGAGTATTACTCAGCCATTAAAAACAAGTATATCATGAAATATGGAGGTAAATTCATGGAAGTATAAAAGATCATCCTCAGTGAGGTAACCCTGACCCATAATGTATGGAATAACCATGTTACAAAACACAGACCCAAAGAAAGTTAAACAAGAAGGAAGGCCCAAAGGGAATTTTTGAGTCACATTAAGTAGGGGAAATAGATTAGACACCAGAGATGAACAGAGGGATGGGACTGGGTGGAGGGTCTGTTGAAGATGGGAACAGGAGGGATGAGGTAGGGGGAGGATGGCGGCTAGATAAATATGTGAGACAACTGGAATGGGGTTGACATCCCTGGACTAGCTAGAAACCTAGGACAAAGGAAACTTCTAGGAATCTATGAGAGTGACTTTTGTTAAGACTCTTAACAATTGAGGATATGGAGACTGAGCCAGCTATTTCTAGAAACCAGGCAAGACTTCCAATGTGGGTGGTGGTGGTGGCTGGGACACCAACCCATCCATAAAACCATAGATGCATAAAAACCCTTAAAAAAATGTGCCTAAAAAGCATGCAGGGGTAAAAAAGAAGGAGCAGAATTTGAGGGAAAGGCTAGTCAATAACTCTCCCAGTTTGAGATCCATGCCATGAGATGGAGCTGACTCCTGACACCATTAGCAATGTTCTGCTATACTTGCAGGCAGAAGTCAAGCATAACTGTCATCAGAGAGAGAGGCTTCGCCCAGCAACTGATGGAAACTGATGCAGAGACCCAGAGCCAAACCTTGAGTGGAGTTTGAGGGATCTTATAAAAGAGGGAGAAGGAGGATTGAGGAAGCCAGAGGAGTCAAGGACAACACACACACACACACACACACACACACACACACACACACACACACACACAGCAAACAAACAAACAAACAACCCTACAGAATCCAGTAACCTAGGCCCATAGGGCTCACAGAGCATGAACTGCTACCTAGAGGCATACATGTGACAGACACAGGCCCTTCACACATATGTAGTAGCAGTGCAGATGGGTATTCATGTGGAGTTCATAAAGTGGAAGCAGGGATTGTCTCTGACTACATTACCTGCCTTTGGACCCCTTTCCCCTAACTGGAATGCTTGGTCTAGCTTCAGTAGAAGATGTGCCTTAATCTTACTGAGAGAGAGAGAGAGAGAGAGAGAGAGGGAGAGAGTTCAGGGAGAGGAAGGAGTGTAAGCTGTAATTGGGATGTAAAGTAAATAAATAACTTAAAATAATAAAAGGTAATGGCTTATGTGGATCTTATGGACATTTTGTCTATTGAAGATCCCCCCCATCAGATAACTCTAGCTCATGCCAAATTCACATTAGACTAGCCCATCTAGTATTATAGTTACTGTAACCTCCCAAGTAACTGAATTTTTCCTATAAAGCATGTATATTGATAATGCTTAATGAATAATGATCACGTTTAAGATAACATGAGTTACTGTCGATTCACTTCTTGAAGTCAGGCATTTTATTATTTCATAATATAATTCGCATAGCATACTCAGCATAATCTCTTTCACATGTTTATAAGATTATTCTTACATGAAACACGCACCTGGGTTCCCTAGTAAATTGGAGATAAAATAAAATGTTTAATAATATGTTGTTGTTCACACCTGAGGACACAGCCTCAATAAAATGTAACCTCATAACATTCATAACATTGTCTATGAAAGCAAACAACAACAAGAACAACAACAAAACTATCCCCACTCAGTGTTATGTGGGCATAAAGACATTCTGGAGAAGACCATCAATACAGTTTCACACAGGCAGATGCAGCAACTATGAAGGGAATATACTCATGCTTTAATGTTGGAGGCCTGAAATGACAATAATTCTTGGACATCATTAGTTACTTATTCTGCTCCCATAAGATGTGCCTGAGAATCAACTTCTTGGAGACAAGAGGCTCAGCTTATTTTAACACATAA
The DNA here is from genome assembly GCA_902729485.2 of Mus minutoides. Lineage (NCBI taxonomy): Eukaryota > Metazoa > Chordata > Mammalia > Rodentia > Muridae > Mus > Mus minutoides. The sequence continues at coordinate 813,614 of LR749913.1, forward strand.
GTATGGGGGTTTCAGTCATGGATGGATAACTGGTTGGGGGAGGTAATAGTAGACGATGGTGGAAGCATTGGGGCTTGCAAAACCATTCATTTTGGGTCTGGAATGTTAGAACAGAAGGGAGAGACCTAAATCCCACAATCCCCCTTAGCACAAACACTCAACAACCACAACCCCTTCCACTGGGCTGAACCCTTTAACGTTTTCTCTGCTCCTAGGATACCAGACCTTGAACACCTTCTCTTGGGGTGATAGTCAACATCTAGCCTATAGTAGATGTGGAAAGATTTTAACATGGTTATAGAAGACAGAAACCTGACATGCTTAATTGTCCGTCCTTCCTTCCTTCCTTCCTTCCTTCCTTCCTTCCTTCCTTCCTTCCTTCCTTCCTCCCTCCCTCCCTCCCTCCCTCCCTTCCTTCCTCCCTCCCTTCCTATCCTCCACTAACACCTCCTCCTACTCCTAGTCCTCCTCCTTGTGAGCTAAAACAAAGTTTTATTCTTTTAATGCTTATGATTCTGCATTATCACTAGAAAAGTGCTAATAAAATTCACTGTCAGTAATTAGGGAGGACATTTGCAATGTGCATCTTCCCACCACCACCACCTCCCACTTCCTTTGGCTTCTCTCATCACTGGCTCTAAGTAATTCTCATGACAATGAAAAGTAAGATGATGCTATTGGCACATGGCTTTTGAGTCATGGAATGTCTGGATGTTGGAATGTTACTGTGCTCTAAACTGAGTCTCAAGAACAAAAGTTGATGTTAATTGTGGTTTCTAACAAAGCTGGTTTTTACTTGTAGGTTTTGAAGTCTAAGGAAACTTCATGATCCTTCTAATGGATTTGTTTTCCTGTGAACCTTGTAGCTGCTAAACCTGCTCAGTAACAACAGTTGAGGGAATCTGTCAGAGGGCACATATGATTTCCAACTAAGTAGTAGGGTAAGCCTGGTTCATGAGGAGATTAACATTGATATCAGATATTGATGTTAACTGGATTATCTGTTGCTAATTATAGAATCGTGGCTTCTGATTTTCTTGGCCTCATTGACCCAGGACAAGCACCTTTATTAATGAAAAGGGTTCCTATTACTTTGTTAGCATCTATTTCCTTAAATGTTTTTTTTTTTTCTAACACACTAATATCAGTAATTGTAATATCGGAGTTAATAACATTCAAATGAATCAACTGACTAACACAAATTGATTTGTGAGCAAACTGTTGATAGGAAACCTTAGAAGTAGACAGCAAACCTTTTATTAACAACAATATGGTCTCAGTATATTATACTTATGAGACAAGGGTTCAGAAATAATTATTTCATTCTGTGGGTTCTAATCATTGTTTTAAGATATATTAAAATATTGAAATTAGAAGAAGGATCTTGAGACATGGCTCAGTAATTAAGAGTCCTTGCTGATCTTATCAAGGTCCTAGGTTTGGTTCCTAGCACCCACACAGTGGCTCACAACTACCTGTAACTCCAACTCCAGAATCACTGACTTTATATTTCAGCCATTGTGGGCATTGCATGCATGCAATGCACGTACATATATGAAGTCAAAATATTCATACACAGATTTTAAAAACAACTATCATTAATTGCTTATTTTGTAGAACTCTGCAAAAATAACCTTTTGTGATAATGTAAAAGATAGCACAAAAGTATTCGAATAGCCATTAAATATCTAGCTATACTTAATACATTAAGAAATGCAATTCCCTCCATGACACATTGTTGAATTACTTATGGTAGGTTTTTTTTTTTTTTTTTTTTTTTTTTTTTTTTTTTTTTTTTTTTTTTTTTTTTTTTTTTTTTTTTTTTTTTTTTTTTTTTTTTTTTTATGAAAAGGGTTCCTATTACTTTGTTAGCATCTATTTCCTTAAATGTTTTTTTTCTAACACACTAATATCACTAAAAACAAAAAAATTTACTATAAACATACACATTAAACTTTTTTTTATTTAGAATCAGAAACGTGTATGTGATTTGTTCAATAAAATATAAATACTGCAAGTTTATGGTAGAAATGGCTAAAATATTATATTGAAAATGTGCAATCACTGATTTAGGAGTTCATAACAGAATGATAGGTTGTTTCAAAATTAATCTAAAAACCATTGATGTTGACACAAGGACTAAAGAAATTTAAAGAATTTTGGGAAACTAATGTTGAAACTAACTGCCAAGAACAGAGAAGAAAATTCATAATTAGGGAAATATTCTGATTAGTATCAAATTGACTTAACATGTTATAATTGTATTGTAAAAGCACATTTGTTTTGTTTAGGAAAACAAGGTATAGTCATATAGAAATAAAGTCAACACAGTCACCAATGAAACAAAGTATATATATCTCTATATAAAACTTCAATAAGAGAGATAACTCAATATTTTATATGGATATATATGTATATATATTTGTATTATGTAAACTCATGCAGAGATGAGAAATTTTTATAAGATAAAATTTCTATCTTAAGTTAGCCTAGGAAATTCAGTTTGTTTATTAAACAAGACTTATAAGGTAGATATTGACTTAAAATTGAACTATTTTATCAAACTATAATTTAGTTTTGATTTCATTTAGTTATATAATAATTAAAATCTTGACTTCAATAAATAGTTAAGGGTTAAAATTATAAACAGTACAATAAATTAGCATAAAAAAACTAGTATTATTAATAAATAATATTTCAAGGTACACAAAATAATAACAAATACAAACAATACATTACATAAATTATAGATTGGCATAAATCCACGGAAAGATTCATTGTTATGCAGAGAACAAATACATTGTGGTAGTTGAATTTGGTCTTTTTTTTTCTTCTTTTTATCTGTTTTCTTCTTTTTATTAAAAGCAAATACTTAATAATATCTAGTTTGTAACTTTGTAGAAAATAAACCATAAACTCAGAGACATATTGGCTTGGCCACCATAATAACATTTGTAATTAGGGCAAGAGAAAATATAAATAAATTCAAATTCAATCATATTATGGGCTATTATGCAGAAGAAAAGCATAGGAAACCAAGGATAGCACCAGAAACCAAGGATATTTTCCAGCTCCATTTTTAGTGATAGGATTTCAAAGTCTAGAGATAACTAAAAACTCACTCAAATAATACTAAACGCAGTTTTGTAAATGTGTTAATCACAGACATATGATTCAATATAGAAAACCATATAAAAATTATTATTTTAACTTTCCTTGATGCTTTTGACAATTCTAGCTACTTTGTGACTGTCAGTAAAATTTGTGGAATAGAAAATAAATTGGCTCAACTTATTATATTTTATTCTGCTTTAACATCTGTGTGATATAGAGATTGTCTTAAGTTCACCGATTAACGCATGGCCTTTGTGACTTTCCATTTGTTATCCAATTAAGTTCTACTTGTGGGTCATGGAAGTGAGGGATGTTCCTTGAATGGAGCAAGTGGGTTAAAGTCATTCTTCTTAAAAAAATTTTATTAGATATTTTCTTCATTTACATTTCACATGTTATCCTGAAAGTCCCCTATACCCTCCCCCATCAGCCGCCCTGTTCCCCTACCCACCCACCCCCACATCTTTGCCCTGGCATTCCCCTGTACTGGGGCATATAAAGTTTGTATGACCAAGGGGCCTCTCTTCCCAATGATGGCCAACTAGGCCATCTTCTGCTATAGAGACACGAGCTCTGGGGTTACTGGTTAGTTCATATTGTTGTTCCACCTATAGGTTTGCCGACTCCTTCAGCTCCTTGGGTACTTTCTCTAGCTCCTCCATTGGGAACCCTGTGTCAAAGTCATTCTTTAGCAGGGCAAACTTTGGAAGGGTCTTGAGCATGATAGTTGTTATAGCTGTTTTATATATAAGGTTTTGTATAGATATAAGTGGATAGACAAGTTTAGATTTCTTAATTTAGAGAACAAGATTGGTCAATTAAAAGTAATCATACTGTCTTGTGCTATAATATAAAGACAACTAAGATTTGTAGTTTTTGTTTCTAAAGAAAAGTTGCTGAATATGATGTTTTACAATTGGTATGTTTTAACTTCAGGGTGTAGGTACTAATAACTGATACTGTGCCTCAGGAAAATTGAAAGCTGTACCATCTACCTGCCTGTCTAAAGTCTTTGATTTTGAGGGCAGGTGTGCAGTAGATAACCAAAGATTGGCTAAAAGTATAAACTTAGTGCTATAATGTCAAAAATGATCATTAATCTATAAATTTCTTGTGAGGAGAGTTTAATTTTTGTGAACAGTTTATATTTATTTAGTTACTTTTTGGCAGAGAATTGAAGATTTATACAGTATATATTATTTCATTTTCATTTAGTGATTTAACAGAGTACAATTGCTAACTTGATTGCAGTTTTTTTTCCTAAAAATTGTAACCATAGAACATGTGGGATGATTTATGTTTATGATTATGTTTCAGTGAATCAAACAATCATGAACATACATATTTCTGCTTATAACAGTATTTAGAAAACATGAGAACAGAAAAGTAATTAAACATTCTCTGTGATTTTAGAAGAGGTTAATTTTCTTTTCTTTAAATTTCAAAATATCCTCTGGTGTTTTGATGTATACACTCTGGGACAATTTGGTTCCCTTGATATCTCCTTGGGCTATTTAATCAGTGTGACATGATGTGGATCGATTCTTTTATATAATAACAAGTTTGAAGTTGTGTGAACAGTAAAAAGTTGTAAGAAAGCCCTACTGCCTGTTTTTTTTCTACTCAAAATGGAATTAAGTCAGTAAATTCTACACAGTTGATGTAAGTGGGTGACATTTTAAAACTGCATGTGTATGCGATATGTCTGACCATGTACATATATTTGCCAGTAGGATATTGAACAACCAAAGTGACAGTTTAATGTTACTGCTTGAGAGACAGAAATGTAAAATATTGCACTAATTCATAGACAGCAAAAACGTTACCTCATTTTTCCCCTCATTTTTATGACATAAGAAAGAGCATATAAAACAAGGAAGAACCTTTCTAAATTGCTTCTAGCTAACTTAATGAAATCAAATCATTTGTTTTTACAAAGATATGGTTTGTCTACATGTAGTAATAGTCATATTAAGCTCTTGTTTACAAGCTGATTATCCCTTTAACTGATTGATAATGGAGCTTCCGACTTTTGTTTTAACCACTGACTTGAGTCAACCATTGTGTGGTAATTTTATCAAAATAATGACCAGAGAATATGACAGAAAATACTAAGCTTACTAAACATAAGACTTAGCTGAATATGAAATTTTATTTTTAAATAAATGTTTATTTTTAAATATGAGATTATAATGTAGTCATATCTTTGCTTTTCCTTTTCTTTCCTTCCAAAATCTTTCATGTTCTCCAGCTCTTACTTTCTTTCAAATTAATGGTTTTTTTCTTTTATTGTTGTTCACAGCACACACACACACACACACACACACTCTCTCTCTCTCTCTCTCTCTCTCTCTCTCTCTTACACACACACACACACACACACACACATACACACACACTCCTAAATACTTCTTGAACTTCCAGATGCCTTGCTACATTACAGCTTCCACATCTTTCCCATAAATCATCTAGACACTGACTAACAAAAGCATGTTTGTTTCTATCTCAGAATAACTTTTGTGTACAACTGTGACCTCCACCTGCACATTGAGCACCGCCTGCCACTCCCTTGGTCTTGGTAAAAGTTTTATCCTTCATCACTGAGAGCTTTACTGAGTCTGCTCTCAGTATCTTAGATGCCTGTGTTTGCATCATGTCCCTGTTTGAGTAAATGAGCATTTCTCTTGTTTCTATGTACATCTTTCTGTGCTGTAACCCATGTTCCAGTTAAGAATCCATGCTTCAGAATGAGCCATGACAAGACCCTATATCTGCTCATCTGCGTGGAGCTCTTAATATAACTAGCTTTATATTGCCTAACCCAGTGCCTTAGCTGTCAAGTGCCACATACTCTTGTTTGCTAGATCTTTCCTGACATCAGCTATTTTCCATAGGCTCAGAAAGTGCTCTCAATATTATCTGCTAAGATGCTATTATCTGTTAACTTGTATTATAGCTACAAATTAGCTTCAGGAACTCTATGGCCATTTATAATTGTTTTTTCCCAAATGTACATCTAACATAGGCTGCTGGTGCTGGTTGGAATTCTAGGTGCATATTGCTTGTTGATAATAGCATTGTTGGATATGGGTCAGTCTGTCCAAATAGAAAACTTACACAACCCATGCCTACTCTCACATGCCTCAAAACAATGGTACCAGTCTTTATTTGTATGTAGAGTATATTGTTTGGAATAGTCATATAGATCTGGGTAATGCTGAGATCACTGGGCCTTCGGGGGAACTTAAAGATATAGAAGTTAATACTAATATCCATTTACCCTAAAGATCAGACTTCGCCTGGATGTGTAACTTTTATCATCTTCAGTATATTTGGAATAATTTGTTTCCTTTGTAAAAATTCACTTATATTTTATAATCTCTCAACAATTATGAACAGTGCCTATGCTTTGTCTTCATACACATTCATTAGTTTTTTAAAACACTAGTTATTCAAGAATGTAGTTTATAGGTTTGTAGACTTTCGTTCTGAGCTCTGTATTTAGACTCCAGGAATCCTAAAAATGGAATTTTAAATAATTACCCATATAAGCTACACGAATGAGCAAGCTCTTGTTGAATGCCTCAGTCCTCAGGGTCCTTTTTGTTGAGACAGATGTGATACTTGGTCTTGCAGCTCAGTTAAAGACATTTTCATTATTACATGCTTTCTGCTTGACAGCTCTCCAGCCCTTGCACCATGCAGACTTATAGGTTAAGCAGTTCCTAATGGGAGGTGCCAAATTTTGATGTTTGTGAGTGTGGCAGTGATGGATTCAGCACTGGAGAGACTCATTACAGTACGGCCTTGGCCTTCAATCAGCTGTCAACTCTCTAGCCTGCGTGGCAAAACCCTAAATATCACCTGGGTTTGGCTGGATTTCTGATAGGTTGGACTGCCTCAGTGTGGAGCCAAGGACCTTGATTTCACATGGTGATAGAAAACATTAATAATTCCTTATGAGTGGTATTTATAAAAATCAACAGCATTTAGGGATGAGCTTATTCCCAGGAAAGATATGGCCAACAGTATTGGATTAGAGTCAGAATCTTTTAATAGACTAGTAATGACCATGAGGTTGAATGTCTTTGTGATCATGCTCTATTGATGTTTTGAAATTCTTCAGCTCATTATAGGACACATGTAGGAATACAGTATGAATATTTAAAACTAAGGGGATAACACAGAATCCTTTGCATTCCTCTCCCTGCTCATTTCACCACGTCCATTTTCTTCTAACAAACAAAAGTAATTTCAATTTTCACCCAAACAGTTTACATACTAATTTTATGCCAAGCATTCTAAGAGTATATATATATATATATATATATATATATATATATATATATATATATATATATATCATTCATCTGACCAGTATCTAAACCTAATCTTCCTTTGTGCTGTGGTATCTTGGCTTGAATGTCTGAAGTTATACTTATGTTTGCATTTAAAAGAAATCTGTTTCTTCCTATTGAGCAACTAATCATATAAAGATATTGTTTTCACTTCTTTGATATGTAATTTTATTTTTCTCCATTGCGTTTTTTTCATGTTTAGTTCCAATTACGTATGACATTAGTATTAATGACACAAACTCACAAAGAGCCTTGTTTAATACACATAGAATTAGTAGCTCACATAAAATAGGAAGCAGTGCTTCCAATATTTATTGGAATTGTCATTTCTGAATAAGAAAAATAAAATACGGATTCACTAATTAGCACAGTGAGTACTGAATCAGTATTTTAATGACAAAAACATTTGAAATATCAAGTGATCATGTGAGAGAATTCATGTCAGAATGAGTAAGAATGTGTTAAATTGAAGGGTCAATTTTAATTAATTTACCATAGTTTATTACAGTAGGACATGTTGAACTGTTCAAAATCCAAATTATAGATCTTTCCTCTGAGCCCAGCGGACACACCTAGGGCCTGACCTGTGCTTCGCATACCCCAGGACTTTAAGATCACATCGGGGTTACACGTGAGTGGAGTGCAGCGGTGGTTTGGGGAGCAGTGGGCCAGCAGTTGCCTGCAGGGGCGGGATCTGAGAACTCCGCCCCACCAGAGGCTGGGCCCCTCCCAGCCAGAGCACCACCCACCCCGCCATCTCTCCTCTGAACCCAGCAGTCCCACCTAGGGCCTGCCCTGTGCTTCGCATACCCCAGGACTGTAAGATCGCATCGTGTTTACACGTGAGTGGAGTGCAGCAGTGGTTTAGGGAGCAGTGGGCCAGAAGTTGCCTGCAGGGGCGGGATCTGAGAACTCCGCCCCACCAGAGGCTGGGCCCCTCCCAGCCAGAGCACCACCCACCCCGCCATCTTTCCTCTGAGCTCAGCGGACACACCTAGGGCCTGCCCTGTGCTTCGCATACCCCAGGACTGTAAGATCGCATCGGGGTTACTCGTGAGCAGAGTGCAGTGGTGGTTCTAGGAGCAGTGGGTCAGCAGTTGCCCACAGAACAGTGGGTCCTTTCTGGTCTGCACCATCGCCAAGTCTCCTCAGGAAGAGATGGCAGGAGGCAAGCGTAAGAACAGAAGCAACAGAATCCAAGGGTACTTGGCATCACCAGATCCAAACTCACCCACCACATCAAGTCCTAGATACAACAGCACACCAGAAAAGCAGGACATGGATATAAAGTCACTGGTCATGATGTTGATGGAGGACTATAAGAAGGAAATACAGGAAAACTCAGATAAACAACTAGAAGCATTTAAAGAGGAAAAACTTAGAGAGTTACAGGAAAACACTGATAAAAAA